>CM040425.1:83276824-83829324 GCA_022702705.1 Papilionanthe hookeriana x Papilionanthe teres
AGGATTTAGCATTAGTACGATATAGTAAACAGATTATAAAAATGAATTAGCAATTAATCTTAAGTACGCGTGGATGAAAGGAAAGAGACCCAAATTAATATAAAAATACAGAGTGATTATATATCACTGATACGAACGTCCATATTTAGTACATTATCTAATAATTGGACGGTGGGAAAAAATAAATATGGTTCCATCATCGACGTGGAGTTTCCTGTTGGACCCATTGCAATTAAAAGTTAATTAATTGTTGATTAATTATTAATTAATTTTGTGATTATTACTTTTCTATAAAGCTAACCACTAAATGGCTCACAGCTTCCCCGCAGGTGATGGAACTCTATTGTCAAACAAAGCGGCAAAGCCAAATATTTACAGATTCCATCACCTCATTGGGTTGAATTGAAATAAAAATTTACAAATTGTAATATATATAATTATTTATACAGTTAAATAAAGTAGATTGAGGGTAATTGTGTGATAATTTATTTTATTAAAGTGCGAGAGAAATAAAGATGTTAAAATTAATTTATTTTATGGTGCAATAGAAAAAATGTCAACATTCACAAACATGTACTGGTGGACATAGAAGAGGAATATAAGACCAAAATTTATTTAGAGGGTGATAGAAACATCACTGAAGATAGAGATAGAGAGAGAAAGAGTGAGTGGTGATAGAAACGCCACTAGAGAGAGAAAGAGACCTATCGAGGACACGTAAAAATAAAATTCAAGTTTTTATTTTTAAATTATTAATGATATTAAAAAGAATAATGTTTCACATTTTTTTATATCAAATGATTTCTTAAAGCTCGAGCTCTGGCTTGAATAAAACTCGAGCTCTCCCTCAAATTCAATTAATTAATCAGGCTTAAGTTTAAGTAGAGGACGGCTTGAACTCGACTCGACTCAACTCGTTTACACCCCTAGATGCAACCAAGAGCTCATAGGTTTGAAATGTTTCATATATTAAGCGTAAAAATTTACAATAAAATTGGCTAAAAATAAGTGATTTACATACATACCAAATATATTTTATTTTAGATCAATAGATAAATAAAAGAAAATAATAAAAACAAAACAAAAAGTAAAAGCGATCGCAAATTACTCGAACTTCTGCTCTCCCTCTTTTATATTAATTAAGCTGACTCATGAGTCAACTCGAACTTGATTAATTAATCAAGCCAAACTCAAGCGGAGGGTAGCTAGAGCTCAACACGCTTACCCCTTAACTGCAACTAAGAGCTCATAGGTTTGAAAATTGTCATGCACTAAGGGTCTATTTGGGGCAGCTTGTGCATTTTAAGATAAATAGCTTATCCTGAAAAGCAGCCCGCGGGTCAACTGCGAGAGTCAACCCGCAGCCTGCGTTTAGTGTAAAAAACTTAAATGCGGCATGCAGCGTTTTCAAAAATGTGCGAAACAAACGGTTAGACGGCGTTTTAAAAAACGTCACCAAATTTATAAGATGTCCCAAACGGGCCTTAAGTGTTAGAATTTACAATTAAATTTGCTCAAAAAATTAAAAAAAAAAATTACATACATATTAAACATATTTTGTTTCAAATCAACACATAAACAAAAAAATAATTTTAAACAAATAGAAAACAAAAAAACAAGTGATCGCAATGGCCCCTAAAGGAAATGTTGTTTATATAATTTAAAAAATAATAATAGAAAAAAATAAAAATAAAAACTCAAAAATACATATCTATCTACTCTACCCTCCATCATTCTCAAAGCATATATCTCTGATCATTCAACTCTGTTTGCAGAAAATTTGATCACTGCAACTTGCATGAATCAAAATTTCCCATTATTAACATTTTGAATAGATAATACACAAAGCTGAATTAAACAAAGTCATTAAACATAACTTAAGATAATCTTACCTCAAATCAGGAGCTCAAGAACGAGACATTTACTCAGTTTTCAGGAAAAAACTGAAACAAATTTAAGTTAAAAAACTCCTATTCCTTCCTTGAACACCTGCTGTTGATCACCACTCTATAGAGTTGCCCAGCTAAACCAAAACCCCTTCAGGAGACAACAATGGCTACATAGTACAGGACTATATCAATCTGAATCAAAAAAATCAAAATTTTTCATCAATTCTTCAGCTCTGAACTTTCTCCACCTTTGCTTTGATTTTCTGCTCCAGAATAGCTTTCTCTGTATCAAGACTGAACATTCTGTTCAGCGCATGCATGTTCTCCAATGTCTCATCAAGAGTTCTGCTATCGCTTCCGTCGCACCTTAGGTGCTGCAGAGGACCATGCAGAAGCTTGTTCACGATGCCGCTCGCGAGATCTTCGACAGCTCTCTTCACCTTCTTTGTCAGAACATCTTCCCCCATCTTCTGCATGCATTTCTCAAGTTCAGCGGCTTTGATTCTCTCGGCATAAGACCTCAGTTTCTTTATTGTCGGCACGGTTTCCAGCGAGTCTCGCCATGCCTCGAAGCTCTTCATCTCCTGTGTGATTATGGTTTGGGCTTCCATTGCCTTCCTCAATCTGTCTTCTTTGTTGGCTTCCACCACCTCTTTAAGATCATCAACATTGTATAGCCTTGCGGTTTGGACATCAGAGACGCATGATCCTACATTCCTGGGAACAGATATATCAACAAAAAGCCTGAATCCACCGACGCTTTTGCTCACAGGAGGAAGGTTTTCTACATGTTCTTTCAAGAATAATGGTGTCTCTGAAGCAGTGCTGGTGAAGACAACATCAGCTTCCGCGGCGGAAGAGAGCATTTCAGTAAGAGGTTTGTAGATTATTTCGATATCTTCAAGTTCGCTGCGAATGGCGTCGACCTTCGCTATTGAAGGATTAACAACGACAACTCTTTTGCACCCTTTGGCAGCAAGATGCTTGATTACGAGCTTCCCCATCTTGCCGGCACCGACCAAGAGCATTCTGGCTGAGAGGGCATGAGAAGCTGGGAGTTTCATTAAGGCGAGTTCAACGGCCGCAGAGCTGACAGAGACGGCGCCGGAAGAAATGTTGGTGTCGGTGCGAACTTTTTTTCCGGCAGAGATAGCATCCTTAAAAAGCCGGTCAATGTTCTTCCCCAGACCTCCGCTTGATTGAGCAACCTTAACAACTTGCTTTACTTGAGCGAGGATTTGTCCCTCACCTAAGACTAGAGAATCAAGGCCAGCTGCAACCTCAAATAAATGTCTTGTGGCGTCGCTATCGCGCAGCATAAAAAGATGATCTCTTAGCTCAGAAACAGGAATCCCACTTGTCTGTTGAGAGCAGAAACAAGAAAACTTTAAGAATTTGGTGACTCGTAGAAGATATAATAACTAAAAACCAAACACTTTTACCCGTTTTCTTCTTCTTCAGGAAAGAAAAACGAAAAAGGGGGACATTTATATACAAAACACGCAATTCTTTATGTATTTATATATCTCAAGCACCTAAACTTTCATATTTATAGCACTCAGATCTTTAATATCACGTCAAAAATAACATTTTTATCAATTCATAAAAAGTAAAATACACATTTTGATGCACGAGTTTACAAAGTTTGGGTGTGAGATGTGTAAATACATAAAAATTTATGTGCTGCACATGTACATTTCCCCAAAAAAAAAAAAGTACATGGATTCACCTTCGACATCCACTCCATCACTTCTCTGATACCGCGGTTCCAAGATAGAGCGACCACATAAATCTCCATTCGGTTGCAGGTGCTAAGAACAGCCGCTTCCTCTATATGGTTCAGGTTGCATAGCTCTCCAATGGCGCGGGTCCACTGAGCTTCAGGAACAGCAAGCTTTTCTCGCATCTCCACAGGAGCAGTATGCACACTAAGTCCTATAACAGCAATGCTACTCCTTTCCTTCATGTATCCTGATCATAGAAAGCAGGAACTTAAATACTTTACCAGTAAATGCCAGTTTGGTAAAATTTAAAACAGACAATAAAAAAGGAAAGCTTAAATCCTATGTATTCACATGTCTAATACCTAAATTTCAATTCTCACGTGTATGTTATCTTACCTATGCATGAAAATGTGTATTTCACCTTCTTACAAGTTAAAATAGTAATATTTTTTATGCGATAACAGATATGAAAGATTTTGGTGGTACAAATGTAAAAAGTAAGCTTTAGGTGTTAGATATGTAAATATATAGCCCCCCTCCCCCTTGCCGGCATTTCAGTAAGAGATATCTTTGGCATTGAGATGAGTGTAAATGAGTAGACTCAAGTTCAAGCCAACCAAACTTGAGTTTGAACTTAATTTTGAGCTCAAATCAAGATATTGGTGTAAACTGGACTATTTTACATGTTTTTCTACACCATTGCTCTTATTGGGCTTTCATGCAATAATGTTAATCTTAAGTCCTAAGACAAATGAAATTGTATTTATGTTCAACCTTAATGATTATATAGGCTGCTTAACTTGTAGAAGTGCTTTAGGCAATAGTGATTTTGTTCATGTCAGCAACCATAAACAAAATCAAGAATACAAGATTTTACGAGGCAAGAATGTTAGTGCTGGAATTTAACTAATGTATGCAGGAATAAAGTGATTATACAAGAGAGAACAAAGTTCAATTTGAGCCAACTATTGAACCAGCAAGAAAAAAATGTCATAAAATTGAAAGGAAAGTGATGAGAATTAATATCAGATCCTGTTATAGAAGTGCCTTCAAAGAAGATGAGAAATAAAAATGTAAAAACAATTTTTTTGGGGTGGCATTTACATACTTACCAACCAATTGTTATGTATTAACATATCGACCACACAAACTTCAACTTTTTTTTACGTACAGAACACCAGATTCCTATGTTTTCAGCATAGGTTGGGTGATGCAAGTAAAAATTGAAATTTAGGTAGTAATATGTTAATACATAAGAACTAAGTGGTAAGTATGTAAATCTCCATTTTTTTAATTCTTGGTGAGAAATGCCATACAATTATCACACACTGCCTTATCAAGTTAAAGCTCCAGATTAAAAATATTTT
Organism: Papilionanthe hookeriana x Papilionanthe teres; assembly: GCA_022702705.1. NCBI lineage: Eukaryota > Viridiplantae > Streptophyta > Magnoliopsida > Asparagales > Orchidaceae > Papilionanthe > Papilionanthe hookeriana x Papilionanthe teres. Next base: position 83,281,805 of record CM040425.1, read on the forward strand.
GAATAAAGAATTCAAGAAATAACATGATTCAGCTAGCAAGAGATTTATTTATGATGTTTACAGATGCACTTCTTGCGAGATTTGCTTGATAAGACAACAAAGTATTTCTTAGTTAATTCGAGAAAAACAAATACGCATGAATAATTCTACCAATTAGTGGTTTCTGATATCACATAGAAAGTACAGAAAAAAGCTCTAAAACATTATAATAATGGAAGAATTACATGCCTACCACTCAGTTCTTATGTATTTACATATTTAATTTACCACCAAATTTTCTATTTTTACATACACGCCACCTATCTATGCATCAAAATGTATATTTCACTTTTTGAAAGTTGAAAAATTTGTATTTTTTATGTGATATGAAAGATCTTGAGGGTATAAATGCAAAGAGTAAACTTTGTGTTAGATATGTAAATATATATGAGTTGAGCGGTGCCGGTATGTATGTAAATGCCCCAACAATAAGTAGCCACAAGAACTATTTAGTCGTAGACAAGTCTTAGAGGAGCTAAAAATACGAAAGATTCTTCTCCGACATTAGTTCACATGGTGCAGGGTTCAAAGTGATAGTCCTTCTCTGGTCTATGTTGCAAATAAGTTGTCAAAGTTATATATGATTATATTTTATTTTAATGCCAGAGCCATAAATTCATCATGATATATAATTTGATGATATGCGTCAGTATGAACATATCGTTCAACATAAAATGATAAAATGTGTGCCAGGATGGCACTTACATACATACCATCCAATTCTTACGTATTTACATATCTAACACCTAAACTTTGCTTTTTAAATTTATACCACCCAAATCTTTTATATTATATAAAAATTATCACTATTTTAACTTTTAAAAATTGAAATACAACTTTTCATACATAGATAAGGTGACAAAGAAAAATAAGAGTATAGATATTAGATATGCAAATACATAAGAATAGAGTGGGGTGTATGTAAATCTTCCAAAACAATTTTCATCTCATAGTCCTCAATATTTTACATGCATTGGCAATGAGCATAATGTTCCCATAACATTATAAAAATGAAAAAATTTTAATGGTTTTCATTTATTTCACTTCAAAATTCTCGTATAGTGAATTGATGAGGAAGTAATGTGTTGCGTATAACATAGTAGTTTTTGAGCCAATTCAAACAAAATGATAAAAAAAGTATCATAAATAGAAAATGCAAAGGAAGATATGATAGTTATGATAGGTACTCCAAAGAACCAAGTCTCAGTGCCAATGGATAAGCCTGAGGAGTTCATGTGATAGAGAAGAAAAAAGTAGTTTTGATTAGTAAGATTGTCCGTAGTTTTTAGACAAAAAATTACGAGAAAAGGAATTGAAGTAACTTATGGAGGAATAAATGAAGAAAATGTATGCATAATCACAGGGATTTCTTCAGTTCCAGAGGGCAGACCTCACCCAGAGTAACATGATGCAATCAAATATTTTAAAGGGTTTAAGCCATCTTCATCCAAGGTATTCAATGTGAATTGAATGGCATTGGCATCTAAAACCAAGGTATGCTACTTGCAACAAGTAATATTTACTCTAGTTTATAATTATGTTCTACCTATCATATTCCTCATTAGGTTCTCTCTAGTTATCACAAAAAACTTAGTATATGCTCTATACTTGAAAACAAAGAACAGGAGGAATTTCATGCTAGAGCCATCATCTACAGAGCCTTGTTGTCAAAAAGAGTTCATAAAAATCAGACCCAGGTAATATGATGCAATCATATGTTTAAAAGGGTTTAAGCCATCTTCATCCAAGGTATTCAATGTGAATTGAATGGCATTGCCATCTAAAACCAAGGTATGCTACTTGACAACGAGTAATATTTACTCTAGTTTATAATTATGCTCTAACTACCATATTCCTCATTAGGTTCTCTTAAGTCATCAAAACTACATGAGAGGAAATTAATGAAATTTATGTAGTTTTCATGATTATTTCCATTGCATTAACAAGAGAAAACTTAGTAATATGCTCTATAATTGAAAACAAAAAACAGGAGAAATTTCATGCTTCAGCCATTATCTACAGTGCCTTGTAGTCAAAAAGAGTTCATAAAAATCGGATTTGTTTCAGATTATTAATCCTTGAACAAAGTAAATGGTAACATTGAAGTGTTCTTACATTAGAAAAGTATTGCAATTTCTTTTTATTGGAAAGAAGTAGCAACGTCCATAAAAAGAGTCGATTCTCTATTATAAAGTCTGTACACACTGCAATATGCAACAGGGACCTAACAAAATTCAAATGTTCGGGAAAAAAAAAAGCTAAACCTATCAAATCCAGCTTTTGTCACTAATGTTCAGAACAAGTTTCAAGGTTTGTTAGTCTTTGAAGAACTTTCAAATACCCAAAATCAATCTAAAAAGACCCAAAAAAAAGAACAAATTGTATCCCCTAAAGCTCACATAGCAAGGATCTGATTCAGATCCGATCTCAAATCACTAATCAAACTCGCATTATGGTTCTTTTGTTTAGGGGTGAATTGGCAGAAGTACAGGAATAGAGAGATACTCACGATCGGTGCCGAGGGCCTTGAACTGCTCGAGCGCGGAAATACTGGAAGCCCTAGAATCGGATGAAACTTTCACACGAAAATCCATGGTCGCTTCGCACCTTACCCCTCTTCTCCTTAATCTCCGGCACCGCAGCGGCACCGCGAAGCTTCCTATTTCAAAGCTTCCACCCAACCTCCTGAGAAAGATTAAGGAATCCGGCTTCGCAATCGCGAGGGAGGTCGTGAAGGCTGGCGTCGTCAAAGCAGCAGCCATGGAGCAAATCAGCAACAGCAGCAACAGACTCCCGAGAAAAGCAAGGATTGCTGAGAGCAGGACTTGCTCTTCTCCTCTTCAGACCTTCCCTTACCGCCGGCCTTCCCTTCCTTTCAATTTTGCACCCTTGGAAAACTTCTAAGAGAGCATAAAAGAAAGGTTTTTTAACTACAAAATGGCCGGCAGGAAGAAGGAGGCATGCGCTAGGTCGTACGGGCGACCCAAAACGTGTGGCGGGCGGTTGGTGGGCGGGTGTGGGTGGGGAACCACACGCCGGAAATTAAAAAAATTAGGGCATCGTTGGGCGCGTGGTGGAGACGACATTTGAGAATTTTGTTCTCACCTTCGACGGGTTCCGATTGGTTGGTCCTTCTTCCCCTATCCCCTTATCTCTTTATCCCACTGGTTTTTTTTTATTTTCTTTTTTTTTTAAGCCCAATAAATGTTAATGCATATCAACTAATATTACCATATTTAATATTTACTTTTTAAAAAATAATCTAAAATATTTAGCTTGGGTCAATACCTTGTGTAAGTGTATATGTAAATCAAGGAGTCATGAATCAAACACACGCTTAAAGATCGATTTGACTAGAAGCCTAAGACAGGCTAGTCGAAACAGCCAAGAGTTAGAGGAGAGGATTATTTAGTCGAAATGATAGAAGGAACTGATTAGTCAAAAGGCCGATCGATCCAGGAAACGGTTGACTTATGAAATAGTCGTCAGAAGACAAAGTGCGTCCATCAAATATTCGCTCGATTGGGCAACAAACCCTCAAAGAACGATTGGTGGAATCTGGCCGAGATGAAATATGTTGGAGGTATTGTTTAGATTTCACAAATAAACATAGATCCTCTATAAATTTGTGAACATTAAATGTAAGAGGAGAAGCATAATATTACATTCATGTAGTTCCTTATCTCCTAAATATACAACTTTAGGGGTTGAAATAATAAATACAATGGTGTTATGTGATGTGCATATAAATCCCCCAAAAAATTAATAATATATGCAACATGATAAATAAATAAAATATGAAGATTTAATATGATGAACTAATTTAAATAAAAATTTCAAAGAATTCTTAGACTCATACCATATCAAGCACATTTTTTTTTATGGTGAAACACATAGTCAGACATAATCAAAAGTGTTGAATCAATGCTTGATTTTATTTTGCTGAATCAATAGCAAGAAAAGTTGAAAACAACATCAAGACTATCAAATAAGATATGAAATATAAAGTAAACTATATAAACATTTGCTCAAATTAGAGATATAATGACTCTAACTAATCATTTTTTACAGGTCATCAAAAAAATTTTATTGTCCTGCATGAATCTCGAGGTAATTTTTTTAGCAAGAAACATTCAAACTTCGATACGATAAAAATTTCCCAGAATTTGATTTTAGAAAATAAGACGGCTTCAATGGTACCGAAAGTTGTTCAATCCAAGCCAAATCAAGACCGCTTTCCGAAGATTCAAGTGCATAATTGGAAAAAGTCAACCACTCATTATAAAGTTGACATGCTTTTAGTCAAGTCGAGTGTATCGTCAATACAAATCCAACGAGTATCTACTTCTCTAATATTTGAGAATAGTAAATCCATATACTTATCATTCATAATGGGTTAATTCAATTAGACTAGACTTCGTAGTTTTTTTTTCTTTTTTCCTTCTATAGGGATTTTCATGTAAAAATTGATGTCTCCTCCTGCTTATTTCTCTTTAATTATCTGAACGTGCATTAGATATTAATTCAATGCTAAGAAGTTAAATAATCTCTCTACTGTCATAAAACTGCAAACACGCATCAATATTTAATAAATATTCTAAAAAAAAGAATCAGAACAAAGTAACATAATACATCTTGCGGCACCGTCCATTTCTTTATGTGGAAATAGTTCCATCGATCGTGAGGTCATGAGCGTTTTGTATTAACTGCCAATGATAATAGGGTTGATGGAACCGTCACACAAGCTCGCTCGCTCAGTTCACTCAAGTATTATGCTAACATTGGAGCAAGTGAGAATAAAGATTGGAAAATCTTATTATCTCTACAAAGTTAAATTTTTATACCGAGAGTCTTTTGTGGGTTTATTCAGGGCAACTACAGCTGCACGAAGAAGTTATTGAAGAAAAAATTGTTGCTTAAAAGCTACGGTTAATATTGTAAGAAATATATATATTTATTAAAAACTCATATCATGAATTTTCGACATTCCTATGCAGATAGTCAGGAATTTCAGCTGCAGCTTATTGAGAACCCAACATAAAAAACTATGGAACGTGTCTCTACACTGCTGGCCCAAATGCACCCTACATCTCAAAAGAGGGCATTCTTTGCTTTCCAAAAACTCTCATTCTTAGAGAAGGCAACTATTATATATAAGCTGAGTTAACCTGGAAGACGCAACATATAATGCTACAACCATAATATAACGATTGGTGGCCAATCGTGTGTAGGGGTGTAAACGAGTTGAGGCTGAGCGAGCTCAGGGTCGGCTCGTGTTCGGCTCGTTAGATACTGGCTCGAGCTCGAAATCGGCTTGTGTTCGAAATGGCTCGTGAAAGGTGTGTTCGTGTTCCGCTAGAATTAAATATTTTTGTTCGTGTTCGGCTCGTGTTCGGCTCGAAATTGGCTTGTTAAAATTAATTAAAAAAAATATATGCCTAGTGTCGGATTCGAACCTGGACCAAATGAATGGAAACAAGACGCATAAACGCGTTACTACACAACGAATTATGATTTAAATTTAAATATAAATATATATAATATATTAATATATAAATAATATATATAATAAATTATTATATAAATAATTATATCATTGTTTTTTTATTTCAGCTAAAACGAGTCGAACACGAGCGAACAAAGAGTTGTTTGTGTTCGGCTCGTTTGTAATACGAGCTTAAACAATTTGTTCGTGTTCGGCTTGTTTACTTAACGAACGAGCAGAACACGAGCTACTTCACGAGCCGATCACGAGCTGTTCGCGAATAACGAGCTTTTTTGACAGCCCTATTCGTGTGGCGCATTTTGCTGGTCGGCGTATTCAACACCTTGGGCGACTGGATGAAGCTGACTTGTATTGCTGAAAGGACTTGATGGGAAGCTTTAAACTAAACTGAGAGGTCCATATATAGAATCGTGGTGACCGTGCACTTTGACCAAGCTGCTTGGTTGAATTATCTTTAGCTGAATTATGTGTTAGAATTGTTGCCCGAGTTAGTTGCCCGAGTTGTTACAAGTCAACACGCTCAATAATACAATGAAGATCTATAATCCGACAGCCTGTGAATTTTTTAGATTGTTTTTCATTATGAATTGATTGAATTCTATTTAATATGGATTTTAAAATAATGAAATCATGTCAAATTGATTTATTTGTGTTGAGAAATTTAGGGCAAAGAAAAGCAAGAATCGACACAAATCCAGAAGAAAACACAGAGATTTAACAAGGTTCAGCAATATGCCGACGTCCTCGAGAGCAGAATGACTATTTCATTATTCAAGAAGGGAAGTTTGGTTAAATACCCATAAGGTTACACATCAAATATATAGATAAAATCCACATATAAAATTACTAAAACGCCCTTACTCCCCCGACCCACTTAACTCCAAGAGACACATCTCTTCACTCCAAGTGACACTTCTCTTCACTTAAAGAGACTTCAATTTCTGGTATATGAGTCATATCTAACAAATCTTCACCTTCGCGAATATTCAGCCCTTTAGTAGAAAAATACATTGGAGTTTCTCATACATCAAAGTGGGTTGGGATACTATGCCGACTAGCAACTGCAAATATTCAACAAGTTCAAGCAATGCAAGAACTTGTTCATAGTAACTGGCTTGGTTAACATATCTGTTGCATTTTCATCACATGATTCAACAAAGTGAACTCCATCTACAACCATACTCCCCAATAGTTTATAGTTATTATCTGCAATGATCTTTATTTTCATCACTGTCAATGCACCCTTAACAATTATGATGGTTTTTTTATCCTCGTCTGCCATAAGAATAAAACTATTTCTGTGTAAAGTGTCCAAGGAAATTAAATTCTTCTTCAAATATGGAATATGACTTACATCACATAATGTTCTGACAGTGTTATCATACACCTTAATTCTGACTTCACTAATATCAGCAATATTGTAACATTTATTATCACCCAAATATACTGAACCATAATTAAATAACTTGTACGAAATAAACCACTCTCTATTAGGTGTTATGTGATAAGAGCATCTTGAATCAAGAATTCATGCATCCTTCAACTGAGTTGTTGTAACTGAATGCGCATCACCATCACTGCAAATTGAATTGTCACTCTGCACCATATTCACAGTCTTGGAAGATACATCATCAGTCTGCTTCTTGAGCTTTGGACAATCTCTCTTCGTATGTCTCGGTTCCTTGCACTTGTAGTAATGAATCATCTTTCTGCCTTTAGATTTTGACCTGAAATTTCGCCTTCCATAACTCTTCTTCTCCTCTTTCTTTCACGATCATGATTACCCTTAACATATAAACTATCGCCATGAGAGCTTTCCCCTGCATTCTGCTTCCGCTTGTTATGAGCCTACAATGTTGCAGTAATCTCATCAATTTTGAATGTTACTTTCTCATATATAAGAGTAGTCACTACATGTTCATAGGAGGAAGACAATGAACAAAACAGAATCATTGCTCAATCTTCATCTTCAATACTCACATCAAGACATGTAAGATTAGTGATTATTTGATTGAAGACATTCAAGTCTTTGCGCCAGATTAGTGTATGTCTGCATCTTCAGCCATACAACTTTTATTTTAGATACAGTTTATTTGTTAGAGAGTTGGACATAAACTGAGATTCTAATTTCTTCCATACTTCTCCTGAAGATTTCAGATTCATAACATGATACATAATTTCTTCAGTCAGACATAAATGTATGGTACCTGCCGCTTGTAGTTGCAATTCTCCTCAATATTCATCTTCCATATTATCAGGTTTCGTAGCTCGTAAAGCTTTTAAATTTTCTTGTTGTGTCAACAAATTTTTCACTCTTGTTTGACACAATCCGAAGTTTCTGATTCCATCAAACTTCATAATCTCGAATTTTGCATCAGACATTATCATTTGAAGTTAATTCTGCAACGAACTTTTTTTGCCTTGTGTTGAAACAAAAAACATACTGCAAATAAAATCAAAGAAACCTGAAATTTTTTTGGTTAATTGCAGCACTTCTTTTTTCGTGATTTCCTTAGCCTCAAGTTTCCTCCGTCGTGATTTCCACTGCTACAAGTAAATTCCTCTATCGAACCGCAGATGTCCTCGCTGAACTAGAACATGGTCCAAATGTTCGAGGAAGGACGCTCCTATTCGCGCACGCGAACTCATGTTCCGTCATGAAACCTGTTGTGCCTTCTAGCCTAGTCGCACAAACTCCACATTGTTGAACGCCGCGAACTTCTTATGTCGCGCGCGAAGGTTCGTGAACTATCACACCTGTTTGTGGTGCTCGCCTCTGTCACGCCAACTGTTGCACTTGAAGCCTCGCAGTACTTGATCGCAGAACCTCCACTGGTTGTTACAGAATCGAACTCCCTTGGCTGTCGCAGAAGGAGCTTGGATGCGTGAACTCTCTTGGTGTCACGCGCGAAGCCTGTGGCAGGAGCTGAACTCTACGTCGCGAATCCTCTGTCGTGAACCCCTCCGCGAACAATCTCGCGAACTCATGATATTGAGACCCTCACGAGATCTATGTCGCGAACTTTTTTGTTTGTGAGCTCGTCCTGTCGAAATCCTCTCACGCCAAGCCTGTCAGCCTTGATTGAGAAAAGTATCCCCTACTGTCGAGCGGTCGCCTGTGTCGCTGAAGTGCCACGATTCCTTCGCCAAACTTACTCTCAGCCGATGAACTCTTCCTCGAACTTTTATGTCAAATCGCTAAATCTTTCTTCTTCTTCGTTCTTCTTGCGCTGATCTCCTCCGCCCTATAACCTCGCTCTGATACCACTTGTTGAGAAATTATGAGAAATAAAAGCAAGAATTGACACAAATCCAGAAGAAAACACAAAAATTTAACGACAATCGGCAATATGCCTGCGTCCTCGGGAGCAGAGCGACGATTTCACTTTTCCAGAAGGGAATGCTCGGTTACATACCCATAGGGTTACACATCAAATATATAGATAAAACCCACATATAAAATTACTAAAACGCTCTCGCTCCCCCAACCCACTTAACTCCAAGAGACACACATCTTTGCTCTAAGAGACTCCAATTTCTGGTATATGAATCATATCTAACAACTTGTAACTAAAATAACCTTAACATTTTTTTTAATATTATTTTAGATTTATTTTTTTAATTTTTATAAGGCTGTTTGAATATAATTTTTATTTAGTTTATTAATATTTATTTTTTTAAATAAACTATCATAGTTAATAAATTTGCTAAATAATTATTTCAACTTAGATTTAGAATTAATTTCAACTTTATTTTCATATTATATCATTATAAAATTGAAGCAATGAACAATGAAATGATATATTTATATCCCAAAATACTTGAGAAGTTTTCTCCACTTACGAGAAGTAATCATTATCAGTACAACATTCTAATGGTACACTATATAATTGAATTGGAATTGAGAGTCATATATATTCTGATGAATCCTTCCCAATTATCCTCAAATTTGTTAAATTTGATTTGAAGTGAGGGTTGCCAGAATCTCCTTGATTGGTGGATGCCATGATAGTAAGATATCAAATAAGATGTCATAAACTCTCTTTGCTCTTTTATCTCGTTCTCCTCTGTCAACATTAAAACTGATCTTATGGACAATTCTCTAATGACAATGGCACATGTAATCTCATACTTCGTAGAAAGTAGAGGACTATGCACTTACCGTCATTGATGAAGGAATAGATTTTCCTGAACTCATATTGTTGAGTCCTGCAATCAAACTGTAGCTGTCGTCCCAACAAAAGTTTGCAGACATCTATGGCAACACGTCACATCGAAACTAATCATGCATCTGATCACCAATAAAAATTTCTACAAGACTTCTCATGTAAATGTTGACCTTGTTCTTATTCTTCAACAATGTCAAGGAATATAGCTTGTAATGCCTCTGAGTCATGAGGCTCAAGTTGTATGTTATCTATGTAGATACCACGTTCTAGCTACTCCCTCCATCGGTGATAAGACTGCATATCTCCCCTTCATAGTGCAATAAGTGCGGAATATGTTGTGGCAAAGCCATTGTTGATCCTTGGTAGCCTCGATCTATAGGACTGTTGAACCACAAGCATCTCATTCTTATCTGATTGAAGATAGTACTCCTCGGTTTCCTTTTCTTCAATTTCCTCCTCTTTGTTCACTTCCTATGTTGCATCTTGCTTGATAAAGGACACAACTCAACTCGTCAGGCAATTAAAATTCATGTGTCCAAAACCATTGTATCTGAAGCATTTCTTGGTTGGGACTATAATGGGCGTGGTGATCTTCTCGGGATTCTTCTCTCTGAGCGGCTTGTCCTGCTCCTTACAAGGCTGTTCCACTCTCTGAGCCACGCTCTTCCTGAGGTCTCCAACTATCGGTGGTTGTTGACTAGCTGTGGTTGCCTCTTATGATTCTATTGTATTTCCATTTTTAATGCTAAGATATGCAAGTCCTTTAGTGTCCAATAGGATTGCAACCGAATCACATTATTGATGGCTAGCTTCATGCCTCCCAAGTACCCGTCTATTTTGTGCTCCTCCGTCTCCTTCGACTACATTGTAACTTAAGCTACATATATTATATATTGTGTTCCTCAACGTATAAAACATTTTATTTCAAGTAGTGGAGCTCCAAGAAAACATCCAGGTGACAGTAGGGGCTAGGTATCGTTGTTGTATCGCCTTTTTCATTTTCTCTCAATGTGATTTTGTTATCTTTCTCTCGATCTCTCCCTCTTAGGTTCTCCCATCACAGAATCATTCTTCTTCAGCTTGATGACAGTGAGCATCTCTCTTCTGTCATCGGGCACCAACATGTATTCAAAGATTTGCTTAACAATCAGCATCCACTCAAGGAAATCATGGATTGATTCTCCTCGCGAGGTCTAGTAGCTCTACATTCATTCCCAGCTTTATAGATCCTCAAATAAACACATCATCTATGTATATTTTCACAGGCACTCCATCTACGTATCCTTTAATAAATATCTCATATTTGTCTTCTCCAACAAGTCATCTTTGTATCCTCTAACATGCATCTCACTCTATATCTTCCGACAAGCACCTCATCTATGTATCTTCCCATAAACACTTCATCTCTAAGCCTCGGTTGCTATTGTAACTAAAACTATTATAACTTGTCTTTTTCACCACATAGAATCATCCCTACGAAAGGGATTCATGGTGATCCACCCTGGGTTGTTTCCTCAATGGCATCAAGTCGATGTAACACTTGGCGGAGTTGTTGTTACATGTTGTTCTTGGTAGGTGTCTAATCAGATTCTGACAATTGCCTTTTCGAATACATGGTTAGGGTTTTTTGCGTAGGTAGGCGGAAGGAGGTGTGTGGGGTGGAGTGGTTTTTTTTTTTTTTTTTTTTTTTTGTGTGGGGTGGTCAAAATACTGCAGGAAAATAGTGATTTTCTACAGTTCTACGTGACAAAAACGAAAGATATAGGTGTGAAGCGATGCAGGGAGAATGGGAAAAGGGTGGAGGGTGGGTGTGTGAGACGACAACAAGGTTAGGATGCGAGAGAGGTGGATGGATATATAGAAGTTGTAGGAAACACCAGCATAAGCCATTGTTGTGAGTGGCTGCAGAGAGATACGGTGATCGGGAGCGACGTAGGGGAGATGGGAAAAGGGATAGAAAAGATAATCACCAACTCGGAAGAGAGATACAACCGGAGCACCACCCAAACGATTAGATAGAATCCTTGAATGGAGAACATGGACATCAACGTCAGTCGTGAACAATCTCACCCAAAAACTTTCCATTCAACCCTAATATAGCACATATATAAAAAATGATTAGACAGAAAGGAAAGAAAAGTAGGAATTTACTAAAATTGGAAAATAAACGATTGAAAGCCGTTTAGTTCAACTCTACGCTATTCACGTGACCCGAGAACCATGTCTGATCCACCTACAAGAAGACCGCATCAATAACCATGATAAAACTAATGATAATGATCATGATAATGATGGTAGTTGAGATATTTTTTCTTTTTTTTTCCCCCTAAAATTATAACAAAGAGATAGAAGAATTTATTAAATTCTCTCTACTGGAGAAAAAAATTGTCCTGATCAGCCATATTGCTGCACATTTTATCATGTATCATTGGGGTACAAAATATACTATTATTATAAATATTTTTGTTTAATAATTAAAAAAAAGAAATTACAGCTTTTTTATAGTTACTACACGGTAACAAATCTAAATCTTTAAAGCATCTTCCCACACATAATTTAGCCAAATGAATACAAGACAACAATCTAAAAAATTCCTAAACAGGCCTTAGGATACATACAAATATATAATAATAGCCCCCTCACAAATGTTGTACAAGATTACAATGTGAGAAAAAGAACTTATCAAATATGGCGAATATGCACACTCACATGATCACATCAATTTAAATTAACCAAATTACCATTGTGAGCGGCCACTCTCCATATTCAACAAGTGCAGCACTTCTCTTGCAATAAAAAATTTGACCTCCAGTTTATGAGAATATATTACGCCCGGAAGACGGACGTGTGGAGGACAAAGTAGATCGCACCAGGCTACCGAATGTACAGCGTGATGCGATGTACTTTGTCGTTCACACATAATATTTACTCCCAGTTTATACGTACTTAACGTTGGAGTCAAAAGCTCGATCGAACCTTCTACTCCCATTTGTGATTCATAATGACCCAATCATCACACACAAATAAGTTCATAAAAAATAAAAATGAAAAACATAAACTACTTAGCTTCAAAATCCATGAAACAGATTACCAAGATAAAATGAGAAGGACAGAGTTTGCAAGGAGGATGAAAAATGCTAATTTACAGCATACATTCATCCAAATGATCCTTGCATAAAAAGCACCTTTCATCCTATCTCTAACTCCTCCAATTAATTCAACAATAACTGTGCATTCTTCACAACTCCAGATTGAGCACAGGCCATACTGTTAAGGCTAAGTTCTTTTACCTCGTCAGACAGAGCAACAGCAACCCGGTTAACTTCCTTCACATCAGCTGAAGAAATCTCCAGGGAAACATTAGTTGTAGGGGGAGATTCTGATGAAGAGATGACTGGAGATACTGATTCCTTTGTGGGAACTGAATTCGATGGCGGCGAAGCAAAAACTGGGATGACAGGTCTTACTCTGACCGGAGATGCGATTTCAAATGGTGGTGCTGATGAAACTGGAAGATGTCCCTGTGGTGGCTGAAGCGGTGGAGCCGAGAATACCGGCACCGCAGTTCTGACCGTTACCGGCGGAGCGACAGCATGAAATGGAACTCCGTAGTGCCGGACCGGTACATAACGTAGAGCTCCTGCTGCAGGGAACCTCGGAGGCCGGGATTTATTTTCCGGCGGAGAGGCTGTTGAGGACGATAATGTGGTTCCGTCTGTTCTTGGAACAGATTTGGGTTGGATTAAAGGTAAGATCTTTGAACCAGAGAGAGGGACCTGTTGGATAAATGTGGGTTTTTTCTCAGGTTGTTGTAGAAACTTCTTCGGAAAAGGGGCAGCACGAGGGTTGTTTGCCGCCGCCATCTTCTCCTTTAAGTGGTGATTCAGAAGTGCACGAGCAATGGTGCTTTGGTCCTGTTCGTCGTTGTTCTCTGGATCTGAGGAGGAGCTTGTTGCTTCCTTTGCCACTGTTCCAGACAAAATAAACTGGAACTTAAGATGAAATGCTTCCAAGAGAAAAGGACTGGAACGTTAAGACTTTGAGGCATTTACATACATACGATCCAATTTGATTTTTATATTTATACCATCCAAATCTTTTATATCACATCAAAAATATCATTATTTTAAATTTAGAAGATTTATACATATATACCTTTCAATTCCTACATGCATTTATATATCTAACGCCTAAACTTCAATTTTTTACATGTACGATGTATATCACCTTATCTTACCCAGTTGTGAAAAAAGTGCTTTTAACTTTTCAAAAATTAAAATCGTGATATTTTTATATGATATGAAAGATTTAGAAGGTATAAATATAAAAAATAAAATTTAGATATTAAATATTTAAATATGTACAAATTGTGTGGTATGTGTGTAAAAGCCCCTTCAAATTTTAGGGGCATTTACATGCATATCACAATTCTGATATATTTACTTATCCAACACCTAAACATCCATATTTACGTTCATCCAACTCAATTCCTTAACATCACACATCAAAAATGCTATTATCATTATCATTTTTTAAAGTGAAATATATCTATCTATTCATATATCGGTTTATGACACCAAGGTTACAAGTGTAAATATCAAAGTTTGGGGGTTAGATATGTAAACACATAACTGTGTGGTATGTACACAAATTTCCCAATATTTTAAAAAGTGCAATACACCTTTACATGCATAGCTTATGGTGGTATGGAAGTATAAATTAAAGCTTAGGTGTTAGATATGTAAATCTTCCTAAGAAACTTGGGTATGCTAAGTTATACATCTAATACTTTTACATACATACCAACCAATTCCTATGTATTTAAATACTGAACACTTGAACTTTATTTCTTTATATTTATACCACCAAAATCTTTCATATCACCATCAAAAATACCACTGTTTAAGCTTCTAAAAAGTTAAATGCAACTTTTCATGCACAGGCAAGGTGGCATGTATGCCAAAATTGAAGTGCAGGTGTTACATATGTAAATAAATATGAATCGAGTGGTATGCATGTAAATATATCAAAAGTATGATTAGAGAAAAGCTCACATTTTTTAAGCAAATGCCAGGCAGCCATGGCAGCATTTTTCTCAGCCTGCTTCTTGTTCTTCGCTGGGCTCCCAGTGAAAGTAATCCCAGCTAGGTCAACGTTACATGTGAAGACTGGCTGGTGTCCAAGACCTGAACGGATTGTAGTGTAAGATGGCAATGGTGCTCCAACTCTCCTAGAAATCTCTTGCAAGAGATTCTTGTAAACTCCAGTTTCATCCTGCTAGAAAATAATTTTTCAACTTTAGAAATGATTATTTGCATATTCAGAATGATTATAAGTACTAAGATATAGGTCAAAACCAATTCAGGAGGCCAAAATGAAACGAAGGTTAGAAAAATGGATTAAAGGTTTCCAAATTGATGGTTGCATCATGTTGCCACTGTTGCACATTCAACTAAAATTTGATTTTGCAATTGAATTTGTGACCCGAATTATTTTCAGCTTGAATTGAAAATTTTATGATTATCTGCAGTGGCCAAAGCAAAATCACGAGAAAAATCTTTTCTGCGATCTTCGGAGATAGTGGAGGGATTGGACCATTAGACTCCAATATTGAAGCCCACCGCTAATTCCACTATGGTGCAGGGGAAGCAACAGCCATGATAAGGACCATTATTATTAAAAGGTGTTTTCCACTTGTTAAAAAGTTAAAATAGTGAACTTTTTGTTGTAATATGAAATATTTAGGAATTTAGAAAGCAAACTTTAGGTGTTATAAATGTAAATACATAGGACTTCTGTGGTATATATGTAAATATGAAAGTTATAGGTGTGAAATACATAAATTCATAAGAATTGAGTGCTACCTATCTAAATTTCTCAAAAAATAAAGCTTCTCATTCAGCTCCAGTATTACTAATTTTGCCGTTGGGGATTAGGTGGTCTCTAATTAAAATAACCAAGAGCAAATGACAAAAAAAAATGCACAGAAGCAAAAAAACACATCAACAACTTTAATGATATGAAGTTTTTTTCTGATTGTTTCTACAGCCTCTCTTTTATTACGCTTTTTTCTAATCTCTCTTCAATAAAATCCAAAATCTCACAGTAATCATATTGTAAAGGTCAATCAGCAAACTTAGTTTACGCAGAAGTTTTTCTTCGTAAGGATTAATTAAGCTCCACAACTTAACATTAGATAATTGTTACCACACATTTAAGCAAATTTGATCAGACTGGCACATATTGTGATTAAATTTTTATGAGATTGTTTAATCTTCATAAGCCATATGGCAAAGCAAGAAGAGTACAAAGGTCTACTACACATTAATCTGATCATAATCAAAATTCAAAGTAAGTTTAAACAGCTGACTAAGATGCCAAATGTTCAAAGCAATGGAATGCAGCCAAAAGATTGGAATAACAACAACATAAAAGTTTAATAACAGCGACGATTATGCTTTAGAACTATTTCTAAAAGAGTCATTTGGGATCCTTTTTCTTTTCATTTTCATCTTTGTTTTGTTGAGTATAACTTTCAAATGTTTTTATGTTTGTGTTTCTAAAAACAAATCAACTTACTCTTAAAAACACTCAAAATAACTTTATTTTCAACATCCAAACATATCGCTATTCCAAATCAAATATAAAAAACAAAATAAAAATTAAAGGAAGATTTACGTTCATACCACTGAATTCATATGTGTTTACATATCTAACACCTAAACTTCAGCTTTTACATACACACCACCTTAACTATGCATGAAAATGTGTATTTTAATTCTTAAAAGTTAAAATAGTGATATTATTTATGTGTTAATGAACGATTTGAGTAGCATAAATGTAAAGGGTAAAATTTAGCTGTTAAATACATAAGAATTGGGTGGTATATATGTGTGTAAATGCCCCGAAAATAGAAAATAAAACCGAACGTAAACGGCCACTAAGTTTATCTTTAGCTGATATATTGTCGGCTCTAATAAAAATGATAATGATTGCACATTTCCATATCAAATCAAGTAAGAAAAAAGGAAAATTAACGGAGCAAAACAACCATTAAGATAATTAACCTCCAAGTTGAATAAAAATACAAGATTTAGACAGACTTGTGCCGGCAATTTTAATTTAATCAACCAAAAAATCATTTTTGAGGACACCAAAGTCTTATAAATGCAAAAATCAAACTTCAGGCGTTAGGCATGTAGATATATAAGAATAGCGTGCATGTAAATTTTCCTTCATACCATTATATATTCAAAAAAACAAATAGAAGTTCTTTCAGCCAAGTTAGTTCGTAAAAAATTTGGAAAATTTACATACATAACACTCAATTCCTATGAATTTACATATCTAATACCGAAACTTAACATTTTACATCTATGCCACCATACCTATGCATGACAAGTTCTATTTCACTCTCTAAAATTTAAAAAGTTGATATTTTTTTATGTGATATGAAATATTTGGATAGCATAAATGTAACAAATAAAGAATAGATGTCATACATAAAAACTGGGTGGGTGGTATGCGTGTAAATTCCCTGAAATTTAAAATTTTTTATAAATATCATACATCAAATCTGTATTTCATAAATAAAAAATCAAAATCAACTTTTTAAAAGGAAAAATAAATAAATAAATAATATAGAGTAATCCACTCTCCAGACTCTCCAGACTCCACCCACACGCAGTGGAAAATGACACCACCAACTATTCCACCCTCACATGAAAATTATTACGATTTGAGTGCTACGCTCACCGCAACCTCCTCCCACCGCCTCCCACCACGGCGCATACTGCTCCACATGGCCATTAACACGCACGTGGAGAACAAGAAGATTACGGTGTATTGAGTAACGGTGAAAGACAACGAATATTAAACGTAATTAACTAAACAAAATTAAAAAATGGGACTCCCGTCACTAACCGGCTACAAATTATTTAAAAAATAAGTATAAAAGAGTTAAGAAAAAGAGTACAGAGAACAATATAGGAGACGCCGACGGGTCACCGTGTCCGTTCGGGATCTTCTAGCTCTCACTAAAGAAAAAAATAAATAAATAAATAATATATTTATAATCCAATTTCTGAACAACGAAAATATAAGGAAAATAATAAGAGATATTTCCATAAAAACTGCTTCCAAAACAATACTAAAATCAAGAAAATATATGCATCGGTCAACTGATAAACTGATTATTTTATTCGCAATTATCAGAAAAGCTAATCAGCTTAGTAAAACAATGGGGGAATTAAGTAAAAGGGACGGTGGTTTCGATTTCTAGGGTTTTGGGGTGACAAGAAAACGGAAAAGGTAGGTGGAACTGAGGAACTGACCAGGATGCGAGCTGCAAGGGAATGGGAAGGCCCGCGGTTCGAGAGAGAGGCGAGTGCGACTTCAGCGGCGGCGTGCTCCGCTTGGCGGAGCGTGGAGCAGAAGGTCGGACTGTCGAATACCTCGCCGTTGAAGTTGACGGTAGCTTTGAAGCGAGGAGCGTGATCGGGTCCTTCCCTTAGGCAGGTATAAGAAGGAAGATTGAAGCAGCTCCTCTGCGCTAGCTCCTGCAACTGGTTCTTGTACATCCTCTCAATTCCTCCCTACTTGCTCACCCTCGCCGATCGTTAATTACTTTATCCGATCCTGATCTCAGTCTCCCGTAGCCGGATGAAGTTAGGATCTAGTCCAGTAATGTTGTTACCGACAATTTTTTCCGGCGAGATAACGCCGGAGCCGCCGCACCGTGCCAGATCGAATGGCCGGAGATTTCGGACTTCGAAGCTCGTTTAGGGATTTCTATCTCTCTCTCTCTCTAAGCGGAGAGGTACAGTTATGGGAAGCGTAGAACCGTAATAAAGGCGCTTTTCTAGGTTTTATGCATGTATTTATTTGGATGATAAATATAAGAGAAGTTTACATACATACCACATCATTTTTCTGTATTTATATATCTACCTCTAAAAATTTGACCTTTATATCTATAACACATTGTCCACAATATATAAAAAATAAATTTGATATTTAAAAATATAATAAAAAAAGTTTTTTGGTGTTATATTAAAAATTGAACTGATATACAAATAAATATTAAAATTTAGGGTTTATTTAATTAAATTTCTTAATTTAATAAATATGAATTAAAAATAATTGATCGATTTCACTATTTTTCAATCACACGATGAAAATTTTTTTTGTTGTCATATTGGAAATAATTAAGGAAATGAATTTTATATAATAAATAATTTGAGGTTAAAATACTTAAAAAAAACTATATAACAAATATTTATATTTTTTTAGTATACTAATTAGATTTTTTAAGTATTTATTTAATTTTATTATTATTGCGTATTGCTTCTCCAATCACACACTGAAAACTCCACCCAAACGCACCCAATCTTATTTTGCCACGTAGATGGTAAACTGTGGCGGTTTTAGATAAGGAGTTAAATCTAATTTATGAAAGCTTATTAACTCTAATCACAGATATTCTGCCAATCTAATAATGGAAAAAAAGGGAGGGAACGGTTTGGATAGATATTAATTAACTCTTTTTTTAGTTATTCACATTTTGGGATTAAGGTTAGTAAATTCAGATGGATTCACTTAACTGACTTTCGTAACCCTCTCCGCGTACAAAAAATATTATATCAGACTCTAATTATTATCAATTATGTGTACAATTTTGTCTTATGATGTATTAAATTATTTAATTTTTTTTTACTAAGAGAGTCGGATTGTACACGTGGGAGACAGTGATTGGAGTCATGATGCAATTTTATATCAGGTCTTTCTGATATAATATTTTTTCCTTCATATAGGCAGCTCAAGCTTAACTCGTATTTAGCTCGTTCTAATTGCTCTTATTCATATTTGGTGTACATTTGAATTAATAAAAAATATGATGTAAGGTGTAAGATTCAAGCATGCACCTATTTTGTGCAAATGCATAACCAAATGATCACGAAAACTACTGTGTTTAAGATTTAGATAAAAGCACGTATAATATATTTATTTCAAGGTAAAATGAGTCAAACACAAGCCGACAAAGAGTTGTTCGTGTTCTGCTCATTAATAATTTGAGCTTAAAAAAATTATTTGTGTTCAGCGCGTTTACTAATGAACAGTTTGAACACTAAGTGTGAAGTGCTTGTACTTTAAAATGTACCGTATAATGTACCTTTATGAGCTTTTTTTAATTAAATATGAAAAATATAATTTTAAGAAATTATATAATTAGTATTTTAAAATAAAAATATTGGGCATTTGCATGTGTCACCAAATTCTTCTGTATTTTTATATCTAATACTAATTTATTTCTTAAATTTATACAACCCAAATTTCACGTGTAATTTCAAAAATATTATTATGTTAGATACACCATAAATAATTATCATCATCTATAACAAATCTTTTAGGCACGACATGTGTCTTGAGAACTTTTCAGCATGACACGTGCAAACTTCAATTAAAATTCATTCAGAACTCTAATTTTAACAAACTTACAATTTAAATTGAGAGTTTAGATGATACAGACCCAATGGTTCCAAAATTTATCAAGTCCGATTCAAATCACGCCCATATCAATCCATGAACTGCTTTTAGAATCTTTAAGTACATGATTGGAATGTTAAACAGATACCACGTCTTACAAGTTTATAGTCAATTTGAGTGTCTCGATGTGAAGAATTCAACTGGTCCAAAATCACTTATTTTTAACATTATTAAAGTATTCGAATGTTCACTAAATGTTCTCCGATTGTGTGAATCTCTCTGGGTCGTCCGATAATGTGGTTCAAATTTGTTTATTATTTGCAGAGATGGCTCGCTCAAACTCTATAAATAGAGCCTTAACACCCACTTAAGAAGGAGAGACCTTGAGCTAAAAAAATATGAGGAGATGTTGAAATCGAGCATGGCTTCTGCAACTCATATCCAATGAACATCTCTTACTCCTGCAGTCGCCTACCATTATAGACCACTGGCCACCTACCACCATCTAAAACCATCAGCTGCCAATGAACTTGTTGATCAGGAAAGCACAACAGCAACGTGAAAGAATATCTCGTCTATCACATGCTAGATAGATCGGGGGCTCCTGTTTCCTTCATAACAACGTGTAATGAGGTCTCTTTTATCGTCTACTAGGGATAGATATCATGACACTTTTTTTCTTTCTGCCTCTTGCTCCTCCTTCAGATTGGGTTAATATCATTGCTTTCCTCCCTTTATTGGACCTCCCTCTTGGGCCGATCTCTCCCTTTTGGGTTGATTTTCCCCTCTCAGAGATTTGGGTTGATACACATAAGAACCTTGGTTTCGAACGCGCGGCGGGAGGAAAAAGGGAAGCACCTACGCTAACTGAGCTTCATGGCTTTATATAACCACATGCATGCATATATATATATATATATATATATATATATATATATATATATATATATATATATATATATATATATATATATATATATATATATATATATATATATATATATATATATATATATATTATATTCTTATATAAATATAAAACTTGTAATATAATAAAAATGTGTGTGTGTGGACGATACAATCACAAAAATAAAAAAGTGCTATGGATTTTGATATTTTATGATGATTAGGCTGCTCTCGCATAAAAATAGAAGAATAGTCGATGTACCACTAATAAATTTTCACCATTCGACATGAATCTCAAGACATAACATAAATCTCGAGGTAACTTTTAAGCAAGGGATGTTCAAACTGTAATTAAAAGTCATACATAACTCTAATTTCATCACACTTATAATCAAACTGACCGAGTCAACGAGATGAGCTTAATGTTGCAAAATTGGGTCCAATTAAAATCAAATTAAGCCTACATCAAATCTTTAAATCACATTTGGAAGCTTTTAGTGCATGATTGGAATATCAAATAAATTCAAAATATGACGTACTTATGGTCATATCAAGTATATCGATAAGATGAATCCAACATGCCTAAGATCACTCAAGTATGAGTCTTTAACATTATTAAGGTGGTTAAATGTCCACATAACAGTATTTGATTAAGGGAATCTCCCTATTATATAATCAAAGTGGTTGTGATTCTTTTCTTATTTGCAATATGAGCTTTATAAATAGGGTCATATCCCCTCTTGACGGAGGTTTTAGACATTAAGTAAGAGGACGACCATATCCGGCAGAAGATTGAGCTGAAGCCCAATATTCTACACCATTGATCCAACGAACACTTCTTGCTTTTGTAACTCTCAACCACAATCGATCATCACTTGCTGACCATCATCGACAACCACCTGTCACCCCCTACTCATTGCAGCGAAGCTCTATGCAAAATGAAGAAGCGACATCTGAAGCAACGTGCCATCCTAAACGTCCTATCAACATAATAACAGTGTATTAATGCTCCAACAATTACTCCTCAATGCGACCGCTCCCTACCTCGAAGCAACAAATTCTTCTAGGCATGAATATTGTAACTCAAAAAATTATGTAAATATTTTCCATTTGTAGAATTAGAAGTTATAGATGTCATCATCAGTGAAACATTTCAACTAGACATGATCATGTGATTTTTTCTCTTTTCAATTTTTTCGCATAAAAAATTATGACGTGTCTGCTGATTATTTTATTTTATGAACACATGTCATATTATTATACGACATTGATAAATCATTTGCCATCGTAAATTAAATTATCTAGCATAGATCAATACGATATTATATAGTTATGAATACTTTGACAATCATATTATTAATATTTAAACCAGTAAAGACTCTGGAAAGCTCTTTAATGTGAAATATGAATAGTCAAACCTGCAGGAGAATTCAGGGCCACAATTTTTTCACGAGCCTTAGATTTGTCCAATAAATATCGATATATATATATATATATATATATATATATATATATATATATATATATATATATATATATATATATAATATTATTTATTTATTTATTTATTATTTTTAAGTCCCGTTTATTTAAAATTTACAAAGTAAGCGTTGACTCGATTTTTTAATATAATTTTGCGTGGCAATAAATTTATTTTCAAATGAGATGAAAAGTCAACTTTTGAGAAGCTGACTTTTGAACGGGGGAGTTCACACCCAATTTCAATGTCATAAATAAAATTATAAACTCTATCGCTATTGCATCATTAAATTTTAGCATTTTATATATAGACTTTTTCATACATTTTGCGTAATTATTAATTATTTATTTATATATCTCTTCGTACATATCGCATAATTCTTATTTATGAATTTATATATCTAAAATCTAACGTTTGATTATTATATTTATAATGTAATGAGACTGCATGAAGATATGTATTTCTCTTTTAAAATGCTATAATGATAATATTGTTTATGTAATATAAGTATATTGAGTGTTGTGCATGTAAAAAGAAATTTTAGGTGTTAAATATATTTATGCTTGAGAGTTGCGTGCTATTTATGTATGTATGTAGATATATAAATATAATATTTATATTGAAAATAATCTAGAATAGATACATATTATTAGAATATGTATTAAAGAATATATATATATATATATACACTCTTTGTGTTGTGTGTGTTTTTTGTTGTTTATTAGAGTACGGAAGCTGCCTAACTTTTCTGATGTCGTAAGCGCTCATTTATACA
The DNA here is from genome assembly GCA_022702705.1 of Papilionanthe hookeriana x Papilionanthe teres. NCBI lineage: Eukaryota > Viridiplantae > Streptophyta > Magnoliopsida > Asparagales > Orchidaceae > Papilionanthe > Papilionanthe hookeriana x Papilionanthe teres. The sequence continues at coordinate 83,305,165 of CM040425.1, forward strand.
TGCTTTTGTTTTTTTGTTTTTGTTTTTTTTTTGGCAGTGGGGCCGCCCCATATGCAATAAAAAATCGTGTGTGTGTCGGGGGGGGGGGTCGCATCCCGTGTGTGCATGTCTGCGTGTGTATGTGCGCGTCCCGTGCGTGCGTGTGCGTGCGTGTGGGTTTAGTGGCTTGTTGGTAGTGAAACCGCCATACAGGTCGTAATTCACTCGAATATTGACACTGCTCGAATCCCCAAACATATGTGGACAGCGCGTTGTGACTGAGTATGTGCACGTCGCTACGACTCCGATTAATCCTTTAAGCAAATGATATATATATATATATATATATATCGATATATACATATATATATATATATATATATATATATATATATATATATATATATATATATATATTTGATATATCTTGCATATGTCATTTATGTTTTTCACTTTTTTTCTCTCACTAAAAGGCAGAATGAAGTTAGAATGTGCAGAGTTTTTATTTTTTATTTTTTTAACAAATTTTGGAGAGAAATATCTCTCATTATGGCTCACTAATAAGGAATTTTTTTTCAGGAGTCCTGTCAAATATTGCCACATGGCTTACACTGGGCCCACCTTATAATGGATATGCAAAGGTTTTTGGAGTTGAACCGCCGATGTTATTAGAGGGTCATTTCGATTTTATTGGGGTATTAACTCCAATAACCCCGCAATAACTCAAAATAACCTCCCAATAACTTCCACGATTCCATTGGAGTGGAAACCGCATAAGTTATTTAGAAATTATTGCCGGGTTATTGAGAGTTATTTCAGTTTTATTTGAGTATTAACACTAATAACCCGACCATAACTCAATAATAACCTCAACAATAACATCTGCGATTTCATTTCAATAACTCCCGTAATAATTCTCAGTAATCCCTGCAATAAGCCACCATTAACCTCTCAATAACCCGCAATAACCCCTAATACCCTCCACAGTTTAACCTATAATAACCCTCTAATAATCTCCGCAATTCCATTATGAGGTGGGCCCGGGATATGACACATGAGAATGGTTGATAGGACTCCGAACCGGACAAAAAATTTTCTCCAATAATATTGACATATTATTTCTTGGAGTATTTACAGATTTACCTTATAAATATTTATTTTTGCCCTTGTTATTTAACTATTTATATTCCACAAGATATGATAAATAAATAAATAAATAAAGAATCTCTCAAGTCAACTCAAAATCTATTTGATAGAATAGGCCGAATTTTGAGCAAGTGTTGAGAAGTTTTGACTCAGTTAAATATTGTTGATATGTTATCAACAACTTTCCAGCATCCTGCAAGATCTTTAGAGTATTGCATGAATCACGAGACATTTTTTTGAGAAATAATGTTCAGATATTGATTAAAAGTCCTTTGGAGCTTCGATTTTGGCAAGTTAACTGACCGGCTTGATAACATAAACTCGATAGTACCAAAATTGATACAATATGAATCAAATGGAGCCTCGATAAAGTCATTAAACCATTTTTATAAGTTTTTTGACATATTTGGAAGGTCAAATAAATGTCAAATCTAACAAACTTATAGTCGAATCGAGTCTCTTGACAAGACAAATCAAGAAGCCCAATATCACTCGATTTCGACATCATTGATGTACTCAAATATCCGTCAAACGTCATCTGATCAATAGAATCTCTTTAGATCGTTCGATTAATGTGGTTTATATTTTTGTATTAATTGCACGTGAAACTCTATAAATTAAGTCTCACTCCTCTCATGAGGGGGAGAAAAGCTTGGGCCATGAGGAAGAACTTGAAGCTTTGATAATGAGCTGAAGTTCAACATTACTCTTTTTGCCGTCAAACACCGTTGACCACCGCCGACCATCATCGACCACCATCTGATGGCCGTCACTAGTATCGGTGGCAGCTGATTGCTATCGGCCGTCGTCCGTTCTTTATAGTAAGTTAATCTGCACGTCGACATTATAATTCGAGAGATTTTGTAACTCTTTTCTCATCGATGGGACAATGGATCTCTGTAATCATCAACTTATAGTAGATTTTTAAAACTGGTTCATATCCCGTAGTTTGCTCCCTTTACGAGTTTTCCACATAAAAACTTCTCGTGTCTCGATTGGTTGTTTTCTTATATATGAGTGTGTAGTGAAGCTTCATGCAAAGCTAAAATGATAATCTATTACACTACCGTCAATCTTCTAGCACGCATTAGTTTTAATTATTTTGATGAAGTTAATCCAAATAAAAACATTTTAAAAAATGAAAAAATAAAAAAAATAAAATATAAAATAATAATAATAATAATAATAATAAATATTTTGATGATGTTAATCCTTTAAAATATATTTTAAACAACAAAAAAAAAAAAATAAAAATAAACAATTGTTTTAGAGATATTCATTTGGGTTCACAGCAATATTTATATTAGAAATTGAAAATCCTTAAAAGTGTTCACATAAAACGTTAGTAAAAAATAAAAAAATAAAAAAATAAAAAAATAATAAAGTAGAAACTAGAGCTATTTAGAGATCAATTATAGTCAATTTCAGGCATTTATTTTAAAGTTGAAATCAGCTTCACGTTAGTCCTAGTCTGATGTATGTAAATTTTTTACATCAGGACTCCGCATATAGCTGTAAAATCGCGCCACGCGGCGCATGTCGAAAAAAAAAAACAAAATAACACAGGTAATATTCCCCCCGTGTTATTCATGTGTTATTCATGTGTTATTGTGTGTTATTTACGTATTATTCAGGTGTCATTGTGTTATTATAACACCAAAAATATTATAGGAGCAGAATAACACATGAATAACACACAATAACACCTGAATAACACACAATAACACATGAATAACACATGAATAACACGGAGGGAATATTCCCTGTGTTATTCTAGCATAATGTTATTTTTTTTGCCACAGGCGCCACGCGCTACGCGGAGCGATTTTACAGGCCTCCGCACGTAGCTCTACGTGCGGAGTCCTGATGTAAAAATTTTTCCCGATGTAGAGCCTAGTTCAAAATGACAGAAAAAAAAAATCAATAAAAAAAAACCATAATATATTGAGAACTTATTTACACGCACGCCACACAATTTTTATGTATTTATAGATTCAATAACTGAAGTTTAATATATTTACATATAAAACACTTTAGTGTTATAACCACGAGAAATTATTTTGTCTAAAATCTGGCAACCGGCTGTGTTCGGACAACGGACACAATATACCAATCACAAAAGATATTTTTTTTCTTCCCGACAAACAAAAATATCGCGTACGTTGTCCGGAATCAATTTTACATTCGTTATCCTGACACAGTTTTGAGTTCGAAATCAAACACAACAATTTCTCAGTAACCACATACGCCTGAAGGTGTACTTCAATAATTAGATACACAAATGCATTAAAAAGTATGTTTAAAAGTATGTAGTAGGCTTGTAAACACATATATAATTTAATAAGTCTTGCCATATAAAAAATAATATAATAACAAAATTTGAGTAAACTTGTGGTCAAATTTGAATGCTCACAACCAAATAATTATTATAAATTAATATTTTATTGATTGAGACAAAATTTTTATAGTTAGCACTCTCTTGATGAGTGGAATCGATCGAAGTAGATTTTACATGAATTCATTTCATTAGCTATTCACTTTAAAATTTGAAGAATATATATATATATATATATCATATATATATATATATATATATATATATATATATATATATATATACATACATACATACAGCTCACGACGTCTTTGGTTGCTATACTGTCGTCATGATCTCATAGTCACGAGTTCTATCTCGTTTGAGTGCATCTATCTTGTACTATGAGATCGAGTGTTTAGACATACGAAATTGATTGGAGGCTCGTATGATAATCTCCAACCAATCTTTTATGCATAAACAACATCGAAATGTTATCCATTTAAGAATTTAATGTTAACTACCTTCATTTACGATCATATCTACTCGAGCACTCCATTATTTTATCGTAGCATATGTAACATCATTTTAATATTTTATTTATGAAAATGTATAATCACATACAGCCCCCCCAAAAAGTTTATATTTACAAATTAATCACCAAAGTAGTTTTCTTAAACTAACAAATTCATATATTTATGCAAACTATCGAGGATTTGATAAAAATGAAAAATATGTGCTGGGTTTTATTCAGAATTTTAATATTTGAATATGAATTTGAAAAATAGGTGAAAGAAGGGGGTGGATTTGTAAATAACAAGTTTGGGTTGGTCTATATGTAAAGCAAGGTGTTTAGTTTTATAAATAGAAAAATTTCTTTGGTTAGTCTCTTTCTCGATATAATCTCCTCCTTGATCTTCTCCCTCCTTCCATCGGAATATGTCTCTTCTGCGAGTCAGAGGCCAGAGCCACATATCCATCTCGGATTAGGGTTAACGGCGAGCTCTTCATTTCGCGAACAACACTGTCTCCAATCTTTGAGTTTTCCGCTTGGTTCTATTCGACTTCTTTACAATATTGGGTTGCGCTTATGTGCTGATACAAACCCAGGTATTCTTCTGATTTTTTTGAAAAAAATTATCTTGTTTTATTCTTGAAGTTTATCTGCAGGAATTGCCGCTTGTTTTTCTAATTTCGCAGAGTTTATCGCCGCTAAACCGATTTATTTAACCATTTCCTGTAGCAGCAACTAATTATAATTCAATAGAAGTAGACGGATCAATTAGTATCATGACCTGTAATCTACATACAGATTGAATGAAAATTCGGTCTAGACCATATTGTTGTAATGAATCTCAATTATTAGGTTAGGTAGACCCGGTCCCTTCTATTATAAATAGAAGAGGTGGCTTGTCGGGGAGGGTTAAGGGGAAATGAATCAATGAGTGAGAACTAGAAGGAAGCAGAGAAGAAAGGGAGAGGCTTCAAGGATTGAGGGGAGAATCTCGGGGATCTAAGGTCGAGGTTATTCGAGAGAGAGATTGTGGCGAGATGGGAGTTCAGTGAGATGTTGGGTCGAGGTGAGTCGAGAGAGAGATTTAGAGCTTATTCCTCAATGGTGTAGAGGCCTTGTAATTTTTTTCTATTATCTTAGTCGATTTGGTTGATTACCTCCCGTGGATGTAGGTCCGAAGGACCGAACCACGTAAATTCTCTTGTTTGCTTGTGTTCTTGTGTTTGCATCTTCTTTGTTGTGATTTGCGGTTTGCTCTCTTGCCAAGATAGAGAAAGAAAGTGTTTTTTCCCACAACAATTGGCGCCGTCTGTGGGAACTCTCCACGGTGTAGGGCCCTCGGTGGAGCCGATCCATGACTGGGTGAAGGAGAATGTCAGGGACATTTAGTCCAACATCGGTTAAGTGTAGGGCCGAAAAGCACTATATAAGTCTTGGGTCGCCCACCTCTCTTAAGAAGCTCTTTTGGAGCGTGATGAGTGAGTATCGGAGCGGGATCGTCTCGCGGGTGTGGGACTCTCCACGGCTGTAGTGACCTCGGTGGAGTCGATCCGTGATCGAGTGGAGAGAGTGTCGGAGACATTTAGTCCACATCTCAGGTAGTGTAGAGCGCAAAAGTTAGATATAGCTCCTGGCCGCCCACCTCTCTTAAGAGCTCTTTCGGGAGCGTGACAAGACGAGATCGGGTCGAGAGTACTCCACGCCCCAGTGTGGGACTCTCCACGATGTAGGGCCCTCGGTGGAGCAGATCCGTGACTGGTTGGAGGAGAATGTCAGGGACATTTAGTCTCACATCTGCTAGGTGTAGGGCCAAATGTTTGAACTTAGTTAACGGTAGTACGAGATGAGGGCCCCCCAGGGGCCAGGTGGAGGGAATCTTTACTTCGAAGCTTATCAATCGAGGGTTAAGGTGAATAATTGTTATTTTGACCCCAAATTAATGAACTAAGGTAAAAGGGTACTTTCGTAATGTGATATCGCTCACCTACTACATCTCACCTACCGCTCACCTACCACATCTCACCAACTGTTTACCTACCTCCCACCTACCACTCTCTTGGTTTGTATAAATAAAGAGGGTGAGAGGCTTATGAGAGCAAGGGAAGAGGTCTTAAGCAACCACAAAGGAGGAGAGAATAGCTAGAGAGCTAGAGAGGAGGAGAGCATCCTGAGGCCTTGTATCAAGGTGTCGCTTGAGAGGGAGGTTATAGAAGGAAGATGAGGGCTCATCTCTATGTATAAGCTATGTATTCTCCATTTCTTTTGCCTTAGCGAACAACTTGATTGATTCCCTCCCGTGGACGTAGATCCAGTTGGATCGAACCACGTAAACGATCTGTGTTTGCTTGTGTTCGTTTTATTTCAATACCAGGAAGTACATATCTCACAACACATATATTAACTTCTTTGTTCTTATGACATATCATTACCAGAATTCGTTTAACAGTAAATATAGTCCTTCTTTTGCTATCTGGATGAAAAGGGTTTGTGTTTACTGAATTGTTTAATCTATTCACAATGCTTTTTTTAACTCTTTATTTACCTTCATGCTTGAATTTGAAACTTGAAAAAACAAATTCTCATCGAGGCAAAATTCTTCACGGATGAACATAATAGAAAATGTTAAAAAGTTTGAAATGGTAAAATTTCATATCAATGAGAAAGCCCAAAATAGATCTATTCCTGACATCGATAAGGATGCCATGTGTTTCATAACAACCTTTGGTTTTATAATGTGTGTGTAGCAATCTATCCCTTGTGATTGTATTGGTCAAACAATATATCTTCTTGAAGAAGAAATCAAGTTGAATATACGAATAATCATGAATTTATGCATGTAGAATTGATTCAATAAGCATAAATTGAACGCTTCAGGCATGGATTGTCTCTGTGATGTAATACACTTAGATTGGGCATATTATGTTTATAGGTTTTATTGAAACAAGCTTTTGCCATGGGTTAGTTAGTTTAATGTATTTTTCAGGTTAAATTTGAATGATTTGTTTATCAATACATGAAACTATAATTCTGTTTTATAGAATTGACTTATGGATAATGAATGTTTTATGTCCTAACTCAAAAGGATACATAACTAAAGAGAAAGGACAACTTGATATCAAACAAAATCCTCTCATGTGGATATTAATAGAGTTATCAAATGGATAAATAGCATTCCCCGATGATTTGGTTTTATTTAATGTGGTGACTCCTAGATTTTGGCTAATCAATAAGTTGTTTAGATTCAACCTTAGACGAAGATATTTTGATTAACTTTAATCCTCGACAGTTAATAAATATATTTATACTTTGATTTCATTACATCATCTAACAAAGGCCGTATAGAATCTACAACATATGCAGAAATCCTTCATATCTCAAAAGCACGAATTGTACACCTAAAATGCATGTAGAAAGATATCAACTTACACATGAAACAAGCTTTCGATTTTCATGGATTTTGTCCCCGTAAATTCTATATTGTCTCTCGCTAACAATGAGTTCTAGAAGCCTAAATTTTAGTTATTTAAAGAATGCCTTGTCAAAACGTTTTTCAAAGAAAGTATGTCTTTGTGATGGAGTTCAACCTATTGCTGTCTAGTGCATAAGATTCTATAGTAATGATCTGGAAAATCAACAAAATATGATACAATGCTATTAGAAAACTTTCAAAAAAATTCTATATCTTCTTTATATTTTCTCGAAAGCTCCTTAAGATTGGAAGTATAAATAACATTGAAGAGCTTGAAATTAGAAATTTTGGAAAAAAAATTCAAGTTGGTGTCGAATCCATAAAAGGTATAAATTCTCTTATAAGGAAAGTTTATTTTATATTATTATATTGAAAATTAGAATGCCATCTGATTAAGCTTAAACATAAATTCGATTCTTTTGTGTACAATTGAAATAGAAAAATACTTGGTCAATTCTATCTGTACTCAAACACAAGTAACACCTTTGATATATATCTTTAATGAATTGAATATAAGCAATACCAACACCCTCTTTTCCTTGAACTTTCCAAAGTATTTCTCTTGAAACTTTATCATAAGCTTTTTTTAAATTAACAAAAATGATATGTAGATCGTGCTTACTCTCTATTTACTTCTTTATCAAATCTCTCAATAAATATAAACTTCTATAGTAGACTTATCCGACATGAATCCAAATTGATTTTGAGAAATTTTTGTATCACTTCGTAACCTGTATTCAATAACTCTTTCCCATAACTTTAGTGTATGACAAATTAATTTAATTTCTCTATAATTGTATGTTGTGCACGCCTTTTATTCCTAAAAATAGGAACCAATCAACTCTTTCTTCACTCATTTGTTATATTTTTAGTTTTTAAAATAAAATTTAAAAGTATAGTAAGCCAAAAAATTATTATATCTTCTAAATATTTTCACACTTATATCAGAATATCATCATATCCTACTACTTTTTTACATTTCATTTTCTTTAAAGCCTTATCAACTTCTATTTTGTTAATACAACAATAAAAATAATATATATATATATATATATATATTATTATTATTTACTATATTAAGATCACTAAACTAGATGATATTTTTATATTCATCATTGAACAATTTATTAAAATATCTCACCACTCTATGGTGAATATTCTCAAAAGTAAAATATTTTTTTAATTTTTATTCTTAATACATTTTACTTGAATTAAATTTTTATTTTTCTTATCTATTTGTTTGGTTAGTTTTTATATATATATATTAGTATATAATATATTAGAAAGATCACTAAAAATAGAATTCTTAAAATCATAAATTGTTCTCTTAGACTTGCCGGCCACTTTATATTTTTTTTTCAATTCTCCAAATTTTTACATCTAAATAGTTCTTATAATTTTTTTCTTTTCTTACACAATTATTTCTTCACATACTATTTTTATTCATAAGAGCTTTCTTTTTGATTTTTCAAGCACTTATTTTTCAATTTACTTAATAGTACTTGTTTTTTTATTCCACATAATATTAGTTTATTCAAAAACATTCAAAATCTTAATTTTTTGAAGCGTACTCATAAAAATGATTTTATTTATATTTTTTTAAGTGTCCTCATTTAATTATATGAGAATACTTCATTGTATTTTTCATCTTCTAACCCTTCATTTCAAAATTCAAATTCAGTAATGATGTTGGGTACTTAAATGTTTTCTTGGAATGACCTTACAATCATTACAATCCAGACAATATATTTTTCTTATAAGAAAATAATCAATTTATGTTTTATTAAATCCATTCATATGAGTGATGATATACTCATTGCTTTCCTTAAATAAAATATTAACAATAATAAAATCATAAGCTAAAGTAAAATCCAATATGACTCTACCTTCTTTTTTAGTCATTTCAAAATCATAGTCAATATAAATACTTATACAATCTTCTACCACACTATTAGCATTTACATTTAAATTTCTTCTAATAAAATTTTTTTCTTCAAAAAATATCATTTGTATTAATTCTTCTAGGCCGTTATAAAATTTTTCTTTTTAGCATTTATCCAAACTTACTTGAGAAGCATTAATACTTTTAACATTAAGAATTTTAATATCAACAACAATCTTTAAAGCGATAATTCTATCTCTAATTCTATTAATTTTTATAATATTATCTTTCAAACTCTTATCTATAATTATACTCATATTATTTTTAGTATGACTCCTAGTATGACTCCTATATGAATACTAAAGTTTAAAACCTAAGTTATCAATCTCCTTAGTCTTTTCTCATACCGATTTAGTTTCTTGAATGTATAAGCTATTTATCTTTCTTTGAACCATGGTATCTTCCTACACGTATTTAAGAAAGAAACAAATTGTTCTTGAACTTTTTAGTGATAATAAAATGACAATTTAATATAAATTTCCTCTTGTAATGATGATTTTTGCACACCAACATCTTTCTTGTTTTTTTTTACTAATCTCACACCATATGCGATTCAAAAAGAACATAGAGAGAGGAGATCCCAAGGATTTGAAGAAAATCTGAGGACTTCAAGAACCTGGATTTTGAACCCAATTGGACAACTTGGGGTATGTTTTTTTTTGTATTTCTTTTGGCTGTCTGTGAGCAAGATCTTAGTTTTGGTTGATGTTCCCCAGATCAATGGCCCCTTTGCACAATAACTTGGATGTAGCCATACCTCCTTTGCTCTTGTCTCGCTGTTACCTTAGCGCTCTTGCACCATTCGCATACAGTAAGCATTCTTCTTTTAGTTCAGCCCCATCATCTTCTTCTTAATTTTCACCAATCTTGAATCAAATCTTCAGTGAGCATAATTACTCATCGATTGGGCAATGAAAAGTGATTTGATAGAATCCGAGACAATTTGAAAGTTTCTGGGATTTGAGCATTGTTGGTGGAAGTACTTGTTTTACTATTGTTTCCAGCTTTGAAACGCGATCGGGTTGAACATTTTAGTGTGGAACTTGATCTGTCCCTTCACAGGAATCATTGTAGGCTTTGTTAGGATCTTGTTCAAAAATTTTTGGGGTTTGTTGCTGTCTTTCCACTCTTATAGCTAGCTTGTAATGTTAGAAATGAACCAATATTATTGGAGTTGAACTGCATTATTGGCTACAGGCTACGGACCACCCAAGAATCTTGCAATAGCGTACTTCTTGGGTTTTGAAATGTTATGGAGTTGAAATGAAGACATTTTTATGAAAATTAGCAGTTAAATACCTTTGTCGTAATTATTTCTTTGTTTTCTCTCATGTGACAATCTTTCCATTGCTTTGTGATGCGATTTTTTTTTAGACTCTCTCACTAAATAGAAGCTTTCATTTTTACCTTGATGGTCACCAATTTTACTCTTTTTATCGGTCAACATTTCTTTGTAATCAAATGTGCCCTTTATGGTGCGTAACCAATTGGTAATTTCATTTGCATTCAAGCTGCCTTCAATTCTTGGGATATTCATTTTTGCTCCAAAATCTTGATAACACCTTTTTATTTCCTTTGAAATCATCGTTAGCGCTCCTCCTACTCTAATGATTTTTATAGCATTTGATGGAAAGGGTTCTCTATTTCTTGGTTTTCTTAAGTGTCATCTGAATTGAAGGAATAAGCCTCTTGGACCCATCTTCTCTGACAATGCTAGTCATTGTTGAAAGCATTAAATTTCACATTGCAATACATCTATCATGACTTTTTGAGTAGGACATTGACATTTCCTTGTTTGTAATGTCTTTCCAGGCATCAGGAGAAAATAGAGAGTAGACCATGAAACTAAACAAATACTAAAAAAAGTTCAAGAGCCTAAAACTAGAACCCAATCAGACAGCTGAGGATTTTTTTGCATTCTCTCTCATTAGTTTTGATTGGCGCCTTTGTGAATGAATTGTTTGTTTGCATTGTAACTTCGCTTCAACTGCTCTATTTATGTTGTGCTGCTACTTGAGTGCTCCTATACCACAATAACTGGAATCGATTATGGAGTTTAACACTCCATTGCAAACTTTTCTAAAGACATGGAGAAATCAAATTTTGACATCTTATGATTAAGAGAAAACAATAAAAGGAAGTGGCCTTAAAATTAGACCCCAAGCTCTTAATAACAAATCAACACTTAACAAATATATCTTACAACACACAGAAACAATAAACATACCTTCATAAAAAGAAATAATACAAATCACCCTCTTTATAAACTAGACTATTTCAATATAATTCTAACAAATTCTTTCTTGCATTCTATTATGCCTATAATTAAAAAAGTATTCAATAAGGGTCTCTAGAAAGTTTAAAAAATAAATTTTATTTTTAAATTTTATCATTGGTCCTAAAGAAATTTTACTGAATGAATGTAGAAAGATAAACACTAAAGAAAAAAGGAGGAAGAAATTGTTTAATGAAATGTAGAGTCAAACTACTATCGCTTTAGAAGGTTTGTCTTCATTCTTCTTGCACATTTTTCACCATTCATCAAATCATTTGATTGCTTAAAATTTAAACTAGCTAATGTCATTAAAAATTTAGATGTTATATTTTAGCTATTTTAAATCTTAATCACTAAAATATCTTGATGGAAGGTAAAATATTTGTAAGAAGAAAGGATTTTATTCGTTGAGAGATATGTTTGTCTTGTAACTAGTTTAATCCTTCTTCATGATACTCTAGATATGTTGGTATATTAGTAATAAGAAATTCTAATTTTAATCCTGACAATTAAATCTGTTTAATCTTATTGCTATAAAATGCTGTCACACGCCAAGTCTAAATCACCTTCATCTTTACGATGGATAAAGAAGGTAAAGACAGAAAGGTGTCTAAATAATCAGAAGGTAACATCATTTGGAAGATCAGTATATTATAATTTATTTCATGCATTTTAGGCTGCTAATTTTGTTTGTACGATTTCTTTCTTTTATATATTCCACAGGGAGGACTGACTGCACGACTTATTTTTAGGGGTATTAACATGCATACCACCCAAATCTTATGTATTTACATATTTAAGACCCAAAATTTAATTTTTACATATATACCACCCGAATCTTTCTTATCACATAAAAAATACCACTATTTTTACTTTTAGAAAGTGAATACATCTTTTCATGAATAAGTTTTGGTGGCAAATGCGTAAACATTGAAGTAGAAATGTTAGATAAGTCTTCCTTATTTTTAACTGGTGCTTGATGACCTCATTTTGAAATTTAGCATATTATAATTGATCTCATGCATTTTATGTTGTTTATTTTGTTTATGGGATTCTTTTTCGTAACTATACTACTGGATTGGTTGATTGGACGACCTCTTCCTAACATGTGCTCAATTTGTAAGGTAACACAATTGTAAGATGGCACGTGAACATGGTGTTGAGGTTCCAGATGATCAAAAGGCTGGTAGAACTAGCAGAACGGGGTTTTTATGGCTATCCTTGTTTGTCCTCCTGCTAAATGGCTCCTGGGCAGTCTATTTTTTTCAATATAATAATCTCCCTATGCCCTTAACAGCTGAACAGGCAGGTAAACGGGGTTTTTCAGAAGTTTTAGCCTTGGCACATGTCAAGAATTTGACTGAATTTGGCCCTCATCCTGTTGGTTCTGATGCTCATGATCTTGCAATACAGGCAAGTGGTTTGGTGTTTGGAAAAGACTTGTGTGCGAGTTCTATTAGACTGTTAAATTCTCGATCTTCCTTTTTATCTTCATTATTGTCATCATTAAGCATATCATAATTTTTGGGCTATTTTTTGAATTCTCATTATCCATTTCGTCTGTTCAAAAAGGTTAATACAAAAAAGCATATTTGAATGAATATATTAATAAAAAAAATTGATTCATTTTATAACCAATTAGACAATTTATTTTCTAAATTTACTACAACCAACTAAAAAATCTTGAGTATCAAAAATGCATTTTATTTAATGTACTCTGTGTTTTGAATACATTTAGTTCAAATAATTGTTACCAAATAATCTTTAAAAATCCTTTTGGGATATTTATCGGTGCTACTTAAATATAATATATGCTCTTAAAATTGAAATAAAATGTACTGCTAAATCTAGAATAAAATACTTATAGTTTTAAAATTATGGTCTATGTTTCTACATATCTTCCTCTATTTGATATGATTTAATTGAATATATATATACATATATATATATATATATATATATATATAGAGAGAGAGAGAGAGAGAGAGAGAGAGAGAGAGAGAGAGAGAGAGAGAGAGAGATTAATAAAGGGTATAGGTTCCCCATAAAGACAATTCTAGCTGTTTCATTATAACCGATTAAAAAGGTTTCTTTCCTATGCAAACTCTCGAGTAAAGTTATGAAATACATTTTAATGATTGCATAAAAAAAATATGTTTTGCATACTTGCTCAGTTTAATTATCGACGTGCTTAGTAATTTTTTCCATTTACTTCAGTGAGAAATTTCCCTAAACTTTTTTCTACAACAGTATGTTTTGTCAGCATCAGAAATTATTAAGAAGTCAGCTCATTGGGAGGTCGATGTCCAAGTGGATCTTTTTAGTGGTAAAACTGGTGCAAATCGACTTGTTGGTGGTCTTTTCAAAGGGAAAACGCTAGTTTATTCAGACCTGAAGCATGTTGTATTGAGAATCTTGCCAAAGTATCTGAAAGAAGCAGAAGAAAATGTTGTTTTGGTTTCTTCTCATATTGATACGGTTTTCTCGACGTATATTTGCTATCTCATCTTGCTTTCTGTTCACAACTTTTAATTTATGTTTTCAGTTAATTGGAAACAACTTAAAAATAAAGGAAGTTTTACATACATTCCACTCATCTTATGTATTTACATATCTGACACCTAAACGTCAATTTTTACATACATGACACTTTATCTATACATGAAACAGTCTATTTCACTTTTTAAAAGATAAAAAAATGGTATTTTTTATTTGATATGAAGATTTGGGTGGCATAATGTAAAAAATTAAAGTTTAGGTGTTAGATATGTAAATACATAGGAATTGGGTGGTATGTATGTACATGCCCCAAAAATAAATAGTAGCTTACTCTATGATTTTAGTTCTTGTTGCTTGAATGTTGTAGGAAATGTTAAAAACCCCAATATATGATGCTAAAGCTTCACTGAAAAGTTGTGCTATAAAGTTTCTGATGTTGACATCCGACGATATAGTTTACAGAGTTTCTAGACGCGGGCTAATTGATTGAAGATAAGAAAATGTCATATGTTTTTGTTGTTGTTGTTTTCTTTGAAAATTAAAACTTCTTTAACTTTTTTTGGAGTAAATTATTTATGGAAGCACAAGGAGGAGGAGACAACTGTCAGAAGTTATATTAGGAAATAATTTATTATTGTGTGAAGTTATGAGGAATAAATTATTTCCTTAGATTAGGATTTATTTTTTTTTCCTATTTTAGATTTATTTTCTTTGATTGGATTTATTTATTTTTCTATTTTAGGCTTTTCTATTTTATGTTGTTTCCTTTGTCTTCAAATAATTAATATAATTGGAGATATTAGATGATATATATTTCTTTTCATATTTTTTCTTTTTCATTTTCTTTTCTATTTTACAATTTATGTAAGGATTATTTATACCCCATTTCATATCAATAGTTATTCTACATTATTCTGAATTTCAACATAGCATCAGAGCATTGAAACAAACCTTAGAGTCTCGTGCCACCGAAAACTTTCTATGCTCTAGGCCTTCATCCGCCTTCTCTTTTTTGCTTTTCTGCCAGGAACTTCTTCTCTTGTGGCGGCGCTCACCCCTCCATTCTAGTTTCTCTTCTTAATCGGAGTGTAATGTAGACAACAACATCATGACAATATACGAGAACGGTGCGACCATCACAGAGCCCCTGAAGAAGTCGACTGCGTTCGCGGTGAAAGTTGGTCTCGTCCAGATGCTTTGCGGTGGCGTTATCAGGGACGTGGTGAACGCTGAGCTGGCTTGCGTCGTGGAGGAGGCCGACGATTGTGCTACTATGGCCTTGGAGTGCATCCCCATTTACATCCGTACGTAGGGTGGCGTCGCCGGGATGAGCGATCTAGCACTAGCGCTAATTAAGGAAATCAAGAAGGCGATGACCAGTTCGATCATGGCAAAAGCTCGCATCGACTACTTTATTGAGGCCTAGATCCTTGGAGCCATTGTTGTCGATTTTGTCAAGGAGAGCAAGGTCCTCACCCCCGTGGACAAATACCACCATATCAACAAGCACAACTTTTGTGTTCCCTTCATTTGTGGCTGTCGCGATCTAGGTGAGGCCCTCCGTCACATCCGCGAGGATGCCGCCATGATCCGTGCCAAGGGTAAAGCAGGCACATGGAACATAGCAGAGGCCGTTCAACATGTTCATTCTATTATGGGCGACATTCTTGCCCTTCACAATATGGATGGCGATGAGGTCTTCTCTTTTGCAAAGAGGATTGCCACTCTTTATGATCTTGTCATGCAAACCAAGCACTAAGGCGCCTTCCGGTCGTCCATTTTGCAGTGGTGGCGTTGCTACTCGCGTCGACGACGCTTTTATGATGCAGCGTGGCAAAGATGTGGTTCTCCTCGGCTCCGTGTCTTCAAGAGCTTGGGCGATCATGCAAGCTATCACACACTACTCTGACCCTGAGATCCTTGCTGAAAATAGTGATGGATTGGGGGAGGCTATGGTGGGTAACAATCTTAACGACGCTAATGTGGTCAGGACATCCTTTAGAGTCTTTTTTTGCAGTAGGCCCTCCTCCAGAGCCCTTTTACCGCACCAAACCCTTCTCCGGAGCTTTTGCCCAACTTTTCCTGCTGCAGGTCGCCTCCAGAAATTTTTCCTGCATCATGTCTCCTCCAGAACCTTTTCCAACATCAGGTCGCCTCCGGAACTTTTTCCTGCTTCAGTTCGTCCTTCGAAGGTTTTTTCTACATCAGGCTGTACTTCAGAGCTTTTTCTTGTATCAGGCTCTCATTCAGAGCTTTTTTTTTGTATCAGGCCCTCCTCCAGAAGTTTTTCCTGCAGCAGGTACTTCACCAGAATTCTTCCTCCAACAGTCTCTCCTTTGGAACCTTATCCTACATCAACCCCTCCTCCGAAACTTTCTTATATCGGGTCTTTCTCTCAGATTTTTTCCTGTATCATACGTCCTCTGAAGCTTTCACTGCAACAGACCCTCCACATGAATTTTTTCTGCAGCATGCCCTTCTTCGGAGCCTTTTCCTGCAGTGAGGCCTACCTCCTGATTTTTTTTTTTGTAGGCTAGACCCTGCAATTTTTTCTGTTGGTCGTCTACTTCCCTGCAAACTCCCCTGCAACATTACCTGTAGGGCCGTTCGTCTACTTATAAACACTGCAGGAATTGCAGTCAAATACCACTACTATTGTTTACTTCTCCGCAAACTCCCCTACAACATTACCTTTATGAGCCTTCCACCTTGCTATAGATATCGCAGGAACTGCAGTCAAAGACAACAACACTACTGACAAAGATTTCAAATCCTACCTCTTAGGATCTTCTCGTTCACTGATGTTTCAAGTCCAAGTTGAACATGTTTTTCAATCATGTTTTAACTTTAGTGAGAGTGTTAGAAGTTATATTAGGAAATAATTTTTTCTTGTGAGAAGTTATGAGGAGTAAATTATTTCCTTAGAGTGTGATTTATTTCATTTCCTATTTTAGATTTATTTTCTTGGATGGATTTATTTCTTTTCCTATTTTAGACTTTCATATTTTATATTGTTTCCTTTATGTTCAAATAATTAATATAATTGGAGATATTGGATAATATATCTTTCCTTTCATATTATTTTTTTTTTACTGTCTTTCCTATTCTATGATACATGTAAGCTTTATTTTTACCCTCTTTCATATCAATAAGATTATTCCGATTTATTCCACATTATTCTGAATTTCAATAATAATTATAAGCTGGAGCACATTTTTCTGATTATTGAACAGCATGACATCTGCATTATGTACTGTGAGGCAGCATGTTCTCTTTAGGGAACCTTTTAAAGTAGGCAGAAATTTATCTTATCGAAGTAGTTGCTCAAACTTAAGTTACTTGTGAACCTTCTTGGTTATAATTTATACAAATTTTAAAATGGCAACTGCAGCAACATACTTTCTCTTTAGGGTTGTTGTTTTGACGAAATTTTGGGGTGGTGATTATTTATAGTTAGAGAGAGAAAATTGGAGGTCATAGGGAAGAATCTGGAGAGTGGGTAAATGAGAAATTTCTAGTTAGATTGAGTATAGCTATCAGAATTATTAAGAGAGATTGGACTATAGGAGCATGACTTGGTGTGAGAATTCAAGTATGGTGCCTTTTAAGAGGTGAGGAAGGATAAGCGATGCAAGGTGTAATGTATGTGATTTAGAACTTTGAAAACATGGTGGTGGGTGTGGGGGCGTTGGGAGGGGTAACCGTTGGTGGTTAGAGCTTCATGGTGGGTATGGGATTTGGGTTCTAGATAAAGGCTGGCTTCTTTTTTTTAATTTATGGACTGACTTTATGTGTTTCTTAATGCAATGTTTTGAAAGGGAAAATGATGTAATTAGGTAATTTGTTGATAACTTGGAATGCGGGGTAGAGGATCCAATACTTGTTTGGGGTTGATATTGAAAGTATGGACATGTGGCATTGAAGAAAGGGGAGGAGGGAGATACGTCGAGTTGGAAGACGAAGTGAAGAGTCGAATATGGGGGAGTTAAAGCGAGGAATCATAAGACGGATATAAGAGAGGCGAATTGTGAAGGTCGGGAAACCAAACAGGCAAGTTCACATATTAATTTGTTGCAAGGGAGGTAGAAACTTACATGAGAGTCAAACGGCGCAAGTTACGGCTTCCCCGTGGTTGAGAGCTTCAAGGTGGGTATGGGATTTGGGTTCTAGATAAAGGTTGGCTTCTTTTATTTATTTTATTTATGTACTGACTTTATTTGTTTCTTAAGGCAATGTTTTGAAAGGGAAAATGATGTAATTAAGTAATCTGTTGATAACTTTGAATGCGGGGTAGAGGATCCAAAACTTGTTTGGGGTTGATATTGAAAGTATGGACATGTGGCATTGAAGAAAAGGAGTGTAACAGTTTTGTTACATGGGGGGAGGGAGAGACGTCGAGTTGGAAGAGGAAGTGAAGAGTCGAATATGGGAAAATTGAAGTGAGGAGTCGAAAGACGAACAAAAGAGAGGCGAATTGTGAAGGTAGGGAAACCAAACAGGTAAGTTCGCCTATAAATTTGTTGTAAGGGAGGCAGAAATTTACAGGAGAGTCAAATGACTTAAGTTAGGGCTACCCCGTGGTTTGATCGAAACTGAGGACGACGTCTCTGTCGAGCAAAGGAGGAGGCAACTTCATTATTATGCAGAGGAAGAGGAAGCGGGAGGAAAAAGGCTCGTGCGTGAGAGTTGAAGCCGAGCCAACGTTGAGAGCTCATCCTTGCATAGCTGTGACCGCTCGATCCTGAGAGACCAAGTCGAAGAAGAAGGGAGGACACTTGCGTGAGATGGGTTTTCGACTGTAATTAAAGGTAAGTTATTTAATAAATATTATATTATATATGTAAATATAAGTTTAGTATTTAGATGTTAAGTGCAATTGATTCAGACACTAAAGAAAAGTTAGGTCTTAGTTCTAATTCATAATATTTAATATTAATATTGATTACTATAATTAAACGTAAAGATTAAAGTCTTAAAATCTTAATTAAAATAGTTCGATACAATAATAATTCATAATTAAATTAAATCACAATTAAATAAAGTGTGAATTGAATATTTATATTTATATGTGATAATTTGATAAAAGTAATATGGGGTAGAGTCCTCTATCATCGAGGTGAGTGTTTTTTTACTATAATAATATTTTAATGCTTCTCAATCAAATGCATTTACTATTACTATTATGGTACTGCATATCTTGATTATGATTCTAATAAATTTTTTTCATATTGTACAAATGACTTGTGCGTTCTGCTTTGCTTAATTTATCATTGAATCATGTATAAGAATATTAATTGCTTTACAATTGAGAATTCAAAATTTAAAAAAAGAAAATATTTTTATAGTATGCTTATATGTGTATGATTGATTATGATGAAAGCACTTCTTGATGGTATTAATGGAGGAACACTAAGATACCCGTGCATGTATATGGAAAAAAGGATATTGATAATGAAATACCTTAATTGATACAAACTTTTAGACGGTGCTTTTGTGACGGTCGTATAAATATGAGATGATATTGATATAATAAGACTCTTTGAATAACATCAAATATTTATATTGGTTTTTTAAAAAATTTAACTAACATGCATATTAGTTTTTTTTTTTCATTGTATTATTGTAGTTGGGGATTATGAGTATTCACTGACTTGTTTAGCTCTCAATTATTTTAAACAAACTTTTCAGGTTAATTTAGTTAATTAAAAGATAAAGTTAGATGAAAAAACGTGTATAGAAGACAGACAATCAGTAACAATGTAATTTTAATTATGTTGCTTTAATTCTATTGATTTAGTGGCTCTTTTATTTGTTACTAATTAGCTAGAGAAAATAAATATAGAAAAAAAAGTAATTCTTAGCGTCCGAGTATTTTTCTCGCCTTGATTAATTCCAAGTCTCCGGCCGGATCTTGAAAGGATGGTTGTATTGATAGCTAGTTGTTTGTGTAGTTCACTTAAATGTTAGAAACCATTACTAGAAGTGTGGGGAGTCAAGGAGACTTCATGCTCACTTAAGGGGAATGTAAGCAAGAAAATGAGAAAATTAAATCCAACAAAATAAAGAAATAATAAGAGAACAAACCTCTTTACCAAAGGAAAGTTGATTCAGATTTTGAAACCAAGGATCTCAGAGACTCTGCCAAGCTTCCCTTTAGTAGAGATTTTCTTCTTAAATTTGAATTTTTATTCCTTCTAAAAGATTATTGCACTTTTGCATTTTTGATATTTAAAAACATTACGAGCAAAATAGAAGTCAAAATAACACTAGGAATTGAAGCGGTGGCCAAATGCATAAATATTGATCTTGTAAACTGCACTAGGCTTCATATATTCATCTTAGAAACCCGAATTTTATTGAACTAATTGAATGGTTCCCTTGAAAGGTGAAATATGGCACTAAAAGCTTCAAAAATTTACTAGAATGGGACAACCATTCAGGCTTCTCTTGGATTTTGATGAAATGGTGAAGTGAGGTGGGATGGTGATATGGCATAGCTTTCTATTGGACTATTAAATTCAGCTCACATGCCATTTAGCATTTTTATTAAAATTGCACAACTAACTACAAAGAAATACTAAT
Source organism: Papilionanthe hookeriana x Papilionanthe teres (assembly GCA_022702705.1). Taxonomy (NCBI): domain Eukaryota; kingdom Viridiplantae; phylum Streptophyta; class Magnoliopsida; order Asparagales; family Orchidaceae; genus Papilionanthe; species Papilionanthe hookeriana x Papilionanthe teres. The sequence continues at coordinate 83,325,885 of CM040425.1, forward strand.
TACAATACTTTTAAAAAATAAAACTACAATTATAATTTACATATTATTTGAATAGTTTGTGATCTGGTAATGAGTGTATGCTTCATTTGTCTTACATCATGAGGTATTGGGATCTTGGGAGATACCTTAGAACCAAGAAGAGAGAATGCGAGTATCTAGTTAAGAGAGTAGATGGAAGTAATTCAAATCCCCCCGCCCCTCAAATTTTCATTTGAATAATTAAACATGATTACATGACTGTCACATACACAAGAAATTTTTATAATTTTTGGATCATATATGAAAAGGCAATCAATGCCAACGCCAAATAGTTGGGATAAGTTGGTATCTTTTGTTAATGATCATGCTGATTTAAAAATGATAACCGAGAAAAAATAATTTATTGACGAACAAGCTATAAATTAATGTCAATCAAGTAAATGACAATTATATATAACCTCACATAGTTAATTGACACAATCATTAACATTATTAGCCTTATTCAATTATCTGGTGTCAACTTATGATTATTCATCTTTTCTTTGTTCTACTTGAGGCAGTCGGTCAACTTTTTGAAAGTGTTTGAAGTTTGAAAATAATGATTTAATTTAGTATAAAATATATATATATATATATTTTATTTTTAAAAATAATGTGTTTTAATTTTAAAAAATGAGACCGAATGGATCTCATTCGTCAAATAGCTTACATAATTATGTCCGATACCGCGAATACTATACATTCCTGAAAGATAAGTGTATATCTCAGCGATGAACTCAATGATACAATTAAGAGATTTGTGACATCTATTTGGTCTGCGAACTTTTTATACGTGACCGACAAGTTCCCCTATCTAATTTAAATATTATGTGGGGTTTATTTACTCGGGTTCCAAGTTCTCTATAAGGGTAAAACCCTATAATTAATTACATCCTAAATGACTACAGTCACTTAAGAAAACTTTCGATAATGATCGGATGTACTAGTTTTCAAGAATTGAATGTTTAGGTTTGCACAGTAGGACCCGAAAAACCAAGTGAGAAAGGACCAAATAGGGGCAGTTATTTCAGGAGAATTCTCGTTAGCAACCATAAATTATCTTATACGAGATATTCTCATAAATCCAAATGAAGTGGATTAAATGCGTTCAAGAGGTTTAAAAATGTATATTAATTTTTGAAAAGTGTATTTTGTATTTGCAAATAATGTAAAACATGCATAATAAAGTAACAATAAAATTGCAGTAAATAAATTGTAAATGTGTATCTGGCGTGTTTGCTGCTGCTGCAAAGGTGTCAGTATCACAGATAAAAGTAACCAGATATTGCTAAGGACTTAATGACCACATCAAACATGAGCATACATATGTAAAAGAGCAGGTGACACATAAAAGCTCGAAGAGGACCTATAAAGATTCAAGTCAAGGCGGGCTCAGAGCTAAGCTGTGTGCTTTATAATACAACTTTGGATAGAAGCTACCGACCCAAACAATCTTAGGAGGGCAACTCCTGGCCATAATCAAAACAATTAACCAATGGACATTTATAGAATTTTGTCAAAAGTTTATTTAAGTTTTCATGCATGTAGAGTTTATTTAGCAGTCAAAAGTAGTGTTGTTATAAATGGATCTTTTTATTTTTTATTTTTGTAGTATCTATGGAAGTGTGTGAAGAAGTATAGTATTTGTGTAAATGTGTGAATGAGTATTATCTATGTAAATGTGTGAAAAAATGAAATAGTCCACCAGTTGCTCACTTCAATCAGGCCTACCTGACAACCTAGGATAGTTAGGGGCAGCTTCGCACCAAGAGTTGGTGAATGGTATCACCAATTCCGCTCTCTCCTCATTGAAAGTCATCGATGTTGGAGATGCGATTCTACTCTCCCACTTTAGCACGCATAAGTGCTGTCATTACCGTTAAAAAAAAAAAAAAAAAAAAAACAGGGGTGGGTGTGGGGGGGGGAAAGAAAAGAGGAGACCGATCAAACTCCAAAAATTAGCGAGACGGAGGAGTAGAAAGGCGAGTGGGTCAGCTCAAAGGGGTGCTTAAATCCTCATAAAATAACAATCAAGAGAAACCCAAACTATAGGCAAAGGGCCTCTCAACCATCACTAAATCAGCCTCCAAACAACACTAATCGACACCTCACAACATTTATCAGCACCTCACAACACTTCTGCAGCACCTCACAACACTTTTGCAGCACCTCACAACACTTTTGCAGCACTTATTAGCACTTCACAACACTTCTGCAGCACCTCACAACACTTTTGCAGCACTTATTAGCACTTCACAACACTTCTACAGCACCCTACAACACTTATCTGCACCTCACAGCATCTCACAACACTTATTAGCACTTCTACAACACCCCACAACCCTTATCAACACCTAAAAGCCCCAAACAACAATTTTAAAACTCCCCAAACAACCCTATGTCATTCCAAAACAGTCCCCAAAACGGCGCATTATTTGTTCCAAAAGAGGAACGTATCCAAGTTAAACAAAGATCATGATGCAATTGAATGAGGTAGAATTAAATAACCCGAGGTAAGAAAACTATAAAAGATGAATAAAACATATAGGAATTCAAAAATAAAGATTCAATATAAAGATTTAAATCATATTGTTAGTCTCAGCACAAGAGCAAATGCTATAATGCATTCAACTGTAGGGCTATGAACGAAAGCTTTCAACTTTTCACATTGTCGTGAATGGTAAAACAATCGATAGTTCTCAAAGCAAGAAGGCTGCATTAAATTGTGAAGTGTCTGTAAGCAAACCTTGTAACATTTATACTATTAGCAATGGTTGAAAAGATAGATTTGGATAAGGAGTGACCACAATAGCAGCAGAATGCATTAACTACTAGGTATACATGTACACACATCGAAAAGCCTATAAACATTTGGGAATAAGAACTCTTTGAGGCTTCCTTTTTTTTTTGAACCTTAGAGCAACGACATTACAGGAGGCGATAAATTCTTTTAAAGTGATCTAGAAATAATAATCAGCTGTAAAATCGAGTAACAATTAACATATAACAGACAAAATCTTATTATCATTCAAAATTACGCTGACTAGATGCTCAGGATTTTGTTGTGGCGTATAATTCAAATATACCACACCTTCAAATCAATCTTGTGACGTCAAATAGGATTGAAAGGGAAAGCATAAACTTTATCTTGAAATCACCACTATGATCAACTTCAAATATCAGCTCAAAATCCTCAAATAAAAATCAGAGTCAAAAGGATCAAATAAATACAATGTCAAAAGGATCAAATAATTGGAGTCTCAAACTTGTTAACTTGCTACAAATCGTACTCCCACAGCCTTAACATAATTTAATATATTATCTCCAACGAACAGGCATACCTTAGTCAATGGTTTTAGGTAGGAGCAGAGCAAAAGGAGCAAAAGCAGTGGTAAGATCGATGTATATGATTTGTACAACGATAACTTTGTTTCCTCCCCACTTGTAGCTAACGGAGAGGCTTTCCTTCTCTGTGGGTTCGGCTAGGGGTTGTTTGGCGTTAGAAAGGAGGGAGGCGAGGATTTCGGTGCAGGGGGAGAGGGAGTCGAGTGAGGAGGAGCAGAGTCGAACTAGAGAAGAGGACAAGAGGCGGGCCAAACGAAAGAAAAGAAGAATTGGTTTGGGGGGGGAGGGAGAGGGGTCTCGGTCCAGTCGTGAGGGAGAGAGGAGACGGGATCTCAGTCTTTGGTCGAGAGAGAGGCGAGGGTTTCTGGCACGAGGAGAAGAGGAGAAGATTTCGGTCCAGAGAAGAAGAGTCTAATGCCGGGAAGAAGCCGCCAAGCCGAATCCTGTAGCCACGCTTTCAAAGTGTCTGCTACAGGGCATTAGGCGGGTAATTGATGGATTCCCGTTTGTGGAGGAACTTTATTTGGCAAGTAATAGCTCCTAATTAAACCCTATTAAAGTGGGATCGAGCAGTTAATTTAAAATTCAAAATTTTTGATTCAAATCATAGTACCGAGCGGGACTTGGTGCAACGACTCATTTTCAGCCCAAATCGAACCCGGGCTGAACCATAACTCGCCTCCTTTAATTAGTTAATTATTTGCATCAATTTTCGTGTAGTTTACGCGCCCGTGGAACCATAGCGATATGAGCGTTCTTCCTAGCTAAAGTTGATGTTTCGGTCGCTCCCTCGTGGTCCGTTTCGTCATATGGGGTTGTCGGGACATGTCATCGACGATCAGGTTAAAAATGCATTAAATTTAATTTTTCTTCGAGTTTTTGGTTCGCGACAGATTGTTTTGGAAATCTATTTTGGTATAATTGACGGTGCAATGTGTGTTTGTCAGTGACATGAATTATATTTATGCACGTTGAATGTGTAAATTGTGGTTTTTATGTAGCCGAGCCACAAAGGGTTTACCTAATGCTTCATGATCCTATGGGAACTCATTTTTGGGCCCTCAACATGTTGATACTTAGCCCTTGCAACTAAAAGTTGAGTGCTTGAGACCACTCATGTGAAGTCCTCATAAAAATGGGTCAAGAAGTGGTTTGAGGTTCTATGTAAGGAGATTTCCATTACTAGTCCTCTAGGCTAGTCAATAGGATAGTCCTAAGGCTAAATCCTAGGTTCTAGGAGAAAGACAAGATCTCACCAAAAATGGGGTCAACAAAGGCTTTGCATTTGTTCTGCATAAATGCTTTTGTTCTGCATAAATATTTTTAACTGTAGTCTATAATATGTTAAGTCTGTCTCTTTAACTTTCAAATCCTTCAACATTGATTTTATTTACCCATCAAATGGTTACATTTTTGCCTTTCATTGAACATATCTAAAACACCCAAATATATTTTCAGCTATCATCTTCAATAGTTGTTATTCCAACTGTTCATCTAACATATCCATGCTTTAATTTTTTAATTTTATTTTGACTCACCCATTTTAGCATTCTCATTTCAATTTCACTGGACTTACATATCAACAATTTTGTTAATTGCGCAACACTCAGATAGTGCTAGCTGAATTTGAATTTATAAAATTTATCTTTAATTCTCCAAGTTACTCCCTCTTATCGCACAATATTGTGGTGGAACACTTCTATGTTAATCATAAAATCTTAACTGTAGAAGGTATGTTCTCATCTACATCTCTGTTCTTCTAAATGTAGAGGGTACTTAAAACTTATCATAACTAAGAGTCATTTTATTTTCTGATAATATTGATGGATAATTACTCATGTCACATACATTAAAATTTCTTATCATATATTTAGTCTTTATTTTTCTAGTTCAATGTCATTAATCTCTTAAACATTTTTCTCCACTGTTTTAACTTTCCACTTATGACTTTAAAAGTCTAAACAATTAAAACTTTCGTTCACTAAAAGCATACACCAAGGCATCTTCATAATCTACTGAAAAATATATGTACTCTTCACAATAAACTGTAATGTTTAAGACTGTATTATTATGACATGATTGAATGCCTATTATGAATTTTCTTGATTATCCTAGCTTTTATTGCCTTTTGTTTTATTATCCTGGTTACAATATTTTATCTGTAGCGATGGGTGCAACTAGTTGATGATTGTAAGCTATGTTTTGTCTCTACAATGCAGCACACTTCTGAAAATTATTAGGCTGTTGTTTTAACGAGATGATTATTTCTAGATTTGATATCCTTTTGCTATGTCTTTTAAGCATTAGAAACTTCCATTAAAAGACAAACTTACTTCTTTAACATAATCAAAAGCAAGAGATTTGTGGGTTTAGATGTCAAACGGAAACCTTTCTTTTTTAGGGGAGGAGCTGGTGACTGCAGTTCATGTGTGGCTGTGATGCTGGAACTAGCTCGTGGAATATCTCAATGGGCTCATGGATTCAGGAATGGTATCATTTTCTTATTTAACTCTGGAGAAGAAGAGGGTCTTAATGGTGCGCACAGTTTTATTACACAGGTTTGAATACGCTATATTACTTTATTTTTCATCTTTCATTACAAATGCATGATGGTCTTCTTTAAAGACACTACAAACTTCCTTTTTTTCTTGTCTAGAACTTTTGACTAATTTTTAAGCGATTTTACTTTTTTGTTTATTTATTATTCTTGTATTGCATAGTTGCAAGCACTTACCTTACTTATCCTGATACTTATTCCGTGTCAAGTTTTTGTTCATAATATGTTTTGGGATCCTCATAAAAATAATTGGCTCTATGAACGAATCTATGTTGGTGATCTATAATATTTAATGCATTAATACATAAAACACTTTTATTTGTGTAGCATCCATGGAGGAACACCATACGCTTTGCTATTGATTTGGAAGCCATGGGAGTCGGAGGAAAATCTAGCATTTTTCAGGTAACGTGAGTTCCTAAATCATCATTTGATAAGAGCTTTTATTTTTTTGTTTTTCACTGTGTTGATTATCATGAAATTTCTTCATTGTACTGTGTTATTGAAGAGCCGTTAATCTTGATTTTCTTATGCAGACTAGTATGCCGTGGGGCATTGAAACTTACGCCAATGTGGCTAAATACCCGTCTGGTCAAATAATTTCCCAGGTTTGTATATTCCTTCTAAGTTTCTTTTACTTGGGGTATAATTTTTCTTCATTCTTTTAGTATAATCTGAGCCATTTCGTGTTGAAGTAATTTTTTTTATACTTGTAGTCAAATGTAGCACTTTTCCAAATTTCTTGGATGCCAAATAAGAATAAATAAATAAAATTTTAAGTATATACTATTAGATAGCACTAAAACTTTCTGAATGTTTAATTTGTAATGCTTTATCTAATCAAAATCCTCTTAGAATAACTTGAGAACATTTTTATTTTGAAGAATAATTTTCTGCTATTCTTTAGAAAAGTAACGCTGGCCTCTTTCTATCCATTTTCATCACATCTTTCAAATTTCTTGTCATTATCTAAGTTGCAATAATCATGATTCTGCAGGATCTGTTTCTTTCTGGAGCAATTAAATCAGCTACAGACTTTCAAATTTATAAAGAAATTGCTGGCCTTCCTGGTCTTGATTTTGCATTTGTAGATTCCAGTGCTGTATATCACACCAAGGTGCGTCACAATGTAAAAGAGTATAATGCATTAGAAATCAATAAATTTGGTCGCTAGAGAAATTTTATTGCATTTTTTATTTTTCTTGTATTTGTTGATTTATTATAACATTTTTAATTTGTATAGACTGGAGTGCTTGAACAAAATTGCAGTATTTCAATTTGTATTTGCACATTGCTTCCTTTGGATTTAATACTAGCATTTCATGCTGGGGTGATAAAGTTGAACATTTTATGGTCTAAGTTTTCTAATACATAGCCAATATAAGTGTCACTGGAGCATAAAAGATCATGAGATCCCGTGTTCGTGCAGATTGGGTAGCAGATTCCTGTGATTCAAGTATGACCGATCCAGACACCTTTGCTTTTCTTCATAATTTCCAACACTTTCCTTTTACCCTTCCTTTCTAGTCATTCCTATATATGTATTGTATTAGGGTTTTGATTTATAGTTTTTGGCTTGAGTTTGTTCAAGACAGTTGCCGGCGTCTCTGTTTCTTCCTTCTAGAGATGTATCTAAGGATCAGAGTGGTGCTCTAGGTGCATCTTGCTTTCAAGGTGGTGATTATCCTTCGTCTAGCCCTCACATCCAGCCTCCACCTCTGTCCACGTTGCTAGCCACTTCCCCCGTGCCATTGCCACCTTCCTCCTTGCTGTCATCACCCAAAACAACACTTCCACAATGATGTTTGCTATTGCTGTCTGGGAACTTGGAAAACAGCTTCTTTGCTGTTTCTACTTGTCAATTGCCCTTGCTCACCATCTAGCCATCTTCCTGACGCTCACCGGCCGCCACCACCACCCTTTGATCCAACCCTAGTTAGAGTTAGTATCGTGCTTGTTGCAATTTCAGATTTCTATTTTGGTTGGTTGTAATTTCCTATTTGGTTTCAGTAATAATATTTGCTTTTCCCATTGTTGTTGGTCAAATCCAGCATCATTTAAATAAATAAAATTAACTATAAGATAAATAAAATCATACAAGCGAGCACTAAACTTCACATATCATAAACGCCTATTTTTAACAATTATTCATCACTATTGATGAAAACAAAAAAAAAATATGAACAAATTAATGTGTTGAATCCAAATCTGTCTTATGAGACATGCCAAAGATCGGAGCGGTAAGAACTAGATAGGAGAGATGAGAGAGAGATAGAGATATAAAGAGAGAGGAAGAGCACACAGATTTGCCCCGTTGGGGCGAACTGGGATGTTTTTGGGCTCTATGTCCCATTTTATATATAAAAAGGAGATTACAGAGACGGAAAGGAGAGAGGAGCTCCCCCTAAAGTATCAACTATATTTGAGAGCCAAAAAGGCCGTTTACAAGTGTTGGACCCTCTATTTATAGAAAATAGTGGGCTACTAAGATAGAAATCACATTGCTGCCCCTGCTTTAATGAGGGGTTTATATGATATTTTGGTCGTGTCATATCTGATAACTGCTTTTAGCACCTTTTGATATTTCTTGATTCTCTGCCCAACGGATTCCTCCTTCGGTCGGTTGAAATGTCGTTGGCCGGTCATTTCGTCTAGATGTCGGGCGATCTTTGTGTGTGGAAGCTGTTCAGGTTTGAATGTTGTGGGCGGTTGGACTAGATGGCCGGCAAGGATGGCGGACCAGTTAGCCCTTGGTGGCCGGCCGGTTACTTGAGGCGACGACCGGTTGAAAGGTCGGGCTCCAGCTAGTTGGTTGAAGGGTCACTGCTCTTCACACTTTCTCCACACATGCTTGTCTTCTTTCGGTCGGCCAAGATAGTCATTGGTCAATCTCAGTTCGCTCGATCAGCCATGAGTTCTCTGGCCGAACATTTAGCATTTGATTTGATTTGTCAAATTGTTTTGAGATCCATGCAGGGTATTTTTGGGTGTACACATTTAAATGACAATTTAATAATGTTTTACTTGAAAGAACCCATAGAAGTCTAGAACCATGCATGCAACTAATTTAAAACCATGCACTCAGAGAAACCTAAGCTATCACAAACCTAAATAAAATTATTTACACATTTAAACTAATAGCATGATTTAGAGAAAGAAGATACAACTGAAATTTAAATCCAACCAAAATCAAATTAAGCATCACATTTGTAAAAAGATAACCTTTCTAAAAAATTTTCATGTTTTTTTATTAATGATTTGACTCCTGTAGTAAAAGAAATGGTGCATCTGGGCAAAAAATTTTAGTCAAACCAAATCAAGTTGTCCTCGATAAAAGCTCATGTGCCTTGTTTTTAATATAGTAACTCCTTTTGAATTTTTTTTGCAATTAAAAAATGAAAAACTTTGGCCATCCATGATTAAATCGTAATGGCATATGCCATAAATCCCTTGATGATAACAGAAGGCAAAGCTATTTGCAAGTCTTGTGGTTGAATCACTAGGAAAGATAAGTAAAATGTCTCATGTAGGAGAAGCAAGAGAAGTAAAATGTCATTGTTGGACAACGATGACAACTTAAACTACATCAACAATAGAATAATTTCCTTGCCAGGAGCAAAAGTTGGAGAAATAGTCATAAAGCCTTGCAACTGTGTATCCTACTAAAAAAACTTTCAACAAATTGTTAGTCATCATTTTTCCAATGCTCTTGGGTGCAACTCTCATATTTCTTATAGAAATACCCATGAATAATCTCAATTAAAAGATCTTTAATCTTCATTGCAATAATGGACACAATTTCATCTCCGACAATAGTTTCTATAGCAAAATTAGAATGATTTTCTGGAAACTATGCAGATTTTGTGTTCTTGTGAATCTTGAAGGTTGAGGTGGAAAGTGAAGATTTAAGGCATTGGTTGATGATTAATGATATAAAATCAAATCAAATACTTTGAAGACTACATTAGTATATTTATTTATTATTATTATTATTATTATTTGTATATCTAGCGTTAAACATTCTTTCTAGTTCATTGTATGATTTTATTTGGCTTTGTTTTTCTAGTACTGATATCTTAAGGATTATTACAGGAAATTAATGTTTGGTTGTACCACCAATTTATCACTTAATTTGTATTCCATATATCTACAATTCACATCTTTAATATAGTTTAAATTGGCACGATTAATTTTATGTTTTTTCTCCTATTGTATGCAAAGGTTACATATGATAGATGGAAAATGCAATATCTGATGATGCTATAATGGTAGTTCTAAAATTCTTTCAAACCTTTTAATGAATACACAATAACTATTACTAAGAGAAATAGATGAAAAAAAGAAGTATACTTTAAATTTGTTAGATTCCATGATTTTTTTTGTAATAATTAACAAATCACTAAAAGAATATGTGCCTATCCTATGTAAAAACCTCTTTATAGAAGATAACCGAAATTGTTTAAAGATTAATTGTGGTGAATTATGCTTTTTTGGTTTCATTCAAATGGATGGGTTTTTTATTTTTTAGATTGTGTATTGACACTTGTCATTAGTAAATCTTTTGATTTGTCTATTTAGTTTAATTTTCTTCTTAAGGTACAGTTGATGAATTTGTAAACTAATAACTAAGAACCAAAAATAACATCAATATCAGTTTGATTTGTAGATTTATAGATAATTTTGATGAATATTTCATTTGGAGTTAACATTATTAGCTAATTAAATTTATTTTTCAATTTCAACATGTATAATTTATTTAAATTTACAATTTCGGATCAATTAAAGTCCTTGAATTTTATGTTCAAATATGATTTTGGGTTCAATTTTATATTTGAGCTTCAATCCTTGCTCCACTTTAAGTTCAGGTGCATGGAATTATACTAATGCAAACTTTGATTTTATTCAAATTTAACAAATCAGATGTATAATCATATGTCGGCCGGCTTTTTTTTGATTTTTGAAAGAATATAAAATTTAGTGATTTAGTTTAATATAAAAATGTATATGATTTTGAAAATAGTTTTGAAAGTAGTTTATTTTAATTTTGAAAAACGAGACCGCTTCGGATCTCATTTGTCCAAGTAATTCGCATAATCGTGCTCGGTGTCACAAATGATACACCTTCTCGAAAGAAAGTAATGTATCTCGCGACGAGTAGACTCAATCATACGAACTAAAGCGACTCGTGACATCCGTTTGGTCCGCGAACCTTATATGTGCCGACAAGTTCCCCTTCCTAATGAAATACTTAGGTAGGGCTTATTTTACCTGGTTCGAGCTTCCTATAGATGCAGTCTCATAGTTAATTACATCTCAATTGATCAGTGTACTTGAGAAACTCTCGATAATGATCGGTGGTTCGTCTTCAAGATCGAGGTTTAGATTTTCACGGTAGGACGTGGAAAAGCAAGTGGGAGTGGCTCGAATGGGAACAATTATTTCAGAGTCCAGAAGGAAACAGGTAGGGGATGTCACGGATTCGAGGCGAACCCAGCTGACTTCCCAACTATCCTACGTGTAGCATTGCGTTTGGAGACGACATTATTTAATTGTTTAATCACTGTCAATTTTATTATTTGGGGCTTACACTCTGCATAATACCCAATCATGCGAATAGCGCAGAGATATTGAGGGTTTACGTCGTACTGTACTGACAACCTCGAACCTAAAGCGAGTTAGACTTACTGCTGTGCAGACACGATTGTACGAAGCCTCAAAAGGAGAATGAGGGTTTATTGCTTGCTTGGACGAGCTACTTCAAGTCCTATATGTTTTTATTTAAACTAGAAAGAGCTTTCATTGAAGAAGATCCTCTTGCTTCTCGATCCAAGCTCCTCGTTGTCTTGCCCACGGAGTCGACTCCAAGCTTTTCTTTGAAGTAATAATCCTAATGTCTAAGGTTCAAGCGGTTTTGTCAAGTGTGTTCTAATGTCTCGGTGTCAGAGTTTGATTTTTGTTTTTTTCTTTTTGCTCTTGTTTCAGTTTCAGGTTTCGCATGCAAAATATATAGATTGCAAGTATGTAAAAGGTACTTGAAAAGTAATCATGAAGAAAGTAAATTGCAATTGAGTAATTTGCAAGAAATAAACTTTAAAAGCGTACTCGACATCTCATACCGTTGTATGACTTGTATTTCGAAGCATGATACCATTTCGTAGGAAATAAACTTACGAAGCAAATTATGTAAAAAGAGAAAACCCAAGATAAGGTAGAAAAAAAAAAAAAAAAAAAAACGAGTCGTAGAAATAACAAATAAAATTTGTAGTCACATATAAAAGACCGTAACCAGGTGTGAGACGTCAGCAAAGGCGTGGGGCTCGGAGACTGGATCGCGTGCTTCCCGACCTTGGATAAGAGTTACCGACCCGACGCTCTAAGGAGGTAGTCCTTAACCCAATCCAAGTCGACTAACCACTGGACCTTTATATATTTTATAAGAAATAAATTTTCGATTTTCATGCAAAATCATTGTTTAAGCTTTTTATGCAGAGTTCTTTAATAACGAAAAGAGATTTTTATTTTTGTTTTTTTTTGTAAATATTTTGTAAAACAAAGTATAGTCCACGGGTTAGTCACTCTAATCGTCGTTGAGACTACCGACGACCTAAGATCGCCGGAAACACCCTAACCAAGAGTCGGTGAATAATATCATCGGCCCTTTCCTCTCCCCTTATGGAGGATCCTCGACGTAGGAGATACTATTCTAATTATCCCTCGTATCCCTCGTATCCTTCGTACAAGACACATAAAGCATTATTATCATCGCCTCGCCACCTGCACCTCGGACTCGTACTAGTCCGATGATCCATATGTGGCAAAACAAATGTCCCCATTCGCTAGGAGGATTTGAGTGTAATGTTCGAGCTCAAATCCGGTGCATCGGGTTTCGATATCGGTTAAGTCATTTTAGGGAATTCCACAATCGATTTAATTAAGGAAGGGTGAACCGCGTCTCGGTGCGTTCCCGTGTATAGTGCCTCTAACGACTTGTGAATTAGGGTCGAGTGTCTAGTTCACCGTGCATTCGAAGGTTATGTGGATGCGCTCTCACCTAGGCGTGCTCCTAAAATCTAGGAAGCTCTATCGCTGGAATCAATAGGTGTGCTCCTAAAATCTAGGAAGCTCGCAGATGAAGGTTAAGTGGGTGAATCCTCACCTAGGGCGTGCTCCTAGCGTCTGGAAGCTCTATGCCGAGGATTAGGTGGGTGACTCTCACCTAGGGTGTGCTCCTAACTCTGGAGCTCTACGCCGAGGATTAGAAGGGTGACTCTCACCTGGGTGTGCACAGACTGTGTCTAGTAAACCTATGCCTGTGAATTAAGCAAAAGACGTTTCACCTAATGCGTGAACCTAAGGTTTAAGAAGTACGCAGCTAAGATTAGGTGGATGACTCACCTAGGCGTGTGCTCCTAGCGTCCAGGAAGCATACGCTTTAACTTGTGCTCGAAGTGACTAAAAGTGACTTTTCCTTCCTCAAGTTAAATCAGAAATTCCCCTTTTTTGCGACTTAACCGTTAACAACGAAAATGAAACAAAAGAAAGGAGAAGGTCGCCCACTTTCAGAAATAGCAAAACCAAAGGGGAAAACAATAAGTGTGTTGGACTAAAAAACGTTTAATTAACAATCAATTGAAACCCAAGATAGTGGGCAAGAGAGCCCCCTAAAATCAACTGTAAACGGCGTGTAAATGAGCACTTAAAAGCTACATAAACGTCTCTAAAATCAGCGCGTAAAACGACCCCAAAATGTTACATTTAATACCTTCAAAACAGTGTCGAAATCATGCATTTAAATAAGCGCAAAACAACATATAAAGATTCCAAAGTTATAAGCAAGTCAGCCCAAAAATTATATGGAAACTTCCCCAAACAGCATTTAATACTTATAATAATCGATCCAACGAAAGAGAAGGAGCATTAGCAGTGTTTTGATTGATAAAAAAAAAAAAAAAAAAAAATTCACATACATACCATTCAACTTCTATGCATTTACATTTCTAACATTTAAACTCAATTTCACTTACCACATTACTTGAATTCGAGAAGGAATATAAAGTAAAATGTTACTCATGACATGAGAAAATTGGGTATACTTGTTCTCAATTTCTGTATACTTAATTCCCTATCCACATAAAATATATTGTGAGACTTGGACCGTCATCCTAAAGATTCCAACTCGTGTGTTTCGTGTATCAAAAAACCATTCTCAGCTATACTTTAAGAATAATTAGGAAACTAGCAACCTCCAAGATCTAAATTCCTTCATCATTTCCATTCTTTTAATAGAGAATTAACTTCAATAAATTACAAAGACAATAGTTAAATCAGCACACCAAAAGAGATTAATCTTCATAAATTTCAGATTTTTACACAAAGCCAAATCAAAGGAATTTCAGATTTGTATCATATATAAGGCTATTAAGAATGTCAACAAGTCTTTGCATTCCTATCATCCAATTCTTCATATATTTTGCATGTCTAGCACCTAAGCTTTATATTTTATTAGCATCAATCTCATGGCATACCAAAATGATCATCAAAGTAGGCTATATGTGTGCAAACTTTAAATCCAACAATTCACATATCATTCATCTTCAACAACAAGGATTTTGACATTCTGAATCGGTTAATTGGGCATCCAAGAATCCAATGAAATTGCAGGAGCTAAACAAATTGCAAGTTCCTTTTTATTCGTATGTGATTAAAGTTTAGATGCTAGAGACGTGAATACACATGAATAGAGTGGTATGCATGTAAAAGCCCCAATCAGAAAGATTAAATTAAAGAAAAGAAAGGAACTAGTGAGGCAAATGGCAATCAGGATAAGTAAAAAAAAAAAAAAAAACTCAAATTCCATAAATTCTTCTCTGATTTAGGAAATCTATGATTTAAGGCAAGGATCCAACAACGGCGAAATAATCACCATGAAATTTGAGTTAAATCATGCCTAAAACCAGCTATCGAGTAACCACTTATGCCACAAAACAAAGAAGCGAGTTTGGGTTTTACCCGACTTACCGGAGCCGGGAGCGAAGCCGAAGAGGTATGCCGCGGTGAAGGCGCAATCCGGGAGGGTGCTTGTGCGTGAGTAGGAAGAGGCGAGGGTTTCGGTGGGCTCGAGCAGGCGAGTGCGGGAGACGAACGGCGTTTCTGCGCGGAAGACTGGATCGAGTCGAGCGGGAGATGAGCGGCGGTTTTGCGTGCGGTCGAGCGGGGCTTGTCGAGCGAGAGGAGGCGCGTCGGGTGCGTGAGTCGGGATCGCGGATCGCGGAGTCGAGCGACGGCTCGGCGAGCGGGAGTCGGAGCGTCGCAGGTCGAGCGGGAGTGTCGCGAGTCGAGCAGGGAGACGGGCGAGTGTTTTCTGCGTGAGGGAGAAAGGAGGCGAGCGGGATTCAGAGGAGGTTTCTCGGGCGAGCGAGGCTGGCGAGCGGGGAGGAAGAGCGGGATCTGTCGCACGGGAGAGGCGAGCGGGAGAGCTTCTCTCTTCGTCGCGTGAAGGAGCAGACGATCGGGAGGAACAGAGGCGGGTGAACTGGCGAGCGGGTCGAGGGCTAGCAGGCGAACGAGAGGAGAGATGCGGATCTCTGTGTCGAGGGGGAGAGATGGCGAGGCGAGCGGCCCGCTCGGTGCGAGGCGAGGTCGGGAGCGGGGGAGGAAGATCTCGCGAGCGAGAACTAACGTCGAATGACGGGGAGAAGCCACCCCGCCTGATTCTATAGCCGCGCTTCGAAATTGTCCGTTACGAGGACATTAGGCGGGCTATTAAATTATTTCCATGCGAGGCGAGCTTTATTAAGTAAATATTAACTCTTAATTAAGTTTAATTGAGAGGGAATCAAGTGACTGATTTAAATTTAAAATTTTGAAATTTGAAATGGCCCTGACTCGTGTTCAGCCTATGTCGGGCTCAAATTGAACCCGGGCTGAGTCCGAACCCGTGCCTCGCTAATTTAAAAAATGCGCATCGATTTCCGTGCCGATTGCGCGCGTGCGAAACCATGTCAATATGGGTATCCTTCTTAGCTAAATTCGACGTCCCGGGCGCATCCGTGTGGTCCGTTTCGTCATCCGGGTCGTCCGGACAAGTTCGCCGACGGTCGGGCTAAAAAGTGTCGAATCGTGGTGCGCGCGAATTTAAGTCATGAAGGGTTCACCTAGGCGCCGTCCGCCCTATGGGAACTCATTTTCGAGCCTCTACGTATCGTCCTGGCCACTTTCGCAACAAAGAGTCGAGTGCTTGGGACTACTCATGCGAGTGCCTTACAAAGATGCAGTCTAAGTGGTTTGAAGGCTCTATGGGAGGTGGGCTCCATGACTAGTCCGCTAGGATGGTCAATAAGGAACTCCTAAAGCTAGATCCTAGGGTCTAGGAGGAGTAGCCTAAGACCTCACGAAAATGAGGTCAACATCATATTTATAACTTTAACTCTTTTTCTACATCTAATTCATCATTATAAGAATGTTTGGAACTATAAATTTTCAATAGATTCAAATTTGACCATATTAGTAGTTGCGATAGTGTTTTTAATTAGATTTATATCAGATTTTAGCCACCTCTCCTTAAACTTATTTAGTAGTCTTGACAAGAGGATTGCAATATTTTCTTAAACTTTAAATCTCCTTTTTACGTCTCATTCATTATTTTTTTTTGTGAATTGTGGCTTAATTCATTATAATTTCTTGCCAACTACCTCTAATCAGAGTAGATATTCATAGCATAGTCAGGCAAAGAATTCTTAGTCTACAAGACTTTTAAATCTATTGAAATATTTTAACACACTTTAATTACCTTTTGAAAATTCTTAAATTAACCACGCAATTGGTCTCTCTAATCATTAAATGAAAAATGCTATTCCTATGTTTAAACTTCATTTTAATCCATGTATATTTTATTTTAGCAATAAAATTTTTTCAAGTTTATTGAACAAGTCCCATTAAATTTGTTTCAGCAAATTCAAATTTTTAAGAATTAGAGGTCATTTAATTTTCAAAGAATTATTCTTAGTTATTTATCTAATCTAAACATACGCTAGGATTATGTTTCCAATTAAATGTAAGAATATGAACTTAATAGTAAGTTTTCTTTTGAATTTATCTACAATGACAGCTTAACCTTTTTTTTTTTGTTTAAATTGCATTTTTTTGTATGGCCATGTTAATTGATATTATATTATATCTTATTTCTAGATTGCAATATAATTTTATCTTAAGCTATGATACTAACATTGATGTAGAAACGATAGGCTCTAGGGATTCCAATGCAAATTTTACAGACACTGGAAACATTGCAAATTATGAATTCTTAATTTTAATGAAACAAATCATGAAAATTATGTAAATTATGCAATTCTGATAGACTCTGTATAAATCTTTAAATATTTTACTTTATCTAGGATTTGACTCTCGAAAAATGAGCAATGTCTAAGTGCTGTCAACTGTTCGTGCACTTAGGCTTCCAAGTAGCGATTTTATCATTTTGTTTGAGTATGGTTTATATTTCGTGTAAATTTCATAGATATACTAAGAAAACATTTGCATTCTAAAACAAATTGTACCTATTTCAATTGCTTTGAAGCAATATCATTGAAAGAAGAGTATTGCTTGTTAAACTAAAAGAAACAATTGATTAAATTGAGCTTGGATGTTGGATTAATTTATGGTTATTTACCTTTATTTTTGTCTAATATTTGGTTGGAAAATGCAAAACAAATGCAGAATGATAAGTTGAAGCTATTGAAGCCGGGATCTCTTCAGCATCTTGGGGAAAATATGCTAGCATTCCTGCTTCATGCTGCCAGGTCTCCAGATCTTGGCAAAATGACAGTAGAATCAGATAGAAAAGAAGAGAGCAAGTCCATCTATTTTGATGTTCTGGTATGCAGCTTTTTAGATTCCACTTTATAGTTGAGAATTTATCATTCGCTTTCCATAAAACGTATTTAAAAACTGGGAAATTTACATACATACCACAAAATTTTTATGATTTTACGTATCTAACACCTAAATTTTCACCTATGATATCTTTGTGTCATAAACCTGTGTATGAAAACGTATAAATCACTTTTAAAAAGATGATGGTGGTATTTTTGATGTGATGTTAAAGATTTGAGTGATATGTAAATATTGAATGTGTAGATGTTAGATATGTAAATACATAAAACTTGTGTGGTATGTATGTAAATGTCCCTTAAAAATTATGTATTTGAAATGTTTTTTTGTTTGTTTCTTTTTTATTTGTTCATGTTTTAATACCATTGCATCTAACTTCAAACTTGGAGCCTTTCAAAATTATTGGTGGAAATGATTGTTACTTTATTCAGCCTTCTAGGGTTATGCTCTGAAATAAATTTATTCTTGGATATCTCTTGAGGTTTTTTTCTTTAAAACTTTTTTTCTAATCTAGTTTTTGTTTATACTGGTATTCTTACAATTTGTAGTGAGGGACTTTAGTTATATGTGAGTGCATGGTTGAAGTTCTGTGAATGTAAGTCAGTTGCATACCTTCATTGTGAATTTTCATTACAATCTATATTGGTTGAAAAAGTAATAAGCTAATTTGCATACAAGCTTGCAATAAGCCATTTATTATTCCTTAGAAATAAATAAATAAATAAAATAATAAGTATATAAAAACCATTTATTGTTTCTTAAAGTCATAGACTTAGAGTCTGCTTGAGAGACTGCAGATTTATCCGAACCTGTTGATAAAGTTAGCTTTATCTGGATAATCTGCGATACTCAACTCGATTTGGATAGTTCGTTTGTCTGTTTAGTTTGAACAGTATGCAGTAATAACTCGATTTCGTAATGTTTATGGATAAACGACTCGTTACGCCCGAAATGAATAATGTTCGTTTAATTGCTTCTATTATATGGTTTGAAAACGAACTTTATATTCACTGTTTCGTATAAAAATTACATATTTAGGGTCTTCTTTATTAATAATATGCTATTAAAATATAAAATTTTATTTCAAATATAAATAAAATTATTTTAAAATATTAAATTTATCTTTTAAATATAAAATCTTATTTAAAAAATTATATCTTATTTGCAAACATATTATAAATTTATTTATTTTATTTCTTTAAAAATTATTCACATATACACCACTCAATTCATATGTATTTTAGCTTTGCAACTAACCAATGCACTTATTGAATAATTTGAACTCGGTTCGATTAATTTTAATTAATATAAACAAGTCAAGTAAAAATAAAAAAATAACATTAAAAATTTTAAGCAACGCAAGTATGAATATATATGTCAAAATTCGCCTCAAACTCGAATCGAGCATGAACAACTTATAATTTGATCAAACCATGTCCAAATAATAACTTACTTAACTTGAGTCGACTCTGATTACAATTCTTAATTGTACTAAATATTATTAGTTGTAAATGTAAAGATGTCTTTTTTTGAAAAATAATTTTTTCTTCATGTATTTATTTAAAATAGAATTATCATATTTTTAAATTGTATAAGCAATTATAGGATAAAAAATTTCGTAAGTTTGCCTGAATTATATACAAATATAAAAAAGGGGGAAGAGGAGGTCGTTTTTACAAATTCTTTCAGGCTAGGTAAACCTCTTCGATCTCCTCACCAAATTCATTCACGCCGAGAACTATCCGGACGAAGGCTTGGATGCCATTGTTATCTCTTCGAGGTTCTCCACTGTTCTTCCCGCTCGTTGTTTTCACCGCCGATGGAAATCGTTTGGCTAGGCGGAGGAGAGCTACCAAGGATGTAGGAAGGTGTCGCTTGCTTTCGCCGATGTGCGGCCTCTCGCCTTGTCCCGCCTCGGTCGCGAACTCCCCGATCGCTCGCAGCTGCTGAACGGCACGCGAACCTCCTTGTCCGAGTCTCGCCTGCCTGCACGCAAAAAAGCTTCCGCCTCGCCTGACCGTGAAAGGTACCGTGGCTTCACGCAAGCTTTCGGCAGAGAAGAGAGCGAGAGGGGTAGAGGCGTAAAACGAGCGAGTGCGAACGCGGATCGCGGGTATAGCCTCGCGATCCGCGTGTAATAGAAAATAAAAAACTCAGTTTTGCGATAATCTGTCGAGACATGCTAAACAAACGGATAGGCGGCGTTTTCAAAAACGCCGCCGCACTTATAAGCTGTCCCAAACGGGCCCTTAATTTAATGGAAGTTAAATCATGGCAAGTAATCAGTTACCATCAACAATTTTCAGTTAGCATCAACAATTTTACACTTCGCCTTATCCATGACTTGTATTTAGCATATTCTTTGTAATGCAGAATGGTCTTTTGATTTAATTCCCTTTGCAGTCGTTTTTCTTTAATTATTAGGGGCATTTACCTACATACCACCCAGTTCCTTATTATTTACATATCTAACTTAACTTTTTTTTTTTTTTACTTTTTAGCACCAAAATCTATCATATCACATAAAAAGACCACCAATTTAACTTTAAAAAAATTAAAGTTTAGGTGTTAGATATGTTAATAAACATGCATTCAGTGGTATGTAGGTAAATCTTTTATTAGACCAGTGCCTTCTGCCTCATACTCTACCGAGTTGAGTGGTCCCACTGACTCGATTTTAGCCCGCCAAATAATTTGAAAACCTATTTTAGGCTCAAGATTGAAAAACAATTTAGTCATTTCTTAGTTATTATTGTTTGGTATAAAGAGGGCTTAATAGTGTTGAGGGTATGTGATTATTATCTTGAATCTTAGGGTTAAAGTTTGGAAGAGAATTGCTACCCCTCGAATTGTAGGTCTACCATTTATGTATTTAGGATTGTGTTATTTTTTGTTGCTGGAGGAAGATATTTTAGTTTGCCCTGCTCTCTGTGGAAACTTATCTTGTTCCTATCAAATTGGTATTAGAGCCATACCTGGTACTAATGGCGGTTGAGAAAGTCGATGCTTTGGACGAGAAATTATGTGGGTCAAATCAGATCGAGGATGGAGCCCTTCTCGTACATGGAGGGTTGATTCATGACCCTTGAATAAATGATGAAGATCGAGAAGTTCCATGCAAACTCGTTGCCACTTGCTGCAGGATTGAGTAAAGGGGTATGGAGCGAACTCGAGCAATAACAATCAAAAGGAATCACGCGATATCATGGTAACGCCGAGGGGGGGGGGGCATAGTGTCGCTGTCTTAGGCGGATTTGGGGCTGCTGGATCAAACCAAGGAGTTGGGAGTGGACTCGAGCGGCACTAAAAGGTTGGAACGAGCGAAAACAAACGAAACAGGACGGCGACATGTGATTTAGGCATGGAATTCCAGGCAAACTCATCGTCGTCTGTCACAGGATTGAGTGAAGGCATATGGAGGGGACTCGAGCAATGACAATTAGAAGGAATCATGCTATATCAGGGCTATGCAGGGGGCAATATCGCTATCTTAGGCAGATCTAGGGCCGCTGGATCGAGTGAAAGAGTAAGGAGTTGACCTTAGCAGCATCACTTGGATGGAAACATATGACATCTGGAAGGCTGGAATGAGCGAAGGCAGACGAAATGGGATGTGGTGTGCCATTCGAGCATGGAGACAAACGATTTAAATGAATTTGTCCGGGAGGTACCCCGCAACATCAGGAGGGCTAAAACGAAACGATAGCAGGCGGAACAGGATGATGGTGTGTGATTCAGGGCTGGAGAAGATTAATTTGAAGGATTTCGATCTGGAATAGGGAACCACGGTGGGTGGGACCTAGCTGAGGGCTACATCCAATCACTCCAATGCCTTTTATTGCTGTAACCGCTATAGCCTTCTGGGCGGAAGGAGATTCAAGAGTCTATGGGGACAAACAATCTGATTATGGCGCGAGCCATACTTATAAAAGAAGAGAAATCAATATGGGTCGAGGAAAGAAACTTAATAACTACTTCATAGGTGGAACGAGCTTCTATCAAGAAAATTGGGCAGGAGACTCACATATAAGGAAGTTGAAGTTGTCGTTTTTTAAAGGAAAAGATTCCTGTAGTTGGCTTTATCACGTGAAGAGATACTTTGCTGTTAATGGGTTGACGACGACAATAACAACAACAACAAAACCTTAATCCCACTAGGTGGTGTTGGCTACATGATTTCTTTTTCTCCATTGCGTCCGATTTAGTGTCATATTTTCATTCAATTCTAATAAATTAAGATCATTTTTTATACAATAAGCCCAAGTCTTTCGAGGTCTATCTCTGCCTTTCTTAACATAAGCCGAATCTAAAACATCAACTCTCCTAATCGAGGGAAAGAAAAGTTGATGGCATCAGCCATGTGTTAGTAAGGGAAAGTTCTGTTGTGGTATCAATGAAAGAACAATGTCAGCCAACCAGAACATTAGAAGAATTCAAAGATCGATTGTTAGAGCATTTTAAAACCAAACAAGAAGGAGATTTGGTCTGAGAAGGGTCCGTGTGGAATTATATGAAGAAAGTTGAGATGTTATCTGGCTGTTTGAGAGGGGCATCAACAGCAGTATAGGAAGGAAACTTCATAAATGGGTTGGAGCAAAAGCAAGAACTTCGAGCAGCACTTCGTCTGTTAAGACTGTAAGTATTGAGGAAAACTATGGAATTAGTGCAATTGATTGATGATAAAAATGTAATGGAACTAGCTAAGCGGAGCAACATAGTTGGATCACCATATCGAAATGCTACAATTGTGATGTTACAAAAAACTCAAATATTGGGATTCCAGAGAGGCTTCACAGGATAAAAATAACTGGCTATGAGCGAGAGTAGCCTTCAAACGCCTTACAGAGATAGATTTGAGAAAAGCAAGTGAGTTATGTTTTTTATGTAATGTGAAGTTTACTCCAAGACATCGTTGCAAGGATCGAACTTTTGTAGGTTCTCACAATGTTTGTTGATGAGGCAGTAAATGAAAATAAAGGAGCTTGTGGTGGAGGAGGAGCACCCTTACTTGGATGTAGCAGTTGGTTTGGTTCACATCGAACCACATTGAAATTTCATGGACATATCGGGAGTAGGACACAATGATTTTTATAGATAGTGGAGCCACCCGCAAATTCATCTCCACTCAAGTAGTGGAGTAATTGGGGCTCGAGATGGTTGACATGAAACTTTGGAGTAATGATGGGGACGAGACAGGTGGAGAAGAGCAGGATAGTTTGTAAAGAGTACACTGTAGACTATTCATTTTATTCTTTTCTATATAGGGAGCATTGATGTAATATTGGGTATAAAATGGTTGCAGGTTTAAAGGGAGACTAAGATAAATTGGAAATTCCTGACAATGGAGTTTCATGAGAGAGACAAGAGAGTAGTGCTTCACGAAGACCTTAGTTTGTGCAAGACCTTAGTGGCACTAAAGACTATAGTTAGGCCGATTCAGGATGTAGGGTTGAAATTCTTGATTGAGTTGCATAGCATGTAGGAGTGGCAAATATTCCGGCACCGGTCGAACAACTCTTACAACAGTTTGCAAAAGTTTTCCAATTGCCTTCTCAGAGGGAACACCAATGTGTGATAACCCTGAGGCCGGGTGTTTCTCCCATTGATGTGCGCCCATACTGCTACCCACATGCGCAAAATGATGAGATCAAGAGATTGAACTGCGAGATGTTGGAGGCAGGGATCATACAGTCTAATGCGAGCCTCTTTTCTAGCTTGGTCTTGCTAGTGAAGAAGAAGAACGGGAGTTGGCATTTCTGTATGGATTATTAAGCGGTGAATAAGAAAGTAATACCTCACAAAATTTTCATTTTGGTGATTGTTGAGCTTACTGGACTAGTTGTTTGAGGCTATCATATTTTTAAAGATTGACTTGAAGTCATGATATCATCATATTCAAATGCGGTCAGCGGATGTTCACAAGTCTATTTTTCGAACTCATGAGAGTCATTATGAATTTATAGTTATGTACGGGCTCACCAACGAGCCAACTACATTTGAGTCACAGATGAACACGATGTTTTAGTCTTTACCCCAGAAGTTTGTGTTGGTGTTCTTTGATGATTTTCTAGTGTGCAACTTCTCCTTAGAAAACAACTTTGATGACTTTAAGGTGTTGACGGTTCTCAGTGAGCACCAGCTTTACGCTAACTCGAAGAAGTGTTCGTTTGATCAATCGAAGTTGACAGCGATGTTAGATTGACCACTATTCAAGACCTTGAATGAGTTGAAAAGATTCCTGGAACTTATAGGGTAGTGTCGAAGCTTGATGAATTGTTTCATCTCGATGGTGTGGCCATTGATGGAAAAATTGAAGAAGAACAACTTTCAATGGGTGGAAGCTGTGACCTGGGGTTTTGAGTAGTTAAAGAAGGCTATGATGAGTGTACTAGTGTTAGCCTTTCATTCTAGAGACAGATGCTTTAGCCTATGTGTTAGGTGTAGTCCTTATGCAGT
The DNA here is from genome assembly GCA_022702705.1 of Papilionanthe hookeriana x Papilionanthe teres. NCBI lineage: Eukaryota > Viridiplantae > Streptophyta > Magnoliopsida > Asparagales > Orchidaceae > Papilionanthe > Papilionanthe hookeriana x Papilionanthe teres. Next base: position 83,350,150 of record CM040425.1, read on the forward strand.
GTCAACGACTCATCACTTATTTCAGTCAAGTGCTGGCAACGAAAGCCATACTCAAGTCTTTTTAGGAGCAAGAGCTTATAGAGATTTTGTTTGCTATTCAAAATGTTAACCTTAAGACAACATTTTACAGTACATATGGATCAATGCAACTTAAAATTTATGTTAGTGCAATGCATGGTGACTGAAAAACATCGAAGGTGGTATCTATACTACCGGGATATGTCTTTGAGATTCAATGACCTAAGATTTGAGTATAAGGCTGTTGATGTCCTATCATGACAGATGGAGGAACTCTATTGTTGCAATTGTTAGTCCATTTGGTCTTTAGATTGGGAGGTCCTGAGGCAAAAGAGTGAGAAGGATGAGGAATTGAGCAAAATTCGATCTGCTTTATTGAGTAGTTATTTACGGAATGACTAACATTTACTTTAGGCAGGGATGATATGTAAATTTCAAGACATACCAAAGTTATTACAAGGAGTTTCATGGCAACGTTATCAAGGGGAATTCGAGCACACTCAAAAGATATCAAAGCATAGCAACATAATTATATTGAGTAAGAATGAGGAATAATGCGGAGGAGATGATCTCATGTTGTGATGTGTGCCAATGACAGTGCTTGAGGTCTTGCTACAACCTCTAGCATTCTCGGAGAATGTATGGGAGGAGGTGATGATAGATTTCGTTGAAGGCTTACCTCAGTCAGAAGGATCTACAATCATCTTGGTGGTGGTGGACTGGTTAAGCAATTACGCTCATTTTGTACCTCTATGTCATCCCTACGCGGTTATCTCTGTTGCTGCAATTTCTGACGTAGTTTATTTTTATTTTTATTTTTATTTTTATTTATTTTTATTTATTTTTTTGTGGAAGGTTGTTCATTTGCGTGGGATTCCTTAATCAATTGAGTTGGATCGAGACAAAGTCTTCAGAGTTATTTCTAGAGGGTGTTCTTTAGAATGTAAGGGACCATATTGAAGAAAAGTATAACGTATCACCCATAGGCTAATGGATAGTTCGAAGTTGTGAAACATGAAGATCTATGTATATTTTTTTGTATCCGATGCACCCAAGCAGTGTGCTAAATGGCTACCTTTGGCAGAGTATTGGTACAACGCATTATTTCATACAACTTCTTAGACCACTTCTTTTAATATCTTATATGGTTGTGACCCACCCAATTTGGTGCATTATGAACACAGTACTACATCGATGTTTCCAGTGGACCACTACTTAGAAAAGAGAGACAAGATGTTGATGTAATTGAAAGGACATTTATTGAAAGCTCAACAACTTATGAAGAAATAAGTTGACGAACATCGAAGGGATGTTCAATTTGCAGTAGTAGATAGGGTGTATATAAAACTTCTACCACATCGATAGAATACATTGTCCAGACGCATGAATGAGAAGTTCTCCCTACGCTATCTTGATCCTTGTGAGTTCCCTAAGGAAATTATGGCAGTGACTTATCATTTAAAATTACTGCCTTCATTGACACTTTATTCAGTGTTTCACGCATCACAACTGAGATGTGCTATTCATGATAATATGCCATCTTCTTCACTTCCCTCTACTTTAACTGAGGATATAAAAGTTCTCTTGGAGCCACTTGAGTTAAAAGGGGTGTGCTAGGAATCCACATATTGGAAAGAAGTGTTGATTAAATGTTAGATTATGAAGTTACGTAGGAGACATACGACTTAATCCAGCAATAGTTTCTTCTCTTCCACCTCGAAGATAATGTCTTATTAGGAGGGGAGTAATGTATGACTGGCACCCACAATGCCTTTCACCTCATGCTCCACAGAGCAAAGTGGTCCATGCCGAGCCAGCCAAATAATTTGAAGACCTATTTAAGCACAAGTTTAAAATGACAATTTAGTCATTTTTTAGTTATTATTGTTTTACGTTAGTAGGGCTTAATAGGTTTAGGATTGGGGTATGTGATTGCTATCTTGAATCTTAGGGTTAGAATTTGAGAGAGAATTGCCCATCTCTCGAATTGTAGGTCTATTGTTTATGTATTGGGGATTGTGTTGTAAGATATCTTATTTTGCCATAATATTTGTGGAAAATTGTCTCGTTCCTATATCTTTCTAATTATTATTTGGCTATGGAATTTGACAGGGAATGTACATGATTGTCTATTCACAGCGTCTTGCGAGCATGCTTTCCAATTCGGTGATGCTGCAAGCTCTTTTATTATGGACCACTTCATTGGTTGTGGGTGGTTTTCCTGCTGTAAAATCATTTTTACTATCTTGTTTTTGTATAATCTTAATGTGGTTGTTTTCTCTGGGGTTATCCGTGTTAATTGCTTTTATAATACCTCTGATATCTTCCTCCCCTGTGCCATATATTGCTAACCCGTGGTTATTAGCTGGTTTATTTGGTGCGCCAGCAGTACTTGGTGCCATTTCTGGTCAGCACATAGGCTTTATATTTCTTCAAAAACATCTGAGGAAAGCGATCTATGAAAGAATGGAAAGTCTCTCTGTCACTCATAAAGAAAACTCAGTGAAATGGGAGGCAGAAAGATGGGTTTTCAAAGCAGGATTAATTCAGTGGCTTATACTTCTTTTTATTGGCAACATTTATAAGGTTGGATCTTCATATTTAGCTTTTGTTTGGTTGGTTTCTCCTGCTTTTGCTTGTAAGTAAACCCTTTTTTGTCCATTACAAGTTGATTGTTTCACCTTAGAAATTGTGATGTATGTTATACCATTTTCCCAGATGGACTTATGGAAGCAACCTTATCTCCCGTGAGGCTGCCAAAGCAGCTTAAAATTACTACATTGTTTCTGGGTTTAACCATACCTTTTCTGCTGTCTTCTGGTGTTATTATTAAGTTGGTCGGAACAATAACGGGTACCTTGGTTCGGTTTGATAGGTGATGATTTTTTTCCTACTTATGGTTTTTTAATCCTTAGAGGAAAGTATCAAAATGTTCCCCAACTCTTTGTGGGCATAAATTTTAGTCCCATAATCTATAAAAATAGAGGACTATTTTCTTTTATTTTATTTTGTGAAAGGAATGGAAGACTTATCTTGAGCACATATTAAAAGAGTCTAGGGCCTAATTTGATATTTTTATATAATTTGAGACTATAATGGTCCCATGTAAATACTCAGAGGACTATTTTAACACTTAACTCTTAATCCAAATATTTTACTGATTTTGCACATTCTATTTTTCTGAACAGAGCTGATTTTTGCACTAGTTTTCCAGTCATGTTTATCCAAGCAAGTTGTTTGTGGTAATCCTTAATCAATATGCAGGAACCCTGGTGGTGCCCCCGAGTGGCTCGGAAGTGTAATACTTGCAGTATTCATTGCTTCAATTGTCTGTCTAACGCTGGTCTACCTCCTTTCATATGTTCATATTTCAGGTCTGCAGTTTATCACATTTTCTGTCATCAATTGTACCAGCCTTATCACTTTTTCTCAAAGTATTATTTGTGATATTTTTATTATGCAAGTTACCTTGGCCTAGTGGTTGAGAGTTTTGTCTTTCAACCAAAAGGTCCTAAGTTCAAGGCCTTGCATACACAGTGTGCGTGCATTTGTGTGCATGCGTGGGGAAAAATGATCTGTGATGTTTTTTTGATTTTGTGCTCTCCTTAAATTTTAATTCTAGATTTTGTGCTCTTATCATTAGTAAACGAGTTTTCCACCTAGTAATTTGAGGTAAAACCATCCTATCATCTGTTTACTTTATTATTATTTTTTTAAATTTTTATTTTTATTGTGCTTTCTCCCGACTACACTTTACAGTTGCTCTTGAACATGCTAAATAACACCATATATTTTGTTAAGAAAACCTTTATATGGGCCTATTGTTCTAAGGTCTTGAAAATGAGTATGTGGATTATGACGGACAAAATTAATGCAGCTTTTATTTTCCACGGAATAGCAGTCAGCACCGTGGACAAGCAAGCAATTCCTAGGCTAGCTGATTTATTTATTTATTTTTTGGTTTGGGGAAATGTGAAGTTTTTTATTTACTCTCATTTCTTATAACTGATGTACCAGGCAATTTTATTAGTTCTTTGTTTTTATGAGTAAAGCTTTATTCAGAGTGTCATTCCTCTTGGTGGATAAGAGATTTCTATTCACAAGAAAATCTATCAACACTCATCGGTATTCGCAAAACTTCTAGCTAGACGATCCAAATAAATAATTTTATGATTTTCAGAATCTACATGTACTTTATCCTTGTTATTTCTGTTTTCTTTCTCTATACGGTTGTATTCTCTTTTTCTTTGCACTTGTTGGTAATTGCCATTATTTCACTATATCATAATCTCTAGCTATAACACTCTGCTTAAAAAAAATTATAAAACTATATTCAGCTTAGGTTGTAGCAATCTTTTCTTTACTTTGCACTTGGCTACTAGGTTGTGCACAACTAGACCTCCAAGTGGTAAATATTTTCCACAACTGGACCTTCACCGGGTGGCAAATTCTTAAGATTAGCAGGTTTAGTAACGATTATCAATTTAAGTGGAGGAGGATGCATTATATATTGTTTTCTTGAATTGTCATCAATCGTATCTGCTACTCACCAACCTTAGCCTCTCTTTTATTCCTAAGGTTTGATCTTCGATTAGCTTGTAAGAGACTGTGCTTGCCATCATATTCAATGCTTTAAATATCACAATATATTTGTTACTGTTTTCATCAGTTCGTAACATTTTGTAGGAGTTTCTAAATAATAAAATCTTTTGTAGATGTCAAGCAGTCAATAATGCTTTCGGTTTGTGTGCTGATGGGACTATCATTGATTGCCATCGCAGCTGGATTTTTTCCTACATTCACTGAGGACATTGGTCGTACTGTTAATGTAAGTTTTAATATGCTTTGATTACATTTTATGGGAGTCATATTGCTATTTGCTTACACATTCTCTTAGAAGCTTGCGGTGGAACGCAGTTGTCTTAAATACTAGCAAATTTTTCCATGCATTTGCCCGCTAAAAAGTTTGATTTATGGTTTCAGAAAGGAAATAAGTGAACATACTGAAAATTGAATTAAAGGTACATTTGGTTACATGTGGATGTAAAACATGTTTTAGAATTTAATTTTTTGTTTTCATTCGTTTTGGGCGTGGGAATGAAATCTTCACTGTTGAGGAATTTCGAAATGTTTGTGAACTTGACAATTTATTTTGATCATGGACTACATCCATCCTAATGGTAAAATTTTAAAAATAATCATTTTTAAAAATATGTGGACTTAAAAATTTTGTGTTTAGCTCTTTTGAGAGAGTTTGTGGTTATGGCTGAAATTTTCATATGAAGGATTTCATTTTTAGACTATTATGCAACAATTTCACCATCATTTTGCAAGAATCTTAGGATCCGATTTCAAGTTTTTTATAGTTGTTAGCTGCTATGATTAATTATTTCTTCTGATGACGAGAGAAAACATTTAATTGAAGCTAGTCATTAGGCACCAAAATGACGAGCTTATAGCAACAATTGTTTTAGTTTTAAATCTGTGAGCTCCGAAAAATCGAAAAGCGCTCCGGACGCTCGTGGAGAGCTTAACATAGTGCTTGTTAAATTCCTTGTTTTCAGAAGGCAGATGAGATAGTAGATTAGCCAATACCAAGAGATTCACGCTCATTTTGTGAGGACTTTAAGATATGAGATTCATGGTTTCCCATAGGCGCAAGTTTCTATAGTTAATTACTCCTTCCAATAACGGGATACTACTTTCTATTAAGGCTAGTCATTTGGCATTAAGTATTCAGACTTTGCATATAGTAGCAACAAATTTGAGTATTTAAATTATAAAAATTATCACCATGAGCTCAATACGGTTGATGGGGGAAATGACGACGAACCCAATCAAGATCTCATGGTTCCGTCATTTCGGGTTGTCACGGTCTCCGGTTTACTTGGTCAGCAGAGGTAGTCGACCCAACCTGATGGAATGACCCTTGTCATCAGCCATGTGTTGCTTCGCTAAGGTGACATTGAAAACCCGAGGTGAATGTTTGCCTAAGGAAACTAATCTAAGTCGGCATTAGCTAACAAAGGGCTTTCTGTCCTATCAAATATACCATATGATTCAACACTCAAATGGGCAGATTACCATCGAGGATCATACGGGTTATAGTCGTGACCGTAATATAATTGTGTCATTTGGCGACAAATCACATGTTAAGAGGGCTCTGGTCGTAACTGCTTTTATGCGGTGTCATGGCGGCAAAACCACGCGAATAGAGGACTCGGCCCACATCCTTACTGGCATGAGATTTTTTTTTTAATTTGAATTTTGTATTATTTTTTATTTGACATTGGCTCTGTGCGAGCTTGAGTCGGCATTAAATTTGTGAAACTACACAAATAGTTGCGCAGGGTGGATGAAATTTTTCTTTAAAGCATTAGGTGTCATAATTTTTATTTTAATTTTTTTTTAATGATTTCAAATATTTTGATTTTATCTCCGGTTGAAATTCACGATCAAACGGCCATCATCGGGGAAATGATTATCTTCGAACTTTATCAACTCTATACCGCATACAGAGGATCAGTTTCAATAATTGAAATGATTGAATTCAAAATAGACATTGAGACATAATTTTAAAATAGGCCTCTCGGGTTGAGATTCAATATTAACAAGACCATAAATAGGAAATTATTTATCTTTAAACTTTATCAACTGTCCCTCTTACAGACGATCGAGATTAATAGTTGAAGTAATTGAATTCAAAAAAGACTTTAGGATATAATTTAAAAATAAACCCCTCCGGTTGAGATTCACTATCGAAATAACTATCATTGGGTATTGATATCTTTGAACTCTGTCAACTCTGTCCCGTTCACAGAAAACCGAGTTCATAGTATCTATATTCTTTAAGTTTTAGAAATAAACTTTGAAATTTAATTTTGAAAATAGACATCTCCGGTTGAGATTCACCATCAACACAACCATCATCGGGGATTGATTATCAACCTTGTCGACTTTGTCCCGCTTATAGAGGATCGGATTCAATAATTGATATAATTGAATTTGAAATATACTTTGAGACAGTTTTGAAGTAGATCTCTCTGATTGAGATTCACTATTAACACATTAGCATCGGGGAATACTATAACTTACACCCTTAAATACACTAGTATTGTCACTTCAGTCCTCGTAAGGGCGAGGATCGGACTGGCCCCGTGGGGGCTCAATTCTGTCGACTCCATTCTTCATAGGATGGAAGATCAGATTGGCCAAACTGGGGGCTCAATCTTCTTAACTCCAGCAGCTGTAGAGAGGAGGATCAGATTGGCCAAAGTGTAAGACTTACGACCTCACCCTATAGGCAAGGCGACCCGTTGCCCGCAAAAAATTCTCATATGCATAAACTTGAATATTTAGAGGCATGTCGGATCACATGTTGGTATTTTAATTTTATTAATTGGAATTGATTTTAAATAGTTTTGCATGTGTTCCAAGACATTTGGTTTTGGGCTTAAGCACACATTTTAACTCATGCAACATCCTCAGACCTTGAGATCGAGCAGTTAGCACGTGGTCGGAGCAGATGCAGGAATTTCAATTTATTTATTTTTTCAATTTTGAGTGATTTTTATGGGATTTTAAAGATTATTTGCACGTGCATATTTCCATTGAAATGAGTGCAAATATTTGTACTTTCAGCTTTGAGTATCGCTTTCTATCAGCTCGTGTATGCGGGGTTGTGAATCCAATGGACTCACTTTAAGTACTTTAGTATCGCCTTCTGTCCGCTTCTAAATGCATGTTGCGGATCCGGTGGCGATGAAGACATCCTAGACTGCAATTGCATATTTGTAATTATTCATCTCTCCCATCCTTAGTTCCCATTTGAGTGTTCAAGCGGATCCCCTACAGGTTTCATTCGAGCTCGTTGATGAGTCGTCAAGTCCCCTGTGAGTCATGTGTTATATTTATATTTAATCCCGTCTTTTAAGATGAATTAAGTTATCATTTCAGCATTTAATATGTTTCTTTGGAGCTTTCATTCCAATTGCATTTTGATCCAAATGGATTCAATTTTGTTTCTCTTTTATGATCGGCATTTTGACCAAAATGCGGCAGCATTTCGACAGCCTTCCGACGTCATCCCCCATTGGGGGCTGCATCTGGAATATGGGTTTGCCCACCACGCTAAGAAAGACGTGTATGGGTGGCTTGCACCACTATCATAAAATAGTGTATCCCGCCATACAAAGAAATGCGTGTATGAATCTTCAAAAATGCAACAAGATTCCCCGCCATATTATGAAAAGTGTTTATGGATGTCACTCGTGCAATCTTAGGCACCTGCAACATATTTCCACTCTGCGTTAAGAAAGACATGTACAAGTACTTAATTTTGAGTTGTCTATCGAGTTTCTAGAATCGCGTGCGATCTTCACCCCACCACGTTAAGAAAAACGTGTTTAGTGCTCCCCTCAACCCGTTAAGCGAGTTGTAATAGACATTTCAGGAGCGTTTTGAATCGTCCGCCACGTTGCAAACATCGCGTACAAGTATTGCCTCACCCCACTAAGAAAAGTGTATGGGTTTCCACTCAACGTGACAAATAAGTCGCGATAGATATGTCAAGAGTTTTCAGTGCTATCCTTTCCGTGCGGCAATGCGGCGAGACCATGATTTATGTGGACCGGCATGAATTTCACATGCAAATATTTTCTCCCCCAAACATTACAACCGTGTATATTTACATACATGCATCTTGAATAAAATTTAACCTACACTCCAAATAACCACCACCACATCACTAATTCCACCGTAAACTAAGAACCAAATAGAGTTGACACCATTTTCAAACAAACAGCAAAGGCAAATAATTAGAGCTCCGAGATCTGATTTGATTTTTTATTTTTTATTTTTTATTTTTTATTTTTATAAATACCTCAATGCTGAAGTTGAAGAATGTGTCTCGATTTGGCTGGTTGGTTGGATGGAGGTTGGTGAGTGGAGTGGAGAGGTGGATTTGTGTAGAGTTTCAACTGTGCTTGGTTTTCCTGCTACCTGAGAGGAGTGAGGTGGCGTTTTATTTATTTATTTATTTATTTGGTTGGGAGAAGTGGAGAGGGGAATGAAGGTTGGATGAGAGAGGAACTTGAGAGCTTTGGTGAGTGAGAGCGTGGAGTGTAGGAGGAGTCCACGGCTTAAGTGGGATGGCTGGAGAAGTGGGGGGACTTACTTCGCTTGGGCTGCTCCTTTAGGTTGGAGTTTGGTTCCACGGTTTTTGGAGAGGAGTGGAAGGTGGAGCTTGTGCTTCACGACAAAGGGAAGCGGACTTCAAGTGAGGGTTTTGGTTAGGGCGGAATGAGGTCACCTGTGGAAAGCCTATGGTCGCCAGAGGGTGTTAGCGCCGGCGATGGAGAGGGGGGACCAAACGGGTTCGGCTGGGGCGAGCGGTGCATGAGAAGTTGCAGGCTTACCCGACGGATCCATGGAGTAGGCGTGGGTAGAGAAGGTTGTGGCTTGCTGGTAGTAACAAACAAGTAGTAACAAACAAGTACTACGAAGGTACCGTAAATTAGTAGCGGGCAAACAGGAGTATGTTATAGTAAAAGTAAAACAGTAGTAACAGACAAGTAGTGCAGTATAAAAAGGGGTAGTACTACGAAGGTACCGTAAATGCTGGTTACCTGAAATGCGTCGCTACCTGTTATTGTTATTATTATCATTTCCTGCAAGAAAAGACGTCAGCACCAAAAGAAAACAGGAGTAAACGTAGTAGGGAAAAAGCCTAATCAACCAGGGTGTGCTCTGCATATGTGAAAGAACTAGGACTGGGGCACCGCACAGAAAGCTAAAGAGAGAGAACCAAAAAGAAAGAAGAAAAATGAAAACAAATCCGTAGGAAATCCGTATAAAATCCGTATATTATGGGTGAAAGACAATTTTTTTGTTGTAGAGGAAATTTTATTTCAAAATACATTTTTTTTTATAAAGATGTACAGTCCACAGGCCAACCACTCTAATCAAACTAAGACTACTAACAATCTAAGAGTGTTGGTGGCAACAATCCTACCAAGAATTGGCGAATATCGTCGGTCCCTAGCCTCACCTTCAGTGAAGGTCTCCACTCAAAGGCAGATGATATTATTCTAATAATCCCTTGTTTTTAAGCACACATAAGCACTGTCATCACCGTCCTAACCCCTAACCACCCTACTTACAACATTGTTTAATGGCCTACAAATAGCAAAAGACTATACGTGTGCACTTATGTCTCGTACATAAGTGCAAAAGACTTGACCAACAAGAAACAAAAGACAGGAGACTAGGAGAAGAAGATTGGAGCGGACGATCCGCCTAAAACACCGTTGTAAAGAAAGAGGATTGATCCTCAAAATCCAAGAAAATAGACGGCGATCCTAGATTCCCCGACAAGCCTCACAAAGTCCAAAAAGGACTCCACCTCTCACAGAAAGGCGAACATGCTAGACTCGTAAAAGAGACATACTTTATTACTGAAGTGACCGACTGAAGAGAACAAAAAAAAGGAAGGGGAGTCCTAGAATATCCCCAAAAGCATAACTCAGATGACTGAACACGACCCAACAGAACAACCCCATGCAATAAAATAACCTCAAAAGTTTCAAAGAGTGCAACATAGAACTACCAAATGCTTCTTGCTCCAAACCAAAACAAAGGCAAATCATGCCAACACCGTGGCTCATAACTGCCCCAAACTTAATATATCAACATGCCAAACATAGGACCATCCCAAGTATCAAAACCAAGCTGCCCAAAACCGAGCCACACAAGGCCAAAAGTCGAGCCACATTAGGCCAAAAACTGAGCCAACATTAGGCCAAAAACTGAGCCAACATTAAACAAAACCGGGCCTAACAACAGGCCAAAACCGAGCCAAGCCCAAACTCAAAAGGGGGGGTCTCAAAAAGCATGTGAAGCTCTCCCAACTTTTCTTTACTTTTTACATTTTTCGACAAATAAAAGCTCTTTCACATATGCAATGATATAGCGATAGAAATAAAGTAGGTATGTATGACAATAAGTGATTCTCAAGTAAACATTTCAATGTGAGGCTTCATCCACCAATCCCCCTCCTCCAAATATCACAAAATCGTGGGCCAAGCAAGGAGCCAAAAGTCTCCAACTTCAAGCCTACCACAAGAGCCCCTTAAGGCCCTCCCAAACCAACAAATTTTCATTCAAACAATTATATTTGGAATTATTGAGTAGCACTCTAAACCTCATGAGAAATAGCAAGTATAAAGCGTCTAAACATGCGTTTCAATATTCCAAGCACAAAAAAATGTGAGTAAAAAGGAGCATCCTCATCTATGAGGTAGCACACATAAGACTTAGCCCCTCCAATCATCATGTTCCTTCCCTGTCCATTTTTATTTTAAAATAGGCTTCTCAAATATTTCAGATTTTAAAGAAAAACCCCTCAAGTGTTTCAGATTTTGAAGAAAAGCTCTCTAAACATTTCATATTTTGTAAAATAGAAGCCCAAACATTTCAAATCTTGAAGAATAGAAGCCACATTATCTCAAACATAGATGTAACATAGATGAAAGAAAAGCAAGGATACTTATAAAGCATGCATATGAGGCTCAAACCTTCCAAACAATCATACTTTCTCCTCTTCCTTCTTTCCGTGCTAAAACATCATTGCAAATTTCAAAGGCTAGAAGTAGGCATATACAAACCCCACCATTAGCTAAGTAAGGGAGTTAATCATGGAAAAAAAAAAAAAGGAAAGGGATACAAAACATCCTCCAAAGCATGCCAACAAGAGGGACTAAAGTATGCATACATTTTCCAAGTGAACCTCACTAAACATGAAGGAGCATTAGTAAAAAAAATGGAGCATGCCATTTAGAGTTCCTATCTCAAATTCCCACATTACAGCCTCATGTATCCAACACCACTTTTTTTTTTCTATAAACAGTAGTAGTGCATGTAATAAGAGTAGGGAAAGAGATAACTAGCCAAAATTTTCCATCGACCCAAAAAAAAGAAACTTCTAATAATAAAGCATACCAAGCTATAGAGCAAGAGGCTTATACCTCAATGGCTGAGCAACACAGGGAGAAGAAAAGAAAGGATCGGGTAAGCCAACCGAACAGCCGAATCAATATTCCAGGACTCGAGCAAGCTAACAGGGAGAAGAAGAATGCAACACCTTCTCCTCTCCTTTTTTTTTTTTTGCTAGAGCTAAGCTTTCCTCAAACCCAGAACACACTCACACAAGAAGAGAGGAAGCAGGAAGAAGAATGGCAGCACCTCCTTGCACAACAGAAATTCGGCCAACCCTCCAGAGCTCCCCAAATGGGGAATTTATAGGCAAAGAGAGGGAGGGAAAAACTTCTCGACTCATTCGAACGGCCAGGCGAACCAACAGAAGCGACAAAGTTTGCGTGGGAGGAAGTTGACGATAGAGGGGAGAACTTTTTACCAGGCAACAAAGGCATGCGAACGTACGAGAAGGGGGGGATCACGCGCCAGAGGATCGCTAAGACAGAGATATTGATCGACCAGGGCATCGCGACAAATAAAATCGGCGAGGGTCTCGCCTGGGTCGAAATCGAGAGGAAGTGGTGGGAGCTAGGGTTCACGCGACCGAGAGGAGGAGAGGCCAAGGCTCGAGCGCGTGAAGGAGCCAAATCGTGAAATGGGAGAGGCTCGGCTGGGAGCAGCGACCTGGGGTTTCACGCGTGCGTGGGTTTAGGTATTTAGAGGTTTAGGGATTTAAAATAAAAGAAAACCTATTTTATTAATTTATTTTATTTAAATGTGTCGAATTTCGTGCTATTTATTCGTGAGCGGAACCGTGATAAATTGCATGTTGTTCCTAAGCAAATTCGACGTTCCGGATGCACTGGCGCAGTCCGTTTTGCGATCCCAGGTCTTTCGGGTAACTTCTTCGTCAGTCAGGCCGAAAGTGCGTCAAATTTGGTCATGTCTGTAACTTGAGCTTGTTGTTGATTATCCGGACAAATCGACTTCAGCTTCGATCCGTTGCGGAGAAATTAAAGGCGTTAAGGTCGCGAATCGAAGAATTTGTGTGCGGTGGTGCAAAAAAAAACGTGCACGAGGCTGTCCTAATGTCCAGTGGTCCTATGGGGACCCCATTTGAATTCTTGACGTCAATTCCAACCTGCTATAAGTTAGAGGTACGGAATCTCGTGCGGGACTTCAAAAAAGTAACGAAGTGGCTCTGAACGTTCTAAAACGAGGTGGGTCCCACAGCTAAGAATCTAGGATCGTCAGGGAAGGTCTTAAGGCTAGAATCTTATATTCTAAAGAAGAACTAGACCTTAACAAAAGTGAGGTCAACATTCACGTGCATATTACCATTGAAATGAGTGTAAATATTTTAACTTTAAGCTTTTAGTATCGCCTTTTGTCCCCACGTGTACTTGGGATTGTGGATCCGGTGGAGAAGTTTAATGTTCTAGACTTTGATTATATATTTGGAATTATGTAAATATCTCATACTTGGTTTTCCATTTGAGTGTCAAAGTGGACCCCCCCCTCCAACGGTTTCATTCGAGCACAGTGACGAGTCATTGAGTCCCCTTGAGTGTGTAGGTTATGTTCTTTTTTAATTATGTCGTTTAAATTGATTTATGTAATCATTTTAGCCTTTAAGAGCTTTCAATCGAATTGCATCTTGGTCCAAGTAAATTCAATTTTGTTGTTTTTTTATGACCTGCATTTCGACCTAAATCCGATAGCTTCCCGGCGTCATCCCCCATTCGGGAGTTGCATCAGGAGTCTGAGTCTGGCTATCATGCCAAGAAGGGCGTGCACGACTCCGAGACCGAATTTTTGAGACCCACCACGCCAAGAAAGGCGTGCATGGGGACTTGCAGGCAACACCTCCCAAGCAAGTATTTCCTTGCCGCATCGTGCGTGTTGCCTATGAGTTTTATCTCTATGTTAAGAAAAGCTCGCACGAGTTTCGCTCATCGCGACAAGCACATCACAAAAGGGGTGCGTTGTGATGGCCACATACGAACTTTCCTTTTAATACAAAGAAAAGTGTGCAGTTGTTCCGCTCGTCGCGTCAAATACATCGCTTAAGCCGCCTTCGAGTTTCCCTTGCCATGCTAAGAAAAGCGTGCGGAGTTCCATACATCGCGTCAAATGCACCGGGATAGGCTTTAGAGGTTGAGAAATACCACATTTTATACCTTTGTAGATCGATGATTGGAGCAGGATGAAACTATGCAATTCTCTCAATACCACTTGTATCCACTTCCCGGTATTACTACTATTCGCATACGCACATAAACATGCACATGTTATTTTCCCTTCATCACTCTTCAATCATGTACACACACAAACATGATTTGAGCTAAGCTTACAAAACAGAGAATAGTTCCCCTACAGCTATAGGCAAAAATGACAACCTAATTCCTATTATTTTGCCATAATCTCAAACAAGCAAGCTTAATGCAGCTAAACTCGAGCGGGATTTCACTTCATTTTGGCAAAACAACAAACAAAAATGATAGGACAACATCGCATGATACTAAATCACATTTTCACGTTTTTTTTTACCTTTGTGGTGTGGTAATGTGATTATGCTAAGCATGTAAAGAAGTTAGTTAGGTAGTTGACAGCCAACGTAAAACTTATCGAAAAATTCATGACATGAATCCTTTTCATCATTGTGTGAGTGCTACGGCGTCCTCTGGAAGCGACACACTGTATGGTTTGAATACAGTGATAAGTGTGCAAGGGCTGCTATACTAGCGCCCGGGTGTAGTGTCAAATAAGTAAGGATTATCATATTACGGACAAATAAGGGCAAAGTAGTTAGTCCATGAAACTAATATTAGGGTTGGATCTTGGAATATAGACTCTCTCAATGGTAAATTAATGAAATATCGTATGCTCAAAAGATAAATATCGTATGCATTTAAGAAACTAAATGGGTTGGAGAAAATGCTAAGGAGATTGATAATTTAGGTTTTTAACTTTGGTATTCTAGTAAGGGTCGCACTAGAAATGTTGTGGGCGTAATTTTATATAGGAGTTTGAAAGATAATATTTTAAAAATTAAGAGTTGGAGATGAATTATAGCCCTTAAGATTTTTAACATTATAAGTGTTTATGTTTCTCAAGTAGGTTTAGATATAGGTTCTAAAGATAAATTCTGGAACGACTTAGAAGACTTAATACAAATGATACCTCTTGAAGAAATAATTTTTGTTGGAAGAGATTTAAATGGACATGTCGGTAGAGTGGTAGAAGATTTCAGACATATTTATGGTGGCTACGGTTTTGATGTGATTGATGAAGCAAGTAGAGTCTTATTAGATTTTGCTTTAGCGTATGATTTTGTTATTACTAATATTTTATTCAAGAAAAGAGATTTTCGAGATTGTAAAGATTGTAAGGCCATTTCAAGTGATTATTTAAGTACTCAACATCGATTATTAGTCCTAGATTTTAAGATGAAGTGTTGTAAAATAAAGAATACTGGGATTCATCATCGTAGAATTAGATGGGGGTAACTAAAAAACAAAAATAAAATCATTTTTTGATTAAAATTTAAGATTTCAAAATTTGGGTGTTCATGAAGAAGCAAATGGTACGTGGGATGAAGTGATAAACACTATTAAATAAGTAGTAAAAGATGTACTTGGAGAATCAGAAAAGAGTTTCTATAAGTTGTGGAATAATAATGTGCGAGAAAAGATAAAATATAAGAAATTATATTATAAAAATTAGTTTAAATATAAAAGCTTATAAAACTGGAATAATATCAAAGGGCTACGAGCAGATCTAAAAGAACAATCAGTGACGCTAAAAATTTTGTTTTTAGTGATAGTTATAATAGATTAGATACTAAGGATGGTGAAAATTATATGTATAAACTAGCCAAACAAAAAGAGAAGAAAGTAAAGATTTAACTCAAGTAAAGTTTTTAAAGATGAAAATCAAAAAAAGTGTTTTTCTTAAAAGAAAAGATATTCAACATAGGTAGGAGAGTTGTTGTGATAAATTTTTAATGATGTTTCTAAAAATATGATCGACGTTAGCGTTTTTTATATCATTAATAATAATAAACATTTCATTTTTATCGTCGCTTCAGTAAAAAAGAAGTTGAGGAGTCTTTAAAGAAAACTAATGGGGGAAAGTTTATAGGATCTGATGATATCTTAGAAGATTTGAGAGTTTTTTGGATTGCTAAACTTTTTTAATATTATTTTAAAATCTTAAAAGATGTCTGAGGAGTAGAGGAAGAGTATCTTGGTCCCCAATTTTAAGAATAAAGGGGATGCATAATAGTGCAAATTATAGAGGAATTAAGTTGATGTGTTGTACTTTAAAATTATGGGATAGGGTAATTGAGCATGTGGCAAAAACAAATGTCCCTAATTGCTCACAAGACTTGAATATTTGAGAGAAGACTCAAATTCTTGAGCTTTGGGTTATAAATGTAGGATAAGTAGTTTTGGGTGTTTCATTTGATTTAGGTGGATTAACGGGTCTCGGGGCATAACTTGGTGTGCCTCTAAAGATTTTAAGGATGATTATCTTCATTAAAGCATAATAAGTTCAATTGCCTTTCAAAATAGCTTGAAGATCATAAGAGTGCTCGGGGCATAACCCTACACAACTTTTAAAATCCTTTGAATCGTTTCGAGCTCTTTTGAACTTATTATGTTAATAAATCATTCATCCACAGTTAAATTAAGATTTAATGGTAATATTTTAACCTATGCTCAATGAAGCTTAATGTTTTAATTATACCATGAGCGGGATAACTAAATATTCACTTGACATTTTATTTAAGGATTATGTGTGTGGACGCCCTTAAGGGCAATTTAAATTATTTAGAACTTGCTCTTTCAATTAGGATTGGGTTTGTAGTGTTTCAAGGTTGTTTAAAATTAGTTATGTTTCATTTTCTAAACCTCAATAAACAAGCTAGATTAAACCTAGCTCTCTACTAAACCCTTAACATTTTATTAACATAATATAAATAACTCACATATATTAAATTCGTTAATTAACTTAATAAAACCCCTAAAATTCTTTAAAAATTCAGTTGCACGCAATTCTTTTATTTCCCTCGTACAGGAAATTCACTTCACTTTACTCCTTCAAATTGAGGACTTAATAGCTTCAATCCTGATTCAAGTTAACTTTCTATTAAAACTATTTAAATAAAGACATACAGATCTGTATATTCATATAACATTTTATTAATTAGCTTAATTAAAATCTCAAATCTACCTTTCATAACAACGGTCAACTACCTACCGCATGCTCAAAGGTATCTTTCTATGTCCTTCGGTCTCGGCTCGGCCCAGCACAGCATGGTCTTCTCCTTCCCCCGCAACACGTGAGCTTCTTCTCCTCTGAAAGGGGATCAAGCTCCTCTTCCTTCGAGCAGCTAGGCACGGGATCTCGGCTCCAACATCGCTCACACACGGCGTAGCCCCCTCCTTCCTCTGCACACGAGTTCGGCTTCCTCACACGAACACACAAGCTTACTTGCGAAAGGCTTACCTTGGACGGCTTTCCTTCCCCTCGATAGAGCCGCACACTTATTTCTGCAACTTCTTCTTCTTCTTCTTCTTCTTCCTTTACCTTCGACTGCGGTGTCGCCGCCACCACCTCCTTCTTCTTTCTCTTCAATTTCTTCTTCTCTCGCTCTCTTTTTCGTTTGCTCGCTCTCTAAAGGTGAAATGACTATAGAAGCCCCTTCTCGACTCTAATAGTCGAACCCATCTTACAGTTATTTCAAATTGATTATTTATTTATTTATTTATTTATTATTTGTTTAATTACAATTATTACAATTTAAAATAATGTGGATTCACTCACCCTTTCAATTTGGAGAATAAATCATCTAAAAGGGACCAACCCATTATTTGGGGAAGTTACTCTCACAAAAAGAGAAATAAACCTCAAGTTCTTTAAATCAATTAAAAAATGCAAATATTCAACTCTCTAAGGCATTGCCAGCCATAAGCTTTTTACAGCCACAGCATGGATTCCTTAACCGATTAAAAGAAGTGATTGCATGGGGCAGGAGCCAGTTGTGAAATTCAATTGAATGAAAGGATTGATGGGTAGTAAATAGTGGTTATATACAATTAGATAATATGATTAGTGGGCGAATGATAACTGTAAAGGACGATTTTCAATAAATATAATGTAGGGGTAGCACTACTTATTTCATGCATCTAGAAAGTAAGAGGTAAACAAAGATGGCAGTTCTATAAGAATTTCTTAACAGTTTCCCCTTGAACTGTTCAGTTCGCCCTTCTTGTCAACAGATGTGGTTTGATTTCCATCAGCAACAACTAAATTTGTTACCATAAGAGCTAATGGTTCATGCTTGTCTACCATTAACTAATTCATTTTCTTTTATTTGTATTTATTTAAGCTTTCTTAGTTTCAGTCAGAATGATCTTTAGACGTTGAAGTTGTTTGAATAGCCCTGCTTTTATTATTACATTCTGAATATTTCGTGATAGAATCTACATCCTGTCTATTTATTTTTTTATATAATATATGGGATCCTGCTTATCTTAACAACATAAACTGAATTTTTTTGTCCTTCAGGTTGTGCATGTTGTGGAGACAAACAGCTATGCTCGCAATCAGGAACCATCTTCGTATGTTACTTTATTTTCTTTGACTCCAGGTAACTTAGTGCAGGAATCTAAGGGATTGAAGGATGAGGAATTTGATTGTGGAAGGAAAACTACTCTTGATTTTATTTCCTTCACTGTAAAATATGGTTGTTTAAGTTTCAAGGATACTGATGCTGGATGGAATAAGTTGGAGATTCCTTCACTTGATGTTGAAAGTGACTCCACTGCTGGTTTTAGGACAACACGGGTTTTGGTTGATACTAAACACTCCAAGCGATGGTCACTTGCCATCAACACTGAATTAATCAGTGATTTTTCTATCGAAGGTGAGGAAATTCATTTGTTAAACAGTTTATTGTCCTTCACTATATGCTCTCATCTTTGTTTGGCATCTTCATTCATGACCATTGTTATTTACTGAGGTTCATCAAATTTAGCTTATATTTAGGGAGCCTCATCTTTAAAACTTAATCACCATTTGGTTCATATCCACAAGGTTAGCTTCATGAACTATAAACCTCTCACTAGGTAATACCACCAACGAGCGGTTTTTGATAAATTCTCTCTTCTATTATGTTTTCCTATATGTAATTTTCTGCACAGTTTTGTGCATACTACTTTATCATACCTGCTTTTCCAGTAAAAAAAGCTGGCCACGTCAACACCATTCTTTCAGCCGGACTTTACAGAGAAAATATGCTCAATTGCTTCCATTGTTTATCCCATTCTTCATTATCTGATATGATTGCTTTAATCTGGAACCCTTCAAATTGTACATATATGCTATTTCAACCTCCTCTAGGATCAAAGCAGCAAACGGTTTTGGTTTGAAGCTGATCAACCAATCTCATATAGCATTATTTGAATATTAGATTTCTCATTGTTGTTTATGAATGATTTCAAATCTATTTTTGCTAGATAAATTGTTAGTGTCTCATTTCTCATCTCTTTACCTTCGATAAATCAGTGGATTCAGAAGAATTGGTACCAACCGACGAAAAGATCGGTGTAGATGGATGGCATATCATTCAATTCGCAGGAGGGAAGAATTCTCCAACAACATTTCATTTTAACCTCATATGGAGAAAGAATGCTACCCAACATAAAAATTTTGAGAACTCTCCTCTTTTGTTAAAATTAAGAACAGATGTTAACAGAATCACACCAAAGGTCGCTAGAGTTCTTGATAAGCTTCCTCCCTGGTGCTCCCTCTTTGGCAAATCCACTTCCCCTTACACATTGGCCTTTCTAACCAGCCTTTCATCTAACTTCTAAATGAATTGTATTTTTTGGCATTAATTTATAAATGTGATGTTTCATATATGTCCTTGGGTTCATTGTGCTAATTTTAATTATTTATGTACCTGTGAATTGATAAGATTCTGCTGGAGGAGATCTGTTTTCCACCTGTAATTTGCTGAGTTGTAGCTGAATGAGCCAACAAGAAGAGAGTAACGAAAAATTTTTTCCTCATATTGTTGTTCTTGTTCTCAATCTAGGCATGGTAATTGATTGCAACTTTCACGACGGAATCCAAAGGGTTTTAATGCAAATTATGAATTGTTGAGGAGTGTTTTCTCCATCTTAAGTGCACTTCGTTTTTCTCGTTTGTAATCATAATGCAAACATCTTGCTTTTATTGCTTCCTCTTGTTTTGTTAGTTGGTGGTTTCGACGATATTTTTATTTTAGAATGTTGAGCACAAAGTTCACAATACATCTCTGACTCAATATTGTTTGAATGATAGTTGTCTATTGGTGATATCACAACAAATGTGACAATGTTATAGCATTATGTCATTTGGTCTAAAGAATGTTGGAACTATATATTACTGGTTATTGACTGATATTATTGGGTTTCAAAATGAAAAGAATTTTGAAGTCTGAATGACTTGTGTATGAGCTTAATTGAAATCAAATACTTTAAAGTTGTTTACTTGAGCGTTGAAGAAATGTTAATAGTTTTTTATAATAAAAAGAATAAAATTTTTGACAAATGATTTAGTTTTATGTGAATTTTGTTGGTGTGCAAATGATTTTATCATGCTAAGCATGTGTTTAGGGTTATTGACGAGTCAATTTGCAGTCCAGTTTAGGGCTGGCTTGAAATTGGCTCAAATAGATAAGTTCAGATTGAAATTGACTTGTGGCTTGTTATATTCAATTTTAAGCTAGCTCTATAAATTGAATTGAGCTCGATCCAGCTAATAATTGAAGCAAATTGGCTTAAATTTGAGTTACTTGGACGGGCTAAAATTGAAACAAGATGGCTCAAATTGAGTTAATTTGGATATCAGCTTAGAATCATTATATTTAATTTTATTTAACATTATATTTAATTTTTGTTATTAAAAAAAAATTGACTTGATTTGTGTATGGTTTGAAATTGGTACCAAAATAAATTTGATCCAAAATTTTGTAACTTAACACATTTATTTTAATCCAATCTCGATCCCAGCTAAAACTTGAATTTATTTTTATTTCTTGATCGTTAGACAATTTTGAAGCTAAACTCGACATCAAATGTAACAAGAGTGGCAGGAACCATGTATGAAAAATGCTCTCTCTCTTTATGTTTCTCGATTCACAAATAAATTGCCCCATAAATCTAAAAGTAACAAAATATGCCCATTATACCAAATCTTAAGAAAAATATAATTTAAAGATATTTTGCAAATGAAAATTCCTTCATTTATTTAAGCTAATCAAAATTAAAATTTATTTTAAAAATGATTGTAAAAATGAATTGAGTGTTATGTGTGTAATTACCTTAATTATATTTTGTTGTGAAGTAAATCGCTTCATTAATGATTACAATGAAATTGGAAGTCAAAATAGTTATAACTAATTGATTAAGTTGTTGTTAATTAAATCGATTAATTAATGACCACAATATTTCAAAAAGCCAAACAATAGAAAGACAAGCAATAATTATTTAATTTATCGTTTACTGCGTGCTTTTTAAGTTTCACTCCATAGAAAATGAAAGGGCGAAAGCACAAATATGTCACAGATTTGGTGGGGCAATTTAAATAAAATAATCAATTTATCACCAACAATGATAAGGAAACTTTAAGAACATAACACTTAATTCTTATGTAATTAAATAACTAAAACTTAATTTTTAATTTTTGCATACATATACCATCTTATCTATGAATCACAATAAAAGGATAGCAAAAGGAGAGTTTCAATCCTCAAATAATACGCTCATTTATATTTAATGCTCCCTTTATTTATAGGAGGCTAGAATTATTGTGAAATGACATTTATACCCCTGGTTCTCTTGAGGCAACAGTCTTTTAATCAGTTGGTTTTAGATACACCGACTTTCAATTGACTGGTCTCTGACAAATTGCCTTCTTATTAGTCGGACTACAATCAAGCGGTGTATGAGTCAGTTGACCATGAGTAGGCTGCCTTTAATCAATCAACTTTTGCTAGTAACTCGCTTGATCAGTCTCTAGTCGACGGACTCTTAATCAATTATCCTCTTATCAATCGATCCTTAATCGACTGTCCTCTTATCGGTCGCCCGCTATGATCCCATAATTGTTATCGTTCAATTATTTTCTCCGGATATCCCTACATTATTTGATATTCATGTTTTGACATGCGCATTCTCCCCATTAGTCGGATCCAAGGAAGCATAGGACAAGAATATTTTGTCGTAACAACATAGAAAATATAAATTTTATTTTTTAAAAAATATAAAAATAGTGTTATTTTTTAATGTGATTTGGGTGTAAAGGCCCCATCACTATTGAACATCAATTTCCTTCCACTCCCACGTGCGCCGCACGTGATGTGTTGAAAAACTCATTATTATTTTCCTCTCTGGGTCCCAACGGCACGTTGCTGTCGCCGAATTTCGTTGACGTAAAAAACAATAAAAAAATTCGTCATAAATTACAAAAATAGAACTCTTAAATAAAAACTCATGAGTATTTCAAACTTAAATAAAAATTAAATTTTAATGTTTTTTTTTATATTTATATACATAATATTTTGGATAAAAAAAATTTATTATTATTATTGAAAGCAAAATAATGTATAGATTCATAAACTAATGTGTTATAAATATAAATATCAAATTCTAAGTGTTAAATATATAATTACATAAAAGATTAGTGATGTGCCATTAAATTTTCTTCATTAATTTTTTAAATCAATTTCAAACTATTTATTGATATGTGTTTGTGTTTGGAGGCTATTATAAGAGGCCATAGTCAGTCTCATGTGCTTAAATATTCGAGGACCGCTTTCACTACCGTCAAATGACCAAAGAGGATTGAACTTGTGACCTAAGGGAACTTACGACCTTCAAAGAAGCTCGCTTCTTCCAAAAGTCACCATTGACAGCACATTTTAAATTATATATATATATATATATATATATATATATATATATATATATATATATATATATATATATATATATATGTATTTATTATGATACATATTTCAAATAGATTAAAATTTCTATCTCCACAAGATGAGCAGATGTGAGGGTGTCTACAATGGGGCAAAATATTACATCTGGAGCCGAACGCAGAGCTGCGTCCGGACTCCAGATCTCAACCACGCATCGAGTGTATGGGAAGCGGTCCCATTTTAAATTTTTTTTTTTTAAATGATGTGCGGCTGAGATCTGGAGTCCGGACACAGCTCTGCATCCGGACTCCGGATGATTGTCATATATGAGAGAACTCAGCGAAGAAATGTGTTACGATAAAATGTTTTACATGCATACCACACAATACTTACGTATTTACATTAATTACTACCTAAACTCTAATTTTTTACATAACATGCCTTCTTAACGTCTGGAGAAGTCTATTTCCATTTTATTTAAAGTTAGGATATGAGAATTTTGAGCTGTATAAATGTAAATAGCAAAGTTTAGGTGTTAGATATGTAAATATATAGCAATTTGGGGGCATTTATGTCAGATTCTATCCAAGTAAGACTTCAGCTTCAGAATTATCAATAATTCTGTCCCATTCTTCTTTGCCTCACCACTTTCTCTTTGAAATGGTAATTAAATTACATTTAAAAAAAAAAAGATGAGACCAACTTTTGGACATTATTGAAGCAAGGGCACCAACAATAAAGATTTTTGCTTTTGTATTTTTGGAAATTAAAATAAAAAATAAAAAGATACAGATCCTTGAAAAGCTGCAAATACAAATCTGTGAGAAAAGTAAGGGGTACTAAAAGAAGCTGAGAGCTGTATTTGCAAGCATGGAAGGAAAGCTATAATCTTTAGAATGCTCAAAGAACAGATCTATATGACTGAATCAAAGTTAAATGAAACTTACAAAAAAAACTGCTCCTTTAGCTGTTCTTCTCGAAAGAGAATTCTCTCCTATTTTCCAATGTTACTGCAACTGGAATCCATTGATACTGTTAGTCTCCTTGCTACGTTCATGAATTTTCTACACATTAACAACATATATCAGCATATAATTAAACCCATAAATCTTTAAATAACAATAATTTACTGCGTTATATTCATCATATAAGTTGGTGTAGTTAGAAATTAATCCCAATTTCCTTTATAAATAGCCTTAAAATCATCTTTTTCCAAAATATGATTCTCATCTCCACACAACACAAACAAAATCAGCCCTCAGAAGGAGTCTGAAACTTGAACAATACATGAAGACAAAAGCCCGAGAGTTTAGCAAAACCGTATAAATTCCGTAAAACTCACACAAAAGGTTCATCTTCAGGGTGCTTAACTTCGCCAGCGGTGTCTCTGTAAAAAACACGGCTCGTTAATTCCGATCTTTCAATTCCAAACATGTTTGTCAATCTCCCATGCATCTCCTCATACGAATCGAATGCTGAGAGATCAAGACTGTGGCCTACATCCTCAGACTCCATGAAAACCTTGCAATGAACCAACTCGGAACCAATATCATTCTCATTTAGATCTGAATGCAAAGAAAGCTTATCAGAAGGCGAATTATCACCCCCCTTGCTATTTTGATGAATATCATGATTTACATCCAAAGAGCTGTTTATGCTGAGAGAGAGCTGTGGTTCAGTGAATATTTGTTTTCCAAACAGGACGAGCTGAGGTTTCTTCATGTCAGATTCTTCATTTCCTTCATTACTCATGCTTCGAGGTGGATAACCAATGCTTAAGAAGTTGGATTCATCTTCGTAGTTTGGAGAATTCGAAGCAACATGAATTCCAGAATAGAACAGCCCAGGCTGCAACTTTCTGAAGTGGAGTTCTGGTAGAATTTGCCTGGCTCCCTGTATGCTAGCTGCAGGGGTGGTGCCATCTAGGAGAAGGGGACTTTTAGGGTTTGGGGGGAAAGGTAGGCTTGGAATTTGAAGACCGAATGGGGAATCGAGATGATGGGTGATTCGAAGCTTTTTTTGTGGAGGCGAGAATGGTTTGAAATGGATGGCTGTCATGCTTGATACGAGTTCCACCGACCACGGGTTTACACGGGTTACATTCTGCAAAAGATCGGGCTCATCCCATGAAACCTGTAATCGCCATTTTTAAGAAAGAATAAGTTATGCCTTAAATGGATAATCAAATGCACAAAAAAGAAAAAAAATAAAAATAAAAATTTGTGCCTGAACAATAAAATAATGATGTGAATGTCCCAAAATGGCATTCATATTTTGTATTTTAGGGAATGATAAAGGTTATGTTATGGAGCCTAATTTTTTTGCTCTGAGAAGAAAATGAGTTCCATAGACTTAGTCTAAGGTAGAGAAATTAGTGTTATAAAACATCATATCAACAGGATGTAGCGATCAATTCGTTAAACAGGTAAAAAAATTTGGAACATTTCGTGCATTTATTTTATTTTCTCGCTTATTCTTTAAAATAGGAGAAAAATATTCACCTGTGAACATAGTGTGCAACCTAGGCTCATGCATTTTACATATATAAATCTATAACTTAGGAAACAAAAGGTGAAATTTCATCTCAATAGCATATAAAAAGCCTATGACATAAACACATTGTCCTATGGAAGACAAAATATCATCTATGAAGCATCAATAGAAAATGGGCACACAAATAGTATACAAGAAACAGCCTAATTGGTAAATCCTCAACAAATTCACAAATAAAAACTATAGTAGCCTAAATTAGAAGCAAATATTGCAAAAAAAAGTATAGTAAATAAAGAAATATAGTATGAAAGAGTTGAGTGTAAAAATAGTCCTCAGACTATTTACATAAGGTCATTTTGATCCCGAAGTCTATAAAAATGTCACGTTAGTCCTCATAGTCTTTTAATATCGGGTGAAATAGTACCCTGAGAAAATATATTTCACTTTTAAAATGTTGAAATAATAGTACTTTTTATGTGATATGTAAGA
This sequence comes from Papilionanthe hookeriana x Papilionanthe teres, assembly GCA_022702705.1. NCBI lineage: Eukaryota > Viridiplantae > Streptophyta > Magnoliopsida > Asparagales > Orchidaceae > Papilionanthe > Papilionanthe hookeriana x Papilionanthe teres. Next base: position 83,376,104 of record CM040425.1, read on the forward strand.
TTGGGCACTGTAACCGTAAAAAAGTATAGTTTATGTGTTAGATATGTAAATACATTAGGTGTTACCAATGTAAATACCCCAAATATCGGAGCCATTATTCCGTACGGAGAACACACGCATCTGCACGCATCTCCTCCAATACCCTCCTAATACCCATCCAGTACCCTCCAATACCCACCAATACTTTCCTAATAGCCAATACCCAATATCCAATACACATCCATACCCATACATACCCATCCATACACATTCATACCCATCCAGTACCCAAAAAATCCGCACCCAACCGCTGCGTACGTGCTCCGGATGGAATAATTCGCCAAAATATCATCTACGAAGCATCAAGAGATAATAGGCATACAAGCAAAAGCCTAAAAGGTAAATGCTCAACAGATAGACAAAGCAAAAACTCTAGCAGCCTAAACTAAAAGCAAATATTGCAAAATCAGGATAGTAAATACAGAAATATGTACTATAAAATGAATCAGTAAGATGAATAATAAAAGTAGAAACTTTATTGTCTTATAATGAAGGCAACAAACCTCCAGTAATCTCCAAGGAGAACCAGGCCATCTTATAGGATAAGCAACCTGAACTGCTGATATTGTCCCCATAAACCAACTTATCCTTGAGGAGTCCTCAGTCTCAAAGGCCATCTTAAATCTCATTCCTGGACACCATTGGACTCTCATGGCAGATCTCACTGCAGATTCCTTCACAACGAACTCTGATTCACTGCTCCTCGGATAGTAAACAACCTCAAAGGGCTTCCCATTAGCTGCAAGAGTTGCTGCCTCCATTACAGAATCCGTTCTCAGTTTCCCCTTTCCCTTACTGTTTGAATCAAAACTGAATCTAATTCTGTCATCATCATCCCTAATCATCCTTCTATCTCCCTCCCGTAAGTAAGCAGTTAGACCCCCAAAGATACAGTTTTGATGATTCCAACCTACAGATAGATCATTACTAAACTTCGCTCTTCTAATCCCCACACAAAGATCGCCATTATCAGTTCTTAAGAACACAACTGAATCGCCAGCCACAAGCTTCTTCTCGTTCACAAAATTGCTCCAACCAGTCGTGAGCAAGTGCCGGCGAGGTGTTCCTCGATAAATATGCCTAAATTTCCATATCTTGCCATGTAGATCCTTGACAAGAACCATCTGAACAGGCGGCATGGCCGAGTAGTCCAATCTTGGGAATATAGTTTCTGCACAGTATCTCGGAACGGAGAAACCACCGCCATTATTAGCATCAGATTGGGTTAACGTCTTGGCAAACGATATAGGTTTTTCTTGTATGTCTAACCCATTGCTTCCTACTGAAGCTCCTTCATCTTCAAAATGATCTAACTCGTTAGGACTTAAGGGAACCATACCTATCTCAGCAAATACCTCATCGGTGTCAGAATCAGCCTTATATTTTACAGATAAAACCCGGCAAGGAATCAGAGGAGGAATTTTCATGGAGCTATCGAATTCCACAGAGATTTTAGCGTGCTCAGCATGGCCCTGAGGGAAATAGTAAACTAGAGAGTTTACCAGCGGCATCTGCACCATACCTCCAGCGCAAGCATGCCATAATTGGGTGTCCAAGCAATCTTCAATGTCCTCCATTCTCTTCGTTGGAAATCCTGTAAATAACAGAAATAAATACATTAAACTCTTGGATTTGATCATTTGGGGGCTCTTTAGTAACAAGATTAACCAAGATTTAGCCAAGATTTACAATAAACCTTAAATCTTACTGATAGCCGAATCCCATTTTCCTCCCGTTTTTCCCTACCAGTAATCAGATTTGGAAAATTTACAGACTGTAGCAGCCGGCCCTTCTCCTTCTCGCCATGATCTCCTCTTGCTCTAAGTTCAGAACGCAGATTGTCGTCTACAGTGACGGCGATTGAATCTCCCCTCGCAGCGGCTGCCGGCCGAGTTCCGACCTCCTCCGATGAGTTCACCGGCCGCGGAGAGAGAAGGGGTGAGCGTGGTGGAAGGGGAACGTCAAGATCGAGAGGTGTACTGTAGAGGAAGACAGCAGAGAAAGAGGACGCCAAGAAAGAGAGAAAATCAGCGAGATTTTAATTTTATAATAAATTAATAAATAAAAAAGAATAATTATTAATTAAATGGAAATTAAGACTAAAATTTTAAGATTATAAAATTTTGAAAAAAAATAAATAACTAATTAGTTTGTAAATTTTCAATAGGATTTTAAGAAATAAAATACATATTTATTAAAAGAGTAAACTGTAGTCTCAGAATTTATAAAAATGTCAAAATAGTCTCGAATTATTTTATAATTTTCTCAAGCAAATATTTATATTGTAAATTAAAATTGCATGTCAAAATTTGTGTAAGAAAAAAAGTATGGAAAAGGTTGATTTTATGAAGAAAATTTTAATATTTGTAAATTCCTTAAAAAGAAGTTAAGTGGTCAGCCTTTGTACTTGACACAATGAAAAAGCTCTTAGGAAAATAAGAGATTTGTTCGGGGAGATCATGAAAAGTCGCAGCTTTTTCCACTGCGCATAAATAGAGGAAGACGTTAGGCGATAAAATCCCCACACAAAACTAATATTTGAAATTTGTGCGCATTTGTCGCGGCGGCACTTTACAGGGTTCAATGTGTAATAAATAAATAAATAAATAAATTAGTTGAAAATGAAATAATTATTTTCTAAAAATATCGAATTCGTGAGCTTTTTTTTTTAATGCAATTTTTTTTCTTGGAGGAAATAAATTTAATTTTTACATTTATAGACACTCGAAGTTTTCATGGCATCACAAAAATGCAATAGTTTGTTAGATATGACTCATATATCAGATAAGGGACAAATGCTAGAATGGAACGGAGAGCGAACGTAGTGGAGTGGAGCGGAAATTATTACATATTGAACAAATTATTAAAATACTAGTTGCATTATGCAAAAATCTATCCAAGATAACTTCATGAAAAATTATGATGTATATGTTAGGATAAATTATTGCATCACGAGTCCATATATAATTTTGCATAAGGACTCCGGTCTGTCACGTGTACAGCATGCCCCACTTTAATACATGACTGAGTTTGTATGCACACGCGATAGGTCTTGATTGGAGTTGAGATGAAAAACTGCATCAGGACTTCTTATGCAATAATTTTTCATATGTGAGGCAGCTCATGAATGAGGATGTGGTATGTATTCATCCTTGACGTCAGTCCTGAGATATATTTAAGTGTTACATATATCTACTCGGATAAGGTTGTCTTCGGCCTACTTATTTATTGGGTCGAATCTTTTGATGAACTTAGGTCCGGAGATGACCCGTAACCTCATTCAATTGCATAATAAGCTTATGTGTAGCATTAAATTTTTGAGATTGTGTGCAGCTTGAAAGCAAATCATGTAGGGATATATATTAAGAAAATTATGTGTCAAAATATTGAGTGATTGTACGGGCAATTTGAAAGAATTTCATAAGGGTCGTTTTTTATAATTTATAGTCTATTTAAGTTTGAAAATTTTATTAAATTTTATAATGAAATAAAGTATCTTTATAAGATAAATGTTCTAAACCAACATCAATCAATATTGAGATTACTTAAGTATTTTTGTATGCATTTAAAAATGCATAATAATCTGGCATGAACTGGAAAACTGATGAATTGATGAACTATCTGACTGGCCGAACTCATAAATTGACGAATTGACAAACAGACAGACTGAAAATTTGACGAACTGCCTAATTGGCCGAACCAATGAACACATGAGTTGACGAACTACTTAATGAACTAATGAATTAACAAACTTTCTAATTAGCTGAACTGACGAATTGGCGAACTGTTGAACTGGATGAACTTTCAAACAGACCAAATTGCTAAAACTGCTCACATGATAGTCATGTGGGCAGTTCAGGCTAGAGCTGTCAGACATGACATAAAGTTATTAGACATGACATAAAACTTTCCAACTTGACATAAAAATGTCCAACATGACATAAAACTATCAGAAATGACATAAAACTACTGGAAATAACTTAACATTATGTATATTTACATAATCTTATATATATAAAGAACACACAGGATCCTTGGATTTATGAAGAGGGGTTCTTCTTCTGGAATGGGAGGTCCGATTGGAGCTTATTTTCTCTTGTCTTTTGTAATATAGAGTTTTAATGATATAAATGGGTCATAAAGCCTAAGAGGCAGAATACCCAATTTCGCTCCTGTATGATATAAATGGGCAAGTCTCTATGCATTCCCCTCCCTCTATCTTCTCCTCCACCTCTATCTCTCATTCTCCCTCTGTTTACTCAATGCTAGTGGGATTTGAGCATAACCCACAAACAATACAGAACCTTACATCCAAAAAAGTTTCAACAATTTAAATGTTAAAATAAATTACCCATTATTAAAACAATAATATGGACCATTCTATGAATTATGCTGACTCTCATAAAAATGATAAACTATCATTCTTAAAAACTATAAACGAACTCTTATTATCCGCACAAAATAAGAACTCAACTTGGAGATACGAAGAATTCTAAAGATTTGTTCTATAATCAACACGTTCACGACTATCTTTCTTAAGAGACTGTTTGAGATGGTCGTAACATTTTATAAAAAAGATTATAAAGTTGTGGATACAACAATTTATTAGAAAATTTCAGTATGAAATATAAAATTCAGACAATAATTTTCTTACCATTACTAATTTGATATCGAAAATAAAACTTTATTATATGTTATTGAAAATATATGTCTGTCTTGTGGAATGTGGGCCGGTGGGCCGGCGGAGATGTGACTGTGATGTGCGCTTTGTCGTCTAAAGAATAATAATAACCATAAAGTATGTTTAACTAAAGAACACCGAGGACAAAGATTCCAGGATCTGGTTCCGAGCCGACAATTCGTGGGTCCCACCATTTCATACAGCTCCCACGTGATTTCCTCATCCCGTTCGGGCCCACGTTAATGGCTGTGCATGGCCCACCACTTCGGAGGCCTGTTCTTATCTTTATCATGGCCCATTATGAAAGTAAGAAAAGGCCCAAACTAGTAATAAATTCTTTGATGCTTTAGGAACAATTACGCATGCGAGGTTTAATTATTATTTGTTTTTATTCGGTTATCACGATACAAGTATCATTTTATTTTATTTTGATGTATAATTTCTTATATTTGATATTTATAATTGTCAATTATAATTTATAAATTTGTGATATGTAATTTATAATTTATGAGAAGGGTAGTAATAATATTTATTTTGCTTTATTGTAATTTGTAAATTTGTATTTTGATAATTTATTCAATAAAAAAATATTATGTTTTTGTTTGTTCATTTAACTTTTTATTTGTCATATTAATAATTAATTTTGTTCAAATAAACTTTTTGAGCCGGTTCATTATATTTTTTCAGTCAGTTCGAGCTTGGATTTCGAGCTAGATAAATTAGGTTTTCGAGCTGGATCGATCCGGCTCAAGACCCAAAACGGCATTCAAGCCGACTCGTTTATAATTTGAGCCGGCCAGAAAATCGTCTGATTTCAATCAATATCAAATTGAAATTGATGGCTCAAGCCATAAGCCGATTTCAATCCATTTAAAATAATTTTGATCGGATTTCGAGCTGCCTCTGAAACGGCTCAAAATTGGCTAGTTCACAACCCTATTCCCATGCATCATTTTTTTTACAATAAATTCTCATGATATCCTACCTAGTTTTTTGTGTTAACTCATAAAATTAACTGTGTTTATTGATTTGATATAAATGATAATATATAGTAGTAGTAGTAGTAGGTCTGGTGACAGAAGTGTAATTTTGAGTGATCAAATTATTAAAACGTGTGAACGATATAATAATTTTATGATATATTTTTCAAAGTGATGATAATGGAGATGTTAATAGTGGAATTCAAGTTGGTTGGTTGGAGCAGATAAATGTTTCGAGCCTTTTGTGTGACACAAAAGTACTGTTTAAACTGAAAGAAAGATTCTATAAGATGGCGGTGAGGCTTATAATGCTCTATGACGTTGAATGTTGATCTCTAAAAAAGAAGCATAATGCTAAGTTAAGTGTTGTCGAGATCAGAACGATTAGATGGATGAATGGCTTTACATTTAGAGACAAAATGAAAAATGAATATATTTGTGATAGGGTTAGTGTAGATCCAATGATAGACAAAATGAAAGAAAGTCATCTTAGATGGTTCAGTCACATTAACATAGACCATCTGATGATCCAATTATGAGAGTAGATGATTTAGTTCGACTTATGTTAAGAAAGGGAGAGGTAGACTTAGGAAGATTTGGGCTTATTCTCTTAAAAATGATCTTAATTTATTAGAATTAAATAAAAATATGTCACTAAATAGGACACAAAGGGGAAAAATGATTCATGCAGGCTACCCCACTTCGTGGGATTAAGGCTTTGTTGTTGTTGCTGCTACTGTTGCTACTAAATAATTAAATATCAACTGCACCAATTAATCATTAATAATAATATAATTAAAATAATTATATTAAATAATAATTTAACATTCATTAATTTATTAATTAATCATTTATTTAATAAATAAAGAATTAATTATTTAAATTTTTTAAATTAATAAATATAATATGTAAACTGTTATTATGTAACAATTAATTAATTACGCATTTTAATTAAATATTAATTTCAGATCAATTAAATTACTAAAAAAATTAACTCAAATAAAACAAAGTTACCCGCAATCTTGTCACCCCCCTCCACTCTCCAGCCCGAAACCCTAAGTCGCCATAAGAGCTAGCTCGGAAGCCAAAGATCTCCGAAACTCTCATTGTTCGCCTCCTTCGGCGCCGGTCCTACCCGTAACCATTAAGAAAGGTAACCCTCGTTTTCCTCTTCCTTCCTCCGACAAGCCTTTGCACGCTTCATATTCTCTAAATCCCTAAATCCGTCTTCCGACGGGATTTACTGAATCCTGGATTTAAGGCAAAACAGAGGAAAAACGGAATTTGAGAACACGTAGGATTTAAATATGTCATTTTTGCTGTTTGGCAGTATTTAGGTTAAATCCTGCTACCAAAAACCCAAATTCTGCTTAAATCTTGCTACCAAAAATCCCTAATGTGACAAAATTATTGGACAGTTGGTTCATTTTTTTGTTCTGACACTGTATGACTGTGATTGCTAAGTAGTTGGTTCATAAACTTTCTCTGCTTATTTCTTATGTGTCAGCAAATTATTGTGATTGCACACTTTCCTCAAATCTCGCAGCTTTCTTTCTGTTTTGTGACATTTTTATAATTTCATAGCTGGACTTGATAAGGGATATGGGTATCAGGGATTAAATATCTTAGGCTTTAGTTTTGGCATGTATGGACTCATAACAATGATCAATGCTTATTATTGCAAGTTTTGAAGTTGACAATTTGCCCAGGTTGAATATGACAAGACCTTAGAAGAAGATTCTCCATGCTCTAACATTTTAGAAGAAGAGGAACGAAATTGGGCGAGGGTGGTTGTAAATCATTGAAATAAAAGATTCTAACATGCTTTTTATGCTAAAATTATTTGTGCAATCTAAACTCATTATTATCTTTTTATAATAGTATTTTTTACCTATACAAATGAAGTCTACATAGTTCTCCTCAAAGTAGAAGTTAGAATGATAAAAAATAAATTGTTAAAGAACATGAAATCCTATGATCCTACCTAATGAAATGTATTAATAGCTTCTTCTAACTTGAGCTATATGCCTTTGTATATTGTATGTTGCAAAATGACATAAGTTAATAACTTTTTGTATTACAATCTAAGCAAGCTTTCAATTTGCAGGCATGAATTTGTTACATTGTAGGCAGCATTTAACAAAATTGCCTCATAATTGGATTTTGTCGTTAGGTCGAGCACTACATGTTCTACATTGTTTTGCTCACTACAAAATGCTTAACTACTACAAATAAGCTCTAGAAGAGATACTTTTCATAAGTCTGTTAGGACTTCTTTTAAGGAAGGAGCTTTGTCCCGCATTAAGAATATTGATTCTTAAGAAGATTGGATGAGGATATTGGTGATGACAGATTTATTTTCTTCTTGAAATATCTAGTGCTAATTGACATTAGTGATTTTGAATGGTTTGATGAGGAGATTCATGTCGGATCTCTATTAGGGTGTTATAAGGGAGTTTAAAATGAAAGAGAAGCCGGATTTCTTATATAAAAATAACATTTTAACATTATCTCAACCGCTAGAGTACAAGCAAACATTGTAGAACAAGCTAATTTTCACTTATAAAGCAGGACTAGTGGTAAAAAAGTTCTATAGAAAGAAGGAATTGATTGCAATGAGATTTTATTAATCTTTTTGTTGAACTACTAACTAACAATTTTTATGACCTACCATATGAACTTAACAAATGAATTTTGAGTATTTTGGGAAATCTTAGTGATAAAAGGAAATATAAATCAAAACTTGTGAAAAAGGATTTTACAAAATGGCATTAATTTTAGTGAAATCTTTTTCCAGTTAAACTATGATTACTAGATTGACCTACACCTTGGTTTGTTAAATGTCAAGATTGCTTTTCTTAATGGCTATTTGGATGATGTCTACATGTGCAACCTATTTTGATTTGAAGTTCCAGATAACGAAATTCTTGAATGTAAAATGGCTTGAAAATATACTTGATTTTAGATCCAAAAAAATTGATGGGCATATGAAGTTTCTGATAACGAATTCTTGATATAAAATGGCTTAAAAATATACTTGATTCTAGGTCTAAAAAAATTGATGGGCATATGCATTATAGATATATGTATGTATGTGTGTGTGTGTGTGTGTGTGTATATATATATATATATATATATATATATATATATATATATATATATATAAGATAGCATATTGATTGCAAGTTTTACTTGAAAGAACTACGAAGTGCACTATTGTTAAATTTAATTGGGATGTGTCATTGTTGATGATTCTCAAAGCAATTTGACATAAAAGGAATTGGATGAAGCAAAAAAATTGTTGGGATGAGAACCTTCATGAAAAAGTGGTGTTTTCAAGCCATATTTGATGAACATATTGAGAAGGTTTTAAGCAGATTCAACATTTGAAAGATATAGCAAGTACTCTTTTAACCGTTCATTTTAAACCTTCGAAGAAATATTCATTTTAAATCACCTCAGACAGACAAAGAGATTGTATGTATGTTTGGCTGAAGTTTTTTATATTTTAATTTTTGACATTAGAAATCTGTGAAATGGATTTTTTAGTAGCATGAAGAGATGATTGTTTGAACAGTTTTGATTGATTTTCATCTACCATAAATTGCAGCACCTTTCATGTAAACTTTTAAAAAGCAAACTACACTTTTTCATGTATCGGTAAGGTGGCGTATATATAAAAATTGAACTTTTGGTGTCAGATGTGTAAATACATGGGATTTGATTGGTATGCATGTAAATCATCCTTAAAAAATTCTTGAACATTGTTTAATTTTTATTGAGTTGTTAAAGCATTCTTTTAAATTTACTCAGAATATAATAAAATAACGTATTAGATCTCAGGGAGACTAGGGAGAAATTCTGGATTGAAATTATGGTAGCCATCTTTTTGCAATGAATGGATAGATTTGCAAAACTTTTTTAATATAAAACTTGAGACTTCAAACTTATTACCTGGACATAAAATGGATAAAAAACTCGATTTTCATATAGTCCACCTGCTAATAAATCTGTGAAGATTTACCTGCACTCCACTTAATTCCTATTTACATATGCAGCATCTACACTTCAACTTTTACATATATGTCACCTTCCCTATGCATAAAAAGGTGTATTTGACCTTCTAAAAGTTAAAATAGATGATGTGAAAGATTTGGTTGTATAAATGTAAGAAGTAAAATTTCGGTGTTAAATGTGCAAATACAAATGAATTGGATGGTATGTATGTAAATGCCCCTTCTGGATTCTTATGCTATATGATTGACATTGATCTATCATCTATTTTTGTAATTCTAGATTTGAAGTTTACTTCAAAAGAAGGGGAATAGATAGCAGGAGATATGTCATACATGAGGGGAGATCTATTGACTAGGATGAGGAAGCTTGTGAAGGGACTTGCCAGACCAACCCCACTCTGGCTCAAGGCCATGGAAGAGTAATCCAATCTTCTTTTATCTCCAAAACTACACAATTCTTATGTGTTTGCATATCTAACCCTGAAGTTTGATATTTACACTTTTACTCACTTTAGAATGATAGTGAAGTTGGCATTCTTGATGTGATGTTAAAGATTTAAATGCTTTGCATATAAATACGAAGGTTGTTGAAATGTTAGATATGTAAATACATAATTGTGCGCTATGTATGTAAATGTCCCTTTATATTATTCTGACTGACTTTAGCTGGTTAGGGCTCCTCCTATAACGCTGCCACGATCCGACGGGAAGATAAAGAATATTGAGATGCCTGAGGATGGTTATGTGAAGAAGTTCTTCAAGAAATATCCTGATTCTTTATATCATGATGCTGTAAGGTATTTTTTTTACAAAAAACTTTGCAAAATACAGTTTTTTGTGCATAGGTAAGATGGGTATGTATGTAAAAGTTGAAGTTTAGATGGTACATATGTAAATACATAAGTATGGAATGGTATGTATGTAAAACATCATTTTTTCTTTTTGTGGTGATTTATCAGCAATTGAGTGGCAGGGTGGGCACAGAACCTGGATGCAATTCTGATAATTATTCTGTAATTATGTAATGATTTTCGGATAATGTTAAAATTGCCTAAAATATAACATTTTTTGAGATTCACAGGTTTAACGGATTTAACCCCCCTCCTGCTCGTATTTATGCATGGCGAGTTCTTGAACTGAAACAGCAGGGAGTTACTGAAGAAGAAGCAATGGCAGTGGCTGATGTAAGTCTTCCTCTTTTTTTTTTAAAAAAAAAAATTCAAATTGTACAGTTTTTATGTTTTAAAAAGGGTAATTTACATAAATACCACACAATTTTGATGCCTTTACATATCAGACACCTAAATTTTATATTTATCTATAACACTTGAATGCTTGAGATTACATCAAGAATATCACTAATGCTAATTATTCTAGAACTAAATGAGTCTTTTCATGCATTTGTGTTGATATGATTGTAACACTAAAATGTTGTACACATAAATACCAAAATTTAGGTGTTGAATATGTAAATCTCCAAAAAAAGATGAGCTGGTAGAAGTAGTTGAGAATATATATATCCTTAGCCAGTTTTTCTTAGGAAGATTTACATACATACCATCCAATTTTATCTATTTACATATCTAGCACCTAAATTTCAAATTTTTACGTACATACCATCTTACCCATGCATAAAAAAGTGTATTTCACTTCTCAAAAGTTAAGCTGATGGTTTATGATATGAAAGATACGGGTGATATAAATGTAAAAAAGTAAAATTTAGATGTTTAGATAATGTAAATACACAGGAATTGAGGAGTATGTGCGTAAATATAAAGTTTGTTTGATTTGCATTTTCATGGAAGCAGATGGAATACATGGGTGAGAAGAAAGCGAAGAAGAAGGCATACTCGGAGTTGAAGAAGATCTGTCGGCTGCAGGGGAAGAAACCACCTCCGAACCCTTATCCGAGCCCCATCAAAGAGATACAGGCTGAGGAGAAGAAATACGTGAAGGATCGCTTCTTCAATCCCAAGATTCTTGAGATTGTGAGGAAGATGAAGGCGGAGAGGGCTGCTGCAGTGCAGGAAAGAATGGCGAATAATCCTACTGCGCAGCCTCCTGGTGGTGGTGATGGTGGTGGTGGTGGAAGGGTACCGTGGTGATTTACAACTTTTGCAATTTGTAATAAAATTTTATTGATGTTGTAATGATTTTGAAGTAAGCGGGGGAGGCCACTTTGGTGTAATTTTTGATATCAAATCAAAAACATTACAAATACCCGTTTTTTGTTTTTAAATTGGAGGTACATTTTGGGTATTAGATATGTAAACACATAAGAATTTGAGGGTTATTCATGTAAATTTTCTGATTTCAGGGATTGTACATGCATATATAATATCTAAATTTTATTTTTAACATTTATACCATCTGAATCTTTCATATTGCATTAAAATATCATTATTATAATGTGTTTTAATTATATGATAGAATTACTTAGGCTGCGTTTGGGGGGATTTATTCACAGCGGTGGCGTTTTGTTTGGATGATGTGTTTTATTGGTTTATTTGAAAAAGGAGTTTGTAATTTCTATTAAACGTAGATCGCACGGAGGACCGCGCGATCCGCATTTTGATCGAGCAAAAGACATTCGCTACCCTTGCGCCCTTGCTCTCTGCCCTATGCGTTCGACTAAATTGCTATTTCCTCTCCTCGTCCTCTCGCACGATCGCAGAACTCCAAAATGCCAGCGAACTCCCCCGTCTTCATCCGCCAAGCCCTAGCATCCTCGTCCCGCCCTCACATCCTTATCCTCCTGTTAGTCTCCCTGCTCCTCTTTCTGCATACTTGTTTCATACAATTCTCATTTCTCCTCTTCCGCCTTCGTGTCCTCTTCCTCGTCCTTCTCCAACATCGCCGCCACCTCCTGTCCTCTACCGACTCGCTTGCGTTTTGCCCCCGTTCCTCTCGGCTCGAGCAAGAGGTCGGTAAACTGCTTCAATTTTTTTATTTTTTATTTTTTATTTTTGTTATTTCCTCTCCTTCGATTAAGGTGGATCCAACAAATGTGTAAGCTATTTTAGCTATGCTATCATAAGGAAACATGAATGTAGGACACTTGAATGTTTGAGATTTTTGAAAACAATAAGTAGTGAAAAAAAATGTAAAAAACTATTGTAAATGTAAGAGTAAATATGATATTATCTTAAACATAACATGCAAATATTTGTCTGCTCCAATTTTAGCAATAAAGAGAAGCCCTAAATTCATATTTTTTCACAAATCATTGCAAATCAGCTTGATCTCAAACCGTGAAACCAAACGAACTTAACGTATTATTCAGAATTACGTGCGAATCGTCATTTATCCACAAACAGATGCGATTCAGCTGTTTTCCAAAAGCTCAAATCAAACAGAGACAGATTATCCGGATCAGCTGCTGATCAGCAGATTATCTGGATAATCTGTTTATCCTGATAATCTGGATAATCTGCAGCTGCGCCAAACAGACCCTTAGTATGGTCATCTTACCTTAGTGAAAAAAGGTGGAAATATAAGTGATACAAGTACTTAATTAAAAAAAGGCAAGATTAGCATGCACTCATTTCCCTAATTAACATAAACAAGTATGAGAATTAGGGTTGTCAAAAAGGTTTCTTGTTCGCGAGTAGTGAGTGTTTGGCTCATTAAGTAGCTCGTTATCGGATCGTTTGTTAAGTAAATGAGTCAAGCACAAATAATTTTTTTAAGCTTGAATTATAAATGAATCGAACACAAAACAACTATTTGTTCGCACGTGTTTTGTTCGTTTTAGCTCGAAAAAAAATCATATAATTATTTATATTATAATTTTAGCAAAAGAAAAAATCATATAATTATTTATATATTTATATCTAAGATTAAATCTTAACAACTCCAGTTATAGTGTTATTTTGCACATTCTTTTGCTTAAATTTAGTCTAAATTCGAATTCAAATGCTCTACATCTATTTTCTCCTATTAATTTTAACAAATAAGAATATTTAAATCGAACCGAACACAACACTATTTACGAGTCAATTTTAAATACGGGCTGATTCCAAACACGAGCAATTTCAAAATAAGCCAAACATGAGCCAAGTTTGAGCTAGCTTAAGCTCAGCTCATTTACAACCCTAATGAGAGTATGTAAAAATAGTTGTATTTACACATTGAAAGGTATTTTGTTACCAGTCATGAGTTGCCTCTTGCGAAGTAAGAGTTAGTGTTTAAGACAATTTTTATGAATTTACATCAACTAAACATTTATATTTAGATGCAAACAACTCAAATCTTCAATATCATATAAAAAAATACCACAATCATTATCTTTTTAAAATTTTAAAATAAACATTTTATAAACGTAAATATCAAAAACTGGTTATTAGATATGTAAATAGATAAGAATTCTATGGTATGTATGTAAATTTCCCATAAAAACAATGAGCCCATTCAGTTGCATGTAAGAAATATTTTGAAACATTACACTGGAAAACAATGTAAATAATATACATTAAGCAACTTTCCAATAGTCAAATATTAACTAATTCTGTAAACAAAAAGTGGCATAAATTTTGCAAAAGTAACCAAATGCATATATTTTGGCATTAAAATTTTTACAAAATTAAAATATAAAATAAAAAAACAAAAATAAAGAAATAAATAGATGAGTTCTTAATGTCAACATAAGTTTACGTGGATGGCTTTAGTGGCATCAAGATAGTTCAGTCTACAGGTTCCCAGAAGAAATTCTGGCAGCTCCTCTTGGCTATTTCCCTGCAAATGAAATAATTCATTAGTAATAAATATAGTCTGAAATAGAGATATTTACATACATACCACAAAAAAGATTTATATATTTGCATATCTAACCGATAAAACTTTCATATTGACTTGTAGCACTCTGGGATGATCAATATATGCAGGAAAAGATCTCTTTCATTTTTTAAAATGCAAGTAATAGTGTTCAAGGGTTAGGTATGTAAATATGAGAGTTTGGGTATTAGATGTATAAATACATAAGAATTGTATGGTATGTAATGTAAAATATTAACCGGATGAGGATCCTTCACTCTTACCTGTATGACAAAAGCCATTTCTATCACCAGGTTGTTTAGGTAGCTGAGCACGAGGCTCGCAACACCCCTTGCAACAGTAGATGAGCCCACGTCGACGCAAAGCTGCAAATTACATTTGAATAAAAAGTTACGATTCATAAAAAAGGGGAGATAATAATTTAATTATTTTTTTCTTCTTTTAATCTAAATCTTTTGCTTCTTCTCAACTAATCAAATAAAAAACAGAAAAAAAGGCTAATTGTTTGGAGGTCTAAGATTGACAAATGGAAAGCTCAATGACTTGAAGAACACTGAGAAAGCAATAAAAA
Organism: Papilionanthe hookeriana x Papilionanthe teres; assembly: GCA_022702705.1. Classification (NCBI taxonomy): domain Eukaryota; kingdom Viridiplantae; phylum Streptophyta; class Magnoliopsida; order Asparagales; family Orchidaceae; genus Papilionanthe; species Papilionanthe hookeriana x Papilionanthe teres. The sequence goes on from CM040425.1 coordinate 83,391,164, forward strand.
TGGAAGGCATTATAGAGTTGTTCTTAGCTAAGATTACACACAATATAGGGAAGGGTGTGCCTGACTAAGGATACAAATCTTTGTTTTGCTTTTGCCAAACAATTGGGTTAGTCATGAAGAATCAATATTGTTTACCACAAAACAACAACAACAACAACAACAACAAAGCCTTAATCCCACTAAGTGGGGTCGGCTACATGAATCCTTTTTCTCCATTGCGTCCTATTTAGTGTCAAATTTTCGTTTAATTCTAATAAATTAAGATCATTTTTTTATGCAATAAAGGGAGGGGTGCAACATGAGGACTTCCCAGGAGGTCACCCATCCTAGTACTACCCATCCTTTTTCTCCATTGTTTACCACACAGCATGTTATATTATTCTAGGATCTAAACTAGTTGGGGAGAGAAGAACTTATATTAGAGCAAAGTATAAAAATTATTACTCTTCGTAAATGGGTAAAATGAAGAGTCTCACATCTTCTTAGCAAAATTTTCAAACTTGACAATGGAGATAATAGATTGTTTGAAGACTATCGAGTACCGAGCAAAAATGATGTAATCGGATACCTGCCATCATAGTTATTAATGATGCAAGATGGAGTGCAGCATGTTACATTATGCCGTGAGGTACCATATCCATGGTGTGGCACATGACGCCAAATGAGGCATCCTGATTCCTTATGGCACGCCATGGAACTAGATGCATGAGACATCTCATTAGAGCATCTTGAAGTTTCTTGTTGTATGAAAGAGCCGTGCAAACATGATTCATTTGCTATAAGAATCAACAAAAAGTGATAGCCACTTGACACAAGTGGTACCATTGAATTTAATAGAGGAATCAAAGGTTGAGAAGAATTTTCTTAATGAAAGAAGATAAATAAGCCATTATATAGCAAGAACAGATACAGAGAAACGCAAAGAGATGCTAAAAATTATAGAAATGTAAGGCTCGAGTCCTAACAAATCATGCATTAAGGATGAGCAACAAATTTTAGAACCAACAAGAGCATGAGGTAGGAAATAAAGCATACATATTGCAAGTGGGACAATGATAATAAGCATTAAGCAAGGGCATGAGTGCAATGATCCAGCAAATGCAGCACAAGCGATCAAGATAGCTAGTGGTTGTGATGAGGTGATGAGGGCAAACAGCTGTGATGACACCATGAAGAGGTAGCGGTGAGCGACACAGAGGAGGAAGTGAAGAATGCATGAAGCTTAGTTGTGTAATGATACTATGCTGAGATATATTTGAGTGTACATTCTAATGATTAAATATATAATTAGGAAAATAAAAGAACTATTAAAAAGAATTATTATAATAATATTTATATTTAAAAGTATATACAATGTCACTATAAGAAGATATTCTTCAAATATGACACTTCATAACATCCTAACAAAGTAACGCCCTTCCACTGAGGGATAATTCAAGACAGTTTCAAAGAATTTACACCACAAAAATGTGGAAAGACAGTAATGATAACATATACAACAATTAGGTATTTTAGGCTTGGTTTACTACTAGAAATGTGAATATGGATGTCATGAGTAGTGGAAAGGCAATAATGATAACATTGTCATTAGGCCTTGTATTCTAATTGGCTTGGCACTTTGGCTTGAAATTTTGGGCCTGAGCAAAGATGAAGATTCCCATGGACTAAAACAAAACTGCCATGATCTATCTAAAAAACATTAGTGATATAATAATTTGCTGAAAACTATGCAAATGAAAGGCCAGTTAATATTTTTAATAAACAGTAAATTATGACATTAAATTTCATAGTTTAAAAACTCAAATCAGAAAAATCCTAAAGATATATTGTTTTGCTCAATTCAAGACCCATCCATATATATATTAATATGAGGTTTCCCTGATTTTCTTTAAGGTAAAAATATAAAAGAATTTCAAATCAAACTATATTGATATTTGTTAATGGTAATAAGTTGAAGTTAGAGGGTGAGCATGAATCAATGTTTAGCTTTCCTCCATTGGTTTGAACCACAAAAGCAACCTCTTCGTCAATCAATTGCGTAAGTTCGAGTACATAAACTGTTTCGCAGACCCCATACAGGCTGAATGTCTTTTTTATTATTATTATTAAAACTACTAGCCAAGAATTTTTAGGATTCAATTCAAGAATTTTGAACTAAATTTGCAATAGCATCAAAAAGTAAAAATTATGCTCGTCCCCTCCATCAATAAGAAATAAGCGGTTGTCATACATGTTAGGAAATGAAATATGAAAGAAAACTACAAAAAAAGAAAAAAAGAAAGAAACCATAGAGTTTTGACTTTTGATATATCAAAATATTTGGATTCTAAAGATAATATGCATCTGTAATACCTCAAGGTAGTTTCTCCCACTGAAATAATTTATTTCCAAAGCCTGACCCAACAAACATGCTTTCTTTCCCACACTCTGCTTTACTATCCAAGAACCCTAAATGGCAAACAGAGCAAGCAGCCTATAATTCATTCACCTCGTGGTAGCAAAACATTCGAGAAGCAGAACATCACAACAGAAACATGTACCGTAGATATATATGGTATGAGCTTAAACCTCGAGTTTTTGTAGGCATCATCACCCTTGACGAATCTTTCTAGCAGCGGAAAATCCTCCAATGGTGTGTCCAGCACATAATAGAAAGCAAGATTATAAGCAGTCAAACCAGGAACCTGATGTAAGAAGCAATATTAAACTTCCAATCTTGAAGGTTTGCATTATAAAATGTAGGGAAAGTTGTGTAGCACACAATTCTTATGTAACGAATTTCACACCTAAACTTTCATATTTACATATGTAATACTGGTGCTTTAAACCCATGCATGAAAAGGTGTATTTCGCTTTTAAAAAGTGATAATATTGTAATTTTTGATGCGATATTCAAGATTTATATGCTACGTAAAGATGAAAGTTTGTGTGTGATATATGTAAATACATAAGATTTGTGCGTTATGTATGTAAATGCCCCTAGAAAATATTGCCGCTTCTGCTGCATGCATGCAGTGAAATTCTGGCTCACCTGAATGTTTATGACAAAGAAAAAATCACTGCTTCCATGAATTGCGCGCCTCTGTATTGAGCAATATTTATATTATGAGATGTAATATTCAAAATATGAGTTTTGCTGTCTTGTGGATACAGATAAATGATAACTGTACCTGAACGATTCCCCCTACTCGACCAGCAAGATCATCTTCACGCTTATCAGATTTCAGCCAATCAGCACCTACCATTTTCATCAAAGTAGAGCTGGCTTTAATCTGTTAGACAAAACAAACCAGTTAATACTTCATTTTATAATAATACTCTCCTATAGCTTTCCATATAGTTTACTGAAAAGTATGATTTTGCAACGTTCTTGTCCACCATCTACTTCAGTTTTGCTTTTTGGGCCACATATGTCATGCAAGATTGACCGGTTTGAATAGTGACCTTACATGACCCTCAAGACATCCTAGATAACCTTTCAAAAGGAATATACAAATGGTAGAAGTAAGGAAGATTTACATACATACCACTCAATTCTTATGTCTTTAAATATCTAAAACTTAAACTTCAATTTATATATATATATATATATATATACACACACACACACACACACACACCACCTTATCTATACATGAAAGGCTGTATTTTACTTTTAAAAAGTTAAAATAAAGTTACTTTTGATGTGATATGAAAGATTTTAGTGGTATAAATGTAAAAAATAAAATTTAGGTGTTAGATATGTAAATATATAAGAATTATTTGGTATGTAAATAAATTCCCCTAAAAGTAATTAAAAAAATCCTTCTAAAATTAAGAAAAAAACAGCTAGAAATGAGTAGAAAACGGCACCTTCTTATGATCTTTCAAGTAGGATTCACCGCGAACTAGAAATGACGAAGGATCTGCGGTGCTCCAACTACATTTGTTTGTACAGCTTGAGTCATTTGGAAGGGTGGTTCCATAGCTGTAATGTTCTGTACCGCGCACCGAAGCTTCTTTCAGTTCAGCATAACCCCTCCTTTGACCTGAATATTACTCAAGAAATTAGGCGTATTTTTGCAAATTAGGAATTTTAAGCTCATCATGCTTGTGAAATTTAAGATAGAAAAGACAGACCTGAAAGATCTTGAAATTTTTTCACTAAAACAGCTGCTGTTGATAACATGGGATGGCGTTGTTCCTTCATCAATTAACAATGGTAAATATATATGTGAATGCTTCATTTCATTATTCAGAAACAGAAGTTATGCTTAATGTTGTATGCAAATAAAAGTTGACACATTAAGGATGAAAACTAAGGGCTTCTTCGGGATCACTTTTTATTTTTATTTTATAGTTTTATCTTTGCTTTTATTTGAAAAACATGTTGGTTTAATGTATTTTTTGCATGTTTTATTCTTTTATTTTAAAGAACACTCAAAAAAACGAATATTTGTTTTGAGCATTAAAAAAAAAACAACTTAAATAATGTACTAATCGTGTTTTGCTTCAATAAAAAGCATAAAGAAAATAAAATCAAAATAACAATAAAAATCAAGTACCAAAAGTGATCCAAAATGACGCCCGAGTAGAAAAACTGTCTAATATGTGTTACTTGGGAACATTTTATCAAAAGCAAAAAAAATTTAGCTTCTTTCTTCAAAATGCTATGTGAGTAGTTAAAATGTTAACTTTAGGCCGATTTTATATGAATTTAAGTTTTTTAAATTCATCTAAGATAATTGTTTATCGCATTCTAAGAATTTTTAGCATACTTTTTTAATACCAACTGACATGATTAACAAGAATAATTACACACAAAAATCTTCAAATAGGAATGAATGGCAAAGAAAGTATGAAAAGACATTACAAAATAGTTGCACTAAGGCTAATAAAGAGATGATATTAACAATGTGTAAAAGTGCCGAGCGTAGTCTAAGATGCAATAGAAAGGAGAATAATCTTATGTAGCTATTTCCCAATATTTGGGTTTACTATTTTCTTCTTCTTCTCCTATATCTAGTTTACGCATTTCCTTCCTTGATGCACTAATTGTGCTATGTATTCTCTATATAAATTGTACTTTTTTCCTTCTCATTGGAGTACGAAGTTAAAATATTTCTATGTTGTTCAATAATCAATGTTGCTCATCTTACAATCTAGTCCCTCCTGATTCTTCATTTCCTACGTTTGTTCTTCTTTCATCTTAACTGTGATAATGATTAAATACTAACTAGATTCTGATAGAAGCTTCTCCTCTAATAATGAAATAATTCCTAAGGGTTACATCGGCCGTCATGAAAGCTTCTCCAATCCACCGAAAATTGGACACAAGTTGGTTACCTCTGATGGGCCTAACCAATATGATATTGTCAGAAAGAGAGGGAAAGATAGTTAACACACTGGTGAGACCATTCCTTCAAAAAAGAATCAAATTTCAAAATAGGAAGATCTAAAAAATATATATTTATGTTGGTTTATCAAGCCAAAAAAGAAAAAAAAAACATTTCATGTTCTATGGAATTGTTAAAATATTGGGGGTGTCACGAGGAAACTTTTTACTCTGAAAAAGAAAATGTTGATTGGTTATTTAGAACAAAAGATGTCATCAATGATCTTCAACAATGGAATTTTTGTATCACCCGGATTTCTAATGAGTAATGCCTTTGCCCAACAATCTTAGCATCAAAACTTCTCCGAAGAATTGGATTGGTTGTATCTAGAAGAGGCAACCAAGTATTAATAAATTATTGAGAAACACATGGCATCAAAATTTCTTCTTAAGGCTAAATAAAAAACATGATGAAATCCAATGTAGGATATTTGGGCCAAAAATCTTTCAATTCATTTGGGAAGTGTTCTTTGAAATACGTAAAAGAAGAAAAATACAAAAATATTAAGATGGAAAATCATGAAGTCAACTTACCATATAGGCTCAAAACTTGCTTCTCAAGCTATATATAATTCTAGCAAAAATTTAAAAAATAAATAAGGCATTGGTGTGATCACTATCATAAATTTTAGACAAAAAAGAAACATGCCAAAAAAAAAGGGAATCCACTCATGGTTTCTCTACAACTAATAATGAATCTCAAAAAGAACAATCACCCTGTTGAACCAAAACCAAATTGATATGCTGCAAAAGATGTTTGACCAACCCTAAACAAATTTGACCACTCCTAAAGTAAAAATTGATCCAACAGACAGCTCAGATATGGCTTTAAATATCGTCAATAAAACAGTAAAGAATCTCAATCCTGTATTGTGGACTCAAGAACACCCAATCACATGATAGGAAAAGTCTCATTATTTCACAAAATCCATCCTTGCTTTAATAATTATATATCAAGGATTGTAATGAATTATATCTCAAGTAATAAGTATCAGGACTATCACATGTATAGCTCCATGATTTTAAATTCAGTTATATTTGTTTACCAACTTTTTTCATTTACCAATCAATGAAATTACCAATAAAAGGAAGTGTGATACAATTTTTCCTTCCTACTAAGTGTGAAGTCCATGATGCAATTTCAGTAAAAATGATTGATAATTCTAGGAAAAATGCTGGATTTTGTCGCTTGAAAGTTAACAAAAATTCTAAAACACAAATAAAATATACTGAGTACATATTCTACCCTAAGAAGAGTGCAATTATGTTATAATACTTAGGGCTTGGTCATCCTAAATCCATCTATCACTAAACATTATTCGCTTCATAACAAGTCAAAATCACTCTAGTGTAAAAATTGACAATTGTCTAAACACACCAATAACACATCCAAAGCCATCGATATAAAGCCTCACAACCATTTGCTTTTATTCATAGAAGTATCTAAGGATCATCATAGATCACCAATATGTCGAACACTATGTGGTTTATATCATTTGGTAATAAGTCTTTCCAAAGCAACATGAATATTTTTAATGAAAAATAAATCTAAAATTTGTTGCATTAAAATTAAAACTAATCATTACATCCAAACCAAACTTAAAACCCAAATTTAAGTCTTTAGGACTAAGAATAAAAGAGAATAGAAAGAATTTTCCTAAGTACCGTCTTCTTCAATAAAGGGTTTATCCACCATCATTCATATGTTAATTCCCCTCAATAAAATGGGATTACAAAAAAAAAATCGGCACTTTCTAAAAGTTGCTTGACCCATTATGATCACTAAAAATATGGCTAAATATTATCAGAGAAAAATTGTCATTACCATTTTAAATCACAAAAATTGCTTGCCATCAATAATCCTTGTATTCAAGGTTGTTTGCCAATCCTGTAAATAAACTCATTTCCACCATCGCCCTCAAAGTATTTGGTAGTTCTGACTGTGCATATCCCACCATTTTAGAGAAGCAAAACTTGACCCAAAAAATATAATATATACTTTTATTGGCTAACTGCCCGAGCTATAAAGATAAAAATGTTAATCTTCTAATACTATAAAATGATACGACAAAGTCGAATTAACATTCAAAAAGTCAAATTTTCTTTCCCAAAACTCACATTAATGGGGAGATCTCCAATTCAGTTAATGACTATGAGCTTTATAATAATATATATCATATTTTATCAAACATGCGTCTCCCAAATCTACTCATCTCAATCTCGTGATCACACAACAAAATATAAAAGAATTTTCTATTCCATACATTAAGAAAATTCAAATATTAAAGAATACCCAAGCATTTCTCCAAACAATTCTTCAAAAAATAAAACCAATTTTCGTTAAAACATCCTGATTACTGGCAAAAAAATGTGCAAAAGCTTGCACCATACACAAAATCAGTGATTATGTTAATTATGGCAATTTATTTCATTGGTTTCATGCCTTTACAACAAATATTTTTAGCATAAACACAAAAGAATCATTATGCATTAAAATTACTTGAATGGAAAGATTCATGAGGGAATACGCTTATAGGAGAAAAATGACACATGAAATTTAAAGCCTACAAAAAGGAAAGAAATTTATTGGGTGCAATTGCATTTTCAATACGAAATTCAAGGTTAATGGTAGCATTGAGATATAAAACACGTCACAAAAGAATTTACTCGAACATACAAATGAATTTTCAAGAAAACTTTGCATCAACTGCTAGGATTAACATTGTCCAAGTTATTCTCTCCCTTGTTGCTGATTGAGCCTGGCCACTTGATTAGTTGGATATTAAAAAATACTATATGATTATACCACCTAGGATTGAGATCACTAACAATAAAAGCATAATTTATAGACTCAATAAATCTTAATATGGTCTAAAGCAATCACCAAGAGTTTGGTTCGACAAATTCACTACTGCCATTAAAAAACAAAATCACTTTATGAGATAGCTTGATCACACCCTATTTATCAAAAGATTATTAGCAGGTAAAACACAATCCTTAATAACTATGTTGATATTATTTTAATTGGTGATCATGAGGAAGAGATCATAAAACTAAAATGAATCTTGGTCGATGAATTTGAGATCAAAGATCTAAAGTGCTAAAGTATTTCTCTGGAATATAAATTGTACTATCAAGCAAAGGTTTAAGCATAGAACCCACATTATCTTATTGATACAAAGAGGAATATAAATACTCATCACAAGATCTACTAGTAAGGAAATAAATAAAAATAAAATAAAATAAAATAAAAGGAAAAAGAAAAGTAAATAAAATAAAATCAAATAAATAAATACAAAATTCTATAAATTAATATTCTAATATTCTAATACTCCCCCTCAAGTTGAAGGATAGATGTTAGTCATGTTTAACTTGAATTTGAAATCATCGAGTGACCGAGGAAGGTTCTTTGTGAGAATATCTACTAACTGACCACTAGACGGCACAAAACGGAACAAAATTTTCCCCGTACTCGAGATTTTCCTTACTATCTCAATATGTTTGGTGCGATCATATTGGATCAGGTTGTGAGCAATTCTAATGGTAACCTTGTTATCACAGAATAATTGCAGAAGAGCGAAAACTGAATAATTGTAGAAGAGCGGAGACTGTCATACATAGTTAGTGGAGCATGATGCGTGGAGCATGATGCGTAACCAAAGTGCCTCACAAATTCTCAGAGACATGAATCGAAATTCGGCTTACGCACTGCTCCGAGCAACTACAGATAGATTCTTACTTTTCCACGTGACCAAGTTTCATCATACAAATGAGCAATACACCAAGGTAGATCGCCAATCATGGAAGGACCCGACCCAATCCGCATCTATGTAAACTGCAATAGAACGAGAGGTGTGGCGGTAAAAAAATAACATGAGTTTGGCGTGCCTTTTAGATAGTGGAGAATCCGGTGGATAGTTTGGAGGTAATGCTCATAGGAATCATGCATGAGTTGACTGGCTATCCCAACTGCGCGACATTTGTCGGGTCGTGTGTGGGCAAAGTAGATGAGTTTTCCCACAAGACAATGAAAGTGAGTCTTCTTTACAGGAACTACATACAGAACAACAAGAAGTTTTTCATTGAGATCCATTGGGATAGCCATTAGTTTGCACAGGAGAAGATTCTTCTCTGTCAAAACTCAAAAGGTCAATCACATATTTCTGCTGAGACTGACAAATACCCTGAGAGGACCGACCAATTTTCACATCTAAGAAGTACCAGAGGGATACCAAGTTCTTCATTTCAAAGGAAGCAACATGGATGCCTTTCATAGGCTCCAATGTTGGTAGATCATTGCCTGTGAGAATAATATCGTCAACATAGAAAATATGAATAGCTACCTAGTTGTTGGAGGAATGCCGAAAGAAAAAAGCGTGGCCCGATTGAGCCCGAGCGAATCCATGACCTACCACCACCTTTGTTAATTTCCCGAACCATGCCCGTGGTGATTGCTTCAATCTATAGAGAGATTTTCGCAGTCTACATGCTTGCCCCTGGGAGGCAGTAGAGTCAAAGTCTGGAGGAAGAGTCATGTATATCTCTACTATAAGATCACCATTCAGGAACGTATTTTTGACATTAAGTTGGAATAAGGGCTAATTCAGATTCATTGTAAGGGATAAAATGACCCAAATGGTGTTTACTTTAGCAGTTGGAGCAAATGTCTTCTTATAGTCGCCTCTGTAGTTTTGTGAGCACCCTTTGGCGATCAGTCGTGCCTTGTTGCATTCAAAGGATCCATTAGATTTAAACTCGGTGCCAAAATTCCATCAGCATCCCACTAGTTTCTTGCCCCAAGGAAGATCAACAATGTCCCAAATATGGTTCAACTTAAGGGCATTCATCTCCTCCATGACAGCAGCTTTCCAGGTTGTCTGCTAAGGTAACCTCAATGGTAGATGGAAGCTGATGATTGGTCAGATTCATAGCAAATGCTTTGTAGGTTGACTAAAATCTGCGAAAGGAAACATAGTTTGCCATGAGATAGAAAGAGCGTGTCTGACTGCATACTTTACTAGAGAAACTAATTTCCTCATTTGGAGCAGGAGCAATGCTAAGGATGTCACTCGGAGGGGATTCAAGGTCCAGCAAGGGTCACAATGAGTGCGTCGAGTGTAGACACGGAGAGTGAGAGGATGTGCAGGTGGAACCAAAGAGACAGATGACTCATTAGTGATAGGAGAAGTGGGTGGAAATAAATGAACAAAGGATTCCTCGATGCTAGGTGATGTGGGGGGAACATCCACAAGAGTAGGGTAAGAAAAGTATCCAAGAACTCTAGCTCGTCTCACTGTAGGCTGACTTAGAAAAGTAGGGAACACTTTCAAAAAAAAAAATCAGCACTCACATAAACCTTATTTGTGGTAGGGTCAAGGATCAACACCCCTTTTAAGTAACGAAGTATCTTAGGAAAATACATTTTATGGACCTGAGAACAAGTTTACTTCGAGTTGGGGTTGTGTTCCAAACAAAGGTTGTACACACAAAAATTTTGGGATCTAAAGTGGAGAAGACCTGATTGTTAAGAAAACACAATCTCAAGACGAATTGGAGGATTCCAGATTGTTCTAGCTAGAGATTAGGTGAACTGTGTTGGATTCAGAAGTTGGAGTGAGATGTTTGACAACAAAAGATTTGGCCGAATGTTTGGATACAAGTTTCTCGTGGAGCTTCCAACATTTATCATAAGTGTGATTAGATTTGTGAGTAATCAAAATGGGGTGATCAACCCTGAACATTATTAGAGACAAAGGCGGATACTTCGGTAGACTGAGTGGACACACCAGCATGATAGGTCTCCGGCTGTCTTTGCGAAGAATCATTGTTGAGTAGAAGAAAGAGGATCTTGTCCAAAGATACGACCCCGGACACCGTCAAGATCTTTGTTGGAACTTTTCATGATCCCAACTGAGCCAAATGTGATATTGGGGTGTCGAGTCATAGGAAGATCCCTGCTCGTGGATATAACAGTAGGATCTGGCAGCTGGATAAGTCCCTGATTGCACCAGACAAGAAGAACCAACCCCCTAGAGGAAGCTCAGATCGGCGGGAGGGAGTACTTAGCGACTGGAAATAGCCGTCACACTAAACATCGGATCTTAACGAACCGGCGCTGCCTTCCGACAGAACACGAGAAAAACTGGATAGGATCCGCAGTAGAAAGAGTGAACTAGGGAGAGTGACCCGAGAAAAACTAGACTGGCTGAGGCTGGTGCTGAGTATTAGCGACATGAAGAGCGAAGCAAATGGCAAGTTACTAACAAACGCTGATCGGAGCAAACCCCGAAGCATGCGCTGAGGCATGCAGCCTGGAGACGGCCTGAAGCTGACGTTGAAGCAGAAGGCCTGGAACAGGCCTTGCCGGATGAGGAGAAGGGGTCTGGACTGGCCAACTGGCAGCACTGAGAATCCCGACAACAGCTAGGTTTGGAACATGGCTCTGATAACATGTTAGCATAGAATCTAGATTATCTTCTTGATGCGAAGAGGGGTATAAATACCCATTACAAGATCTACTAATAAGAAAATAAACAAAAGCAGAATAAAAGAAAAAAAAGGAAAGTAAATAAAAGTAAATCAAAGCAATTAATACAAGATTCTAAAAATTAATATTCTAATATTCTAATAAAAGGTATATAGTCTTTTTAACAAAAATATATTTTAGCAAAAGTATCGAGCAAATAAGGAGCTCGAGCAAGCCACAAAAATCCCGCGCACCTCCCCCTTCTCCAAGAATTTCGACCCACGCAGAAAACCTCCCAAATGAGGATTTTATAGCACAAGGAGAGGGGAAAGCTTACCTCCACTCACCCAAGGGTGAACCTAACACAAGAAGAGGCAGTAGAGTCATTCAAAAGAGAGGTACATGTACACCTCTGTAAGATCTATGTTCAGGAACGCATTCTTATCATCGATTTGGAATAAATGTCAATCCAGATTCACCGCAAGAGATAACAAAACTTGAATGGTGTTTAACTTGGCCACCGGAATGCCTTCTCATAGTCAATTATATAGGTCTGTGAATATTCTTTGGTGACCAACAGTACCTTGTTGCGTTCAAAAGATTCATTTGAGAAACTTGATGCTAAAAAATCATCGGCATCCCAATGTTTTCTTAAGTCGAGGAATATATACGATGTCCCATGTATGGTTCCGCCAAAGGACATTCATCTCCATTATTGCAACTTTCCAGACCGGATCTACCAGTGCAGCCTCAATAATAGTAGGGATCTGATGATCCATCAGGCAATAGCAGATGCTTTCTAGGTCATCGATAAATTGTCGAAAGAGACATTTTGTCATGGAATAGAGAGAGCATGCCTGATTGTGTGCCTTGAGGAACCCACCTCATTTGGAGTAGTAGTCATGGGGACATCACTAGGAGTGAATTCAAGGTCCAATAAGGAGGTAGTGGGCTCCATAGTAGAGACATTGGAACGAGTGCACCTAGTCTACACACGAAGAGTGGGAGGACGTGGTGGAACAATAGGAATCGGAGATTCCTCGATGGCAGAAACAATAGGAGGAACATACATATGAATGGGAAAAGGAATATGTCCAAGAACTCTAGCTCCCCCTCACATGAGGTCGAGTTAGGAAAATAGTGAATATTTTCAAAATAGAAGACAACAACACTCACATAGATTTTATTTGTGATAAAATCAAGGCAATGATACCCTTTTTAAGTGGCAGAATACCCTAGGAAGACAAATTTTATGCATATTGGATCAAGCTTACTCCGAGTGAGGGCGGTGTTTCGAACTAAGGTTGTGCATCAAATATTTTGGGATCTAAAATGAAAAGTACCCGATTGGAAGGAAAATATGACATCAATACGACTAAGGGGTTCAGAAGTTGTGAATTTTAGAGATGACTCTATTTATGAAATAAGTGACATCATTCCAAAAATGTTTCGGAACATTGGATTGAAACATAACGTAATAAACAATGTTGAGGAGATGTCGATCTTTCCTCTCGACTACCCCATTTTGTTGAGAATTAGTAGTACATGAGCTGTGTTGGAGAATGTTCTTACCAACAATTCACCTAAAATAGAGTTAAAAAACTCACAACCATCGTCAGTCTGAATGATCTGAATTGGAGTTTTGAATTAGGTCAAAATGAATGTGTAAATGTTCTTAAAGGTGAAAACAACGTTCGATTTGTCTTTTAAAATATAGACCTACATCATCCGAGAATGATCATCAATCAAAGAAAGGAATCACTGTTTATTGGCGTAACTGGCAGTGCGAGAGGATCCTCATATATCACTGTGAATGAGTGAAAAAGGAGCAGAATGTGTGTAAGTGTGGGGTGGGTAATAAACTCGATGATATTTAACTAACCAACACGTCTCACAATTGAAACTAAAAACCCTTTTATTAGAAAATATCAATGGATACAAATGTTTTAAATATTGAAAGCTATGATGACACAAACAAAAATACAACAACATAATAAGACATTTAGAGACTCGGGATAAACTACAACTACAGAGTGGTATGTTCTCGTTCTCCTTGCTTTTCTCTAGGAAGTAGTAGAGTTAAGTGACATTTAGTATGACATCATTCCAAAAACATTTCAGAACATTAAATTGAAAAATAACGAAATGAGCAACGACAAGGAAATGTATATTTTTCCTCTCGACAACCCCATTTTGTTGAGGAATATTGGTACACGAGCTGTGGTGGAGAATGCCCTTACTTACCAAGAATTCACCTAGAATAGAGTTAAAAAAACTCACGATCATTGTCGGTCTGAATGACCTGAATTAGAGTTTTCAATTTTGTCAAAATGAAGGTGTAAATGTTCTTAAAGGTGACAACAACTTTCGATTTGTCTTTTAAAATATATATCTACATCATCCAAGCGCGGTGATCAGTCAAAGTAAGGAAGGTGTAGTTGGCACTGCGAGAGAGTCCTCATATGTCACTGTGAATAAGTGAAAAAGAACGAAAGGTGTGTAAGTGTGGGGTGGGTAATGAACCCGACAATGTTTAGCTAACTAACACGTCTTAAAATTGAAACTAAAAAGGCTTTTATTAGAAAACATCAATTGATACAAATGTTTTAAATATTGAAAACTAGAATGACCCAAACGACAATACTACATAATAAGAAATTCAGTGGATCAGGATAAACTACAACTACTGAGTGGTATGTCCTCGTTCTACGTACTTTTCTCTTGAAAGTAGCAGAGTCCGGCTACACGCTTAGAAGTTTCGATCATCCTCCCCAAACAACAATCATGAAAAACAAACATCATGAGAGAAATGAGAAATAAATCAATGTTATATGTCAACGTACAGATAAAATGTTACACTTCAACAACGATACATGTAACAAAGAATTCAGAGTTAGACCAGTCGTTAGAACAATAGATCATTTACCAACAAAGGAGCTATGGGAGCCGTCCGCAATTATGACCGTATTTTTTCCAAAACATGGATAGTATATCGAAAAACCTTATGAACATCCAGTCGTGTGGTCCGTAACATCTGAATCAATGATCAACAAACCATAGGAGGTAAAAGATGTGTCATAAGAAAAGTGTGAGGTCGACGGTCAACAAAGAACTGATTGGATCCAAGTAGTTTGATTAAGTGCTCCATCTGACTTTTCAGAGAGTCGGAGGCTTCGAAATGTTCTAGGTAGGAGCCGGTTGAACCATGGTAGAATCAGATGTCGTAGTGAGACTCTTCGCAGCGAAAAATTTGGTCGAAGATTTGTATGTCGATTTTTCATGGAGCTTCCAACATTTATCACGAATGTGGTTGAGTTTGTGACAATAATCACAAAAGGGGTGACTTGTCGAGGTGGCATAGAAGAGAGCTGAGCACTATTAGAGACCAAGGCGAACGATTCGGTTGAAGGGGTGGAAGTCTCAGGCATGAAAAGTCTCATGCTCTGTTTGCAGTGAATCTCGATGAAAGTGGCACGAGCAGAATGAAGAGGATCTTGGCCAAGAATACGACCACCAACTTCGTCAAGGTTTTCTGAAAGAGAGAAAGATCGACATGAGAGTATCAAGTGTAGTCATAGTATAAGTTGCATTCTAACCATGGTGCAACAATAGTACTAAGTCACGGTCATTGATTTCTGTTTTGTCTCTCGGATTTTCTTAGGCATCTAATAAAGTTGGCCAAAATTACCTACATCTGAGTAGGTATCACAGACTACCGTCCAGTGGGCACTAACAGAAGGGAGGAACGTATACGAATAGCCAATTGATGCTTCCATGGATTTGATCAACCACGACGTGACTATGCGTTCTCCATTTCACAAGCTCCATATGTCGGATCAAACTTTGGAGGTTCACGGATTATATTTGTGAGATGGCTGAATTTCCCGCGTCCTTTAATGAATAAGAACACCGCTTGGGACCGTCGAAGAAAGTTGTTGTTATTCAGTTTGTGAGTTGTGACCCAAAAGTTCATGTTGGTTTCTGGTTCTCTGCTCTGCACGGGACGGTGGTTGGAGTCGAACCTCGGTGGAATCAAGAACGCTTTCTGAGGATGGCTCAGTGCTGGAGGAGTACGTCATGATTCCGACTGAGCCAAAGAAGATGTGATTAGGATTACGAGCATCGTTAGATTTCAACTGCAGGGAGGTTGGCGACTGCATGAGAGTCCAGCGGTTGCCAAGGAGGCCAATGACTGTAGGAGACAATAGGGAAGGGTTGCAGAAAACTCCAGGGAAGGGCCAGCGGTTGTAGACTCCATTCGGAAGGGCTGGCGGCTAGGAGTCGCTGCGGGAGACCCTGCAGGGAAGGCGGACGATGGCTGCAACAAAGGCCGGTTGTGATTGGGATCTAGGGTTAGAACCCAACTTTGATACCATGTTGAAATACTAGAGTAGAGCAGCATATCTTATTAATAGAAAGATGAGTATATAAACCCTATTACAAGGGACGCTCGTAAGGAAATAAATAGAAACAAAATAAAGGAAAATATGAAAGTAAAAAAAAAGCAAATAATACAACAATTTGCATATTAATAATGGCTTGGGATAGCCATTATTATTCTAACGTTCTAATAGGTCCCAACTAGCATTTTAAGTCATCAAAATGTGACAGAACCACCTAAGCCAAGCACAAAATAAAATAAAATACAATAAAAAATAAAAAATGATGCATGATAAATCAAATATCCTAAATTTATAGTTACATATTCCCATAGAAAGGAGAATAATGTTACATATTTATGTCCCAATATTGTGTTTACTATTTTTATAGTTTTCTCCTATAATGGGTTTACACCTTTCCTTCCTTGGTCAACTAATCATGCTATGAATCCTCTATATAAACCATACTTTCTCCTTCTCATTTCAGTCAGAAATTGAAGCCCTCTTATAAGCTTTTTAACACAAAGCTTTAAAGCATTCACCCCCCCATTGGCATGATTATAGTACCATTAATGCCCCTACTGAATATAGTTTTTCTCCACAGATATAAAGTTTATTTATTTATATATGGTTGTCCATTATACATGTTCATTGGAAAAACAACATAAACAATGAAAATTACATAAAATTTCACCTGGGTTACAGCATCCTCATTGGGAGGCCATGCAGCCTCTGATTCATCACAATCAGATTCATCAGGTAAATCAAAAAATTCATCAGCAGCATCATTAAGTTGAACAATTGATCCACCAATTTTGCCATGCTTTGGAGAAGCAAGAACTTGTAAATCTTCCTCAGAATCATCACCCTTAATACTATCACTAGCCATCTTGACTTCCTCCTTGATATACTCTTTTTCATGAAGGGGCGAAAGTATCTCCCTTGATCTTTCACTAGATGAGAAATTAGAGTACAAATGGTTTCCTTGTTTTGCTTGGAAAAATTCTCTTAAAGCTGTAAAAAAATTTTAAAAAAAAAAACTTATTCATGTATTGAATTCACTTATGCAATTTTGTGAAGAACTATATGATAAAAAATTATTAGATAATATTGTAGCTCCACCTGCAACTCTTGCCAGCATCCTGATTGTTATATATTTTGATGAAGAAGCCAATGAGTAAGGCCTCCAGAATCTCCAATCAATTGCAAGCATGTGCTTGACAACAGAGAGTTTTTCTTGATTGGCAGGAGATATTACATATCCTCCACCTATGTAAACTTACTGATTATACAAAACTATGCAGGTGTTGAATAACACTACAAAAATTTAGTCAATTTTTTTAAAAAAGTTTAATTTCGCAAAGATTAATTTCTTAAAGATTAAATCATGAAACAGTCCCCCTGAATATTCTTATTTGGACAATATAGTCCCAAAGCATTTTTCAAATTCAATCCATCGATTTTATAACATTGATCCCAAATTGATCCTTAGAAAATACGATGCAAATCTGATTTCATACTGGTCCCTTGATTACATAAAATTGATATAGTCTCCAGTGGAACATTTTAAAGTAAATTTGCATAATTGAAGAACATAATTGGAAAAATGTGATAATAGGTAACCAACTTATGCAAATTTACTAAGGGACCGTTTTAGAGTAAATTTGCACGATTGAGGAGCTTAATTGGAAAAATGTGATAACGCGTGACCAATTTAGCCACATAAGAATAAGGGGTATTAATTTGGAGTTTAACCCAATTTTCAAATTTAAGCATACATTACTTTTAAGGGAGACACGAACATAGCCTCTCTTAGGTGGACAGTCTGGATGGTAAACAGAGTGGTATACTATAACTGCAAAAACATTTAAATTATCTAATAAATAATGAATCTTTGAATATTTAAAAACATCCATCATTGTAGTAAAGACAATAAATACCATATGTTCCATCATCTTCTCTCCTCCAGTAACGTCTCAAGAGTAGATCCCTTCTTTTCATCCCCCTGAAAGCATCTTGGTGTTTTTAGAAAATTTACAGAGTGTGAGAGCAAAAAAATTGGGAAAGATGCAATCTAACCATGGCAACCAATCTCTATTTAATTTCTTGTAAATAATATCAGTATGACCATCAAGATGTTCCACTACACTGCCATAGGCTAAACAGAAATCCCATCTGCAAAGAGTTGCTTAAGCTTGCGTTAAATGAGAATATGATCAGAAAAAGGCAAAATCTAATTCAAAACATATGAAAAATGACAAAAATATAGAGTAAATATTAATGCACACAAACAATGAATTTTACCCGGCATGAAAATATGACACTAAATAGGATGCAATGGAGAAAAAGGATTCATGTAGTCAACCCTATATAGTGGGATTTTTTTTAAGGCTTTGTTGTTGTCGTCGTATGTTGTGCGTCGTTCTCCTCATGTTAACGCAATTGATGTTACCTTGTGTTATCATTGTTGTAAATTTTACTAGGATTTAATTGCAAAGAATTATAATCATAATTCCTCCAATATTATAAATAGATAATAACTTCTGCTTATGAAAAAATGTTGTCCATGACTAACTCTAGATGACACTTTTTCTTCATAGGGAAAGAATTAGGATAATCTAATGGTGCTAAAGGTTAGCTAAAACCAATTCTACCAATGGTGCTAAAGGTTAAGCTAAAATCAACCTCATTATATTTATTTTCTGTTATGGATAATCTAATTCATTTTCTTCATTTGACAGATACATCCATCAAATTAATTATCAATTTTGGTTCTTAGCATATGTTAAATTAACTTTGATATCTAAATGGGCTCAAATGATATTTTTTGTGGTCAAATGCGTAACACACTGATTGGAAACAAAGTGAAGAATTCTAAGCTGTTGGGTTCAATCGCTCACCTTGATCCGAAAAAGAAATAAATTGATATCCAAATGCAAGCAAAATTTACTAAACCGGAATATTCTCATAAATTTATCTTACTCAGATCTTGATGGACCAAGAGACATCAATGTCTTGAAAATGACTTCTGAGGGTGCATCAACCACACCTACAGCCATTATAGCTGGATGATCATCCCAATGCTGAGGATTAAGAATTCATTAGGGCTACAGAAATATGAAAAATTAGTGACCCTGTTGCTAGAGTCAAATAATTACCATCCCAAGAAAAGCTGCATTTTTTGTCTCTTTAAAGAGCCTCAAACCTACAAAAGAAGCACTAAATCATAATCCTAAATAGGCTGTGTCTTGATAGAAAGTAAGGACCAAGGTGATATTGTTTACCATTTTTACAGTCAAAAATTATCCATGGTGATGGTGCAATTACATCAGAAGTCATTCTCTTAGTGTACCCAGTTGTGAAAACTGTCCAATCTAGCAAGCATTATGATAAGAATGAATTCAATTTTAAGACATCAAGAATAAAAACAGGCAAATTAAACTCCGAAAGAAACAATTACATACAAGATCCAGCCCGGACTTCACTTATAATACAATTCAGCCACTGAACTCTCCCCATTTATGGAGCTAAGAGAGGGGGATAGCTCATAGATTATTACTAAAAATATGTAATTAACTATTGTATTATAAGTAGAGGATCAAACAATTATTCACATTTGTTTGGAACAATAGATCATATACATGAATGGGTTGTGTACCTATGGAATGCAGACGATTTCTACATCTAGCTTGGACTAGCCTGCATTGTCCACAATTCATAAAACAATTAAGAACTGATAGCATATTTCTCATCATTGCCATAGAAAAACTACTAATATAAATTAATGAAAGGGTAATTGGATAGAGATTTGCTTCAAGAAATAGAATATAAATATCATGTGAAACTGTAGTCCTCTGCGACCTAAACTAAAAACAAGTTTTAAATCATTTAAGGGGCATTTACATACATACCACCCAATTCCTATGAATTTGCATATCTAACACCATAGTTTTGCTTTTTACAAATCTTTTGTATCGCCTAAAAAATACCACAATTTTAACTTTTAAAAAGTGAAATACATCTTTTCATACATAGGTATGGTGGAATGCATGTAAAAATTGAAGTATAGGTGTTAGATATGTAAAAACAAAGGAATTGAGGGGTATGTATGCAAATATCCCATCGCTTCCATCGTTTAAGTATAAAAGTGACAATATACAACCTAAATGATTGGCGCCTTGATTTCGAGCATAGAACATGTTTCGATCCATCACTTGGGCATTCCTGCCACAATAAAATGATTTTTAATAATAATGCCAGACTAGTCAAACAAATTAATCAAAGCATGGGAGAAAAAACCTTCATTGCTGCTTCTTTTAACGATTGGATCCACTTAGCAGCTTCTTCTGAGCTTCTAGCTCCCAACTACAAAGTTTAAAGCAAAATTCCAAGTACAAAGTTAAGGATTACGTTTGTTATGGAAATAGCAGGTCGGTTAAAGTAAGGTTATTAAATCAAATTGAGCCTCACCTTAAGCTGATCATTGTGATTTGAAGAATTATAGAGTGTAAAAATGTAGAAAATCTGAAATTGCATGTCAAAAGCAAAATAAATAACATAAGCTCATTATAGAAACTAATATGAAGCTCCTGAAACATACAAAAGATATTACAATAAATGTCCAGATAAGAATATTGTAATAAGGTGTAATCTTACATTTCTATGGAAGCTGTCTCTTCCATTGTCAGTGACCCGTATATAGGAATCAATCAACGCAGTTTTTAGAGGCTCCTGAAAAGAGAACAAACAGCGAATGAAGCACTGGCAAAGAAGACAACGGAATAAATAACTGGATGATTTACATACGTACCACTCAATTCCAATATATTTACATATCAAACATCTAAACTATAATTTTACATATTGTCAATTGTTTCTCATCATGTTACTGAGTTGCATGGATTGCTATTGTATGTACATGGCTAAAACTCATTGTTCTGAGAGACTAAAAGAGAGCACACAAATCCTAGAGTTTCAGAATCAAAGATTAGGAAAGCGCTGTGCTTCAATTACTCTACAAGGTGATAGAGAGAAAAAACACGACACAAAGAGTTAAAGAAAAATCATTTAGGTGCAACGAGGTCAACATAGTAGTTGTGGCCACAAGAGGGACTTGAACAGCCTTTGCGGATCACACTATGAATGTGGTGAGCAATGTCCTTAAAGGATAAGCTTTTAGATTTTTCTAATTGAAATAAAAGACAAGATTAGAGAGAGTCGTCTTAGATAATTTGGTCACATTAAACGTCGATCATCTGATGATCCGCTTAGGAGAGTAGATGTTTTAGATTCGACTTATGTTAAGAAAGGTAGAGGAGGACCTAAAAAGACTTGGGCATATTGTATAAAAAATGATCTTAATTTATTAGAATTAAATGAAAATATGATACTCAATAGAACAATATGGATAAAAAGGATTTATGTAGTTGACCCAATTTAATGGGATAAAGACTAATTGTTGTTGTTGTTGTTTTTGTTAAGTGAAATAAAAGAGACAAGTTAATTATAAAAGGAGACAAAGTACAATCTTCCTCATTCAATGCTCCTTATCCCTATTTTGGCATTGGAGTCGGTTTATACTCTATGATCTTATAGTGTTTAAGCATATTTACAAGTAGGTCCAATAAAAATATCATCTATAGCACATTCAGGCTCCCCTTTTCCTTTTTTATTTTTATTTTTTTTGTTAAGACTCCATATGGAATCCAAAGAATGCTGAACATTAATAACTACAATTTTGCATTTTCTTTTCTTTAAATCGTCATTTATATAAAGATGTTGCCATTGTTTTCAAGAAATACGAGCTCAAAGGGCGATATGAGTGATTCAAACCCGCAACCTCCACATGGTAAACTACATCCTCAATCACTATGCCACAGATAAATGCGCAATATGTTTCCATTCAATACCAATAATGAAGTCGAAAAATAATAGAGGCATTTAAATACATTCCATATAGTTCTTATGAATCAACGCAAGTAGCACTCAAACTTTCATATTTAAATGCATTAAAAAAATCTTTAACATCACATCAAAAATAGCAAAATTACTAACTTTTAAAGTGAAATACACCTTTTCATACATAGATTTGTGACATCAAAGTGGTAAGTGCATCAAATTTTAGGCATTAAATATGTAAATATATGATAATTGTGTGTCATGTATGTAAAATTCTCAAACATAACATAATTGTATGTGCATCAACCATACATAATAATAATTAGATAATAATAAGATAAATTTATCAAAAGAACCAAAAAGGTAAAGAAACTCCAGTTCTTACATTTTCATAAAATATTTATATTTGTACTCTCCAAAAATGCATACATACCACAAGATTCCTATGTATTTTCATATCTAACACCTAAACTTTGCTTTTTTTTACATTATTTTAGTATTAAAAAGTGAAATACACATTTATAATGCATATATAGAGTGGCATACATGTAAAAATTGGAGCTTACAAATTAGTAATGTAAATACATAAGAATTGAGTGTTACGCATGTAAATCTTCCAATGAAAAATCCCAGCCTCTGGCATTCAAAGAAATAGGAGCAGATAGAAAAAGCCTACCTCTCTATTTGATTTGGGTATGTTCTTAAAGCAATTGAGGAGGCCCTCCTTCAGGACAAAGTATCTTTTCCTAGAATACTGCAGGCCGATTCGATTTGACCGGATTAGATACAACCAGCCCTCCATTCTTTCCTCTTCCGGCGAGACTCTTGGGACGAACCTTTCCTTCCTCTCACAACAACTCCAAATCCATTAACAAACTACTCGAATTGCCTTGTTCCTTCTTCTCCCTCTCAGCAGAAGAAGAAAACAGTGACGATCGAATAATCAGAATCAAAACAATGTCCAGCCAAAATGCAATCTTCGAAAGGGAGATTCAACGCGGGTTCTTGAGAAGAAAGGGAATGGGCGATCCTCTGACCCCAGTGGTCGGAATCAGAGGTATCGATGCAAACCCCGCTTCTCCCTCTTCCTCCCTACTTCGATCCAGCGCTGAAAATAAAGAAAAAATGATGAAATTGAAGGAAAAAAAGAAGAAATAAAGCCCGGAAATCTCTCTCCCCGCGTCTCTCCGCTCCATCTGATTTGTTTCCCCCTCGCTCTCTTAGCTGTTCGAACGACGAGGTGCTTCGAGAGAGCCAACCGAGACGAGCGCGGGGAGGAAAGGTGACCTGATGAACTTAACGGTTAATACATATTTTTAGTAAAATTTAATATTTTTCAAAAAGCAAAAATTAACACTTTCCACATAATAAAAAATGTTGTGGATCTCATCACGTCGTGCGTCTAAGATTTTAGTGCGATCTATATCATCGACCACATATCTAATTTACCAGACATAAAATATTTTCTTGGCCAAGCAGGTTTGTCATTTGCATGCATGACATTTTATGCATGCACATGTCTTAGAGTTTGTAAATGAGCCAAATGCACTTGCTGAATGGATAAATTATTCATGTGAGCACGTACGAGGCGGGATTTTTCGTCATTGGAGATGCATGCATGACATATTGTATTGCATTTTAGTGACGATGCGACGAGTATTTATGGGTATTGATGGATAATGGAGCGCAGAATGCGACGTTCAGTATGAATAATGGCTCGTGAACGGATCGAACGAGTCGAACACTTACTCGATTAAATTCAATCATGTTCATTTGAATTTGTAAATTAGCAAGCTTGAAAATGTTTTTTAAAAGCCTGAATGTTAAATAAACTAAACATAAGCATAACTATAACTTATTTATGAATAAAACTGTTCGTTGTCCAATAAATAACTTGTTAAATACTCGATATTAAAGTTGATGATACTTATAACATATATGATATATTATTTAAATAAAATTTGATTGAATACAACTTATTTAATTGTATATTTCAATAATAATTTAGATTATCCATTAATTATATATTTTTATATTTATTAAATTAACCCAATTTAAATAAGTTAAATCATTCTCATTAATTATGATACTGATAATAATTATAGACAATTGCAAATAAAACTATATATTATAATTCACTCATAATATATTTTAATTATTAATTATTAATCAATGAAATTAGTTAAAAATAAATATATATTAAATCATTAACCCTATTCCACTCCTTGTAAATCTCACATATACTTTTTTAAGTTATTTGATTACAAAAGAATTTACTTGTTATTATTGAATTTGATTAAAATAATTAGATACTAATTCAAAAATTGCTCAATTAATTATTTATTTTGATTTACAAAATAATTTGTTATGATATAAAAGAATAAATACTCCATCAGATCTTTAGCCTGTTTAATAGCTCGTTTAGATAACTATTCACTTAGCATAAACTAGGGGCAAACATGTAATTTAGACTTAATTTATTTTTCTCCAATAAATAGTGGCCCATAACATATAAAAGATGTGCTCTTCTCTCTCAACTTTTCTCATGTAGGGAGACTCTCCCATTCTCAATGTAATCTTTATTTTTTATATATAAACGTAGTCAAAGAGCCTGAAGATATCTCAGTGTGCCCTCACGAGACAAATCTATGCGTGCTAATTTATTTCTTTTCTCTTCTTTGTCTTTATTTTTCTCTCTCAAGATCTCCACTACTCTGATCATTAGGTATGCCTCACAGTATAAATTTAGATTAAACATTCTTAAAATGATCTCTTCCTCAAGACAGCTATTACTATGCTTCTTG
The DNA here is from genome assembly GCA_022702705.1 of Papilionanthe hookeriana x Papilionanthe teres. Lineage (NCBI taxonomy): Eukaryota > Viridiplantae > Streptophyta > Magnoliopsida > Asparagales > Orchidaceae > Papilionanthe > Papilionanthe hookeriana x Papilionanthe teres. The sequence continues at coordinate 83,416,085 of CM040425.1, forward strand.
TGCATGTCTAACGTGACAAATTTAAAATCAACAAATTGAATTGAAAATTTTTTAAAAATATCATATAGATAGTTTTATTCTCAACAAGAAAAAAAAATAATATAGAAAATACTAACAAACATAATTGTTTTATAAAATAAATAAGTGTACGTCAAGTGTAGGGTCAAATTTTTAATTATTCAAATTGATGCCTCTCTTCATAAAATTTTTAAGGGGCATTTACATGCATATCACACAATTCCTATGTATTTGCATATCTAGCACAATAGCTTCAATTTTTGTAATTATAACACTTTAATTTTTATATCACAACTACTAACTTTAATGAAAAAGTAGACCGTTGTTGATAGATTAATTGAGCAGGATACAAGAATGATATATTAATTGCAAGGGCTGATGTTGAAGAACCTAATCATTTGAAGAGACAACTGTCAGAGGATTTTAACATAAAAATATAAGATACTGATATGCCACCAATAAATTTTCATCATCCAAAAATAGGCATAATACGAATCTTAATATGATCTTTTGAGCAAGAAACATTCAGACTTTAATTAAGAGTCATCGAGAGCTCTGATTTCAGCAAATCTATAGTCAAACTGATCGGCTCGATTAAACGGAGCCAATGATATCAAAATTGGTCTAATCTGAATCAAATGAAAGTCGGATCAAGTCATTAAACCATTATTGAAAAATTTTCAAACACATTTAGAATGTCAAACGAATGTCGAATCATGCGATTTCATAGTCGAATCGAGTGTCTCCGCAAGACGAATCTAACGAGCCCAAGATAACTCAATTATGACATCATTAAGACACTCAAATGTCCATCAAATGTCGTCATATTGAAGAAAGCTATTCGGACTATCTGATCAAAGTAGTTCATATTCATGCATTAAAACATTATAAATAGAGCCTCAACTCTCTCACGAAGGGACCTTGAGCCTTGAGAGAGAGCTTAAAGTTCAACACTATCCCTGACATCGTCGATCGTCATTGGCCGTCATCGACCACCGCCAACCTCCGTCAACTACCGCCGACCATCGTCAACATATATCGATTATCGTCGGCCACTGTCAACCGCCATCAAATACCACCAGTCAAACACAACTGTTGTCGTTAGCCACTACCGATCATCTTCTATCAACGCTAACCGCCATCGATTACTACTAATCCTCTTTGACCACCACCAACCATACAACATCTGTCAACTTTGTAACTTGAAAATCTGATTATCGTTCTTTATCTGTGAGATAAGAGGTCTCTGTAATTGTCAACCAATAATGAATTTTACAACTAGGCGGGCCCCATGATTTTTTTTCTTTAAAAATTTTTCCGCGTAAAGCTTCTAGTGCATCACTAATTGTTTTCTTCTACTTGAGCGTGTGATAAATTCTCGTGGAATGCTAAGATAATCTATTACTCTACCATCACAAATTTTCTAGCACGCATCAGAGAAGTTAAAAGAAAAGATTATCAAGATGAAACATTGATCATAATAAGGCTTTATGTGCGCTAACTCTCATAAAAATTGGAATACATTATTTCATGCATAACTAAGGTGATATATATATACATATATAAAAAATGAAATTTATGGGGGTTATATATGTCAATACATAAGAGTTGAGTGGTATGTATGCAAATCTTACCCTTTCCTCTTTAAAGTAATGATTGTTAACTCTTTGAAAATTATGATCATAAATACATCAAATATCACTGAACATGATACAAACTTTACATAAAAATTAACATCACAATTTGCAAATTTTCATTTCAAACTGCTGCTGAATTGATTGGCAGCCAAAAGACATCTCAATAGCAAAACCATATACATTGGATCCAACAATTAAAAAAAAAAAATTACATGAAATTATAAAAAAAAAAAATGGAAGCTTTGAAAGCCTCCTAATTACTTGTAAAAAAAATGGCAATAAGGTATAAATCTTAGGCAAGAGAGTTCTTATTGGGTGAGAGAATCCCATTAGGTTTCTTGTTCTCATTGTTCTCTTTATCCTGATGATGCTCTCCACCATTGGATACTAGAAGAGGAAATTCTTCATCTCTTACCTGTAACTACAAAATCATGAAACCACAACCATGTCATTTACATGCATACCACCAGAATCTTGTGTATTTACATATATACCAACTAAGTTTTACCATTTACATTTATACCACCCAAATCTTTCATATCACATAGAAAAAATATCGAGACTTCCACTTTTAAAAGGTGAAATGCAAATTTTTAGACATAGTTTTTGGTATTATTGTTGTTCGTTTTACATTGCAAAATTGAAGTAACATGGAATGGTAAGGAAAGTTCGATTTGTAATATGAAGTTGTGGAGTCTGATTAATGTCATACGACGAAACATGTTACGAAGATTGAGTCGTGGATTAACTAACCTCTGTGGTAAGATCTCTAGTTTATTGAAATAAGGGTGTAGCTATAAAAGGTAGATTTTTTCCATATTTAACTGTATTTTTCTATGAAGCACATTTTTTATTGGCCTTTACATACATACGACTTAATTCCTATGTATTTTTACATATCTAACACCAAAACTTCAATTGTTACATGCATGACACCTTACATATGCATGAAAAGATGTATTTCACCTTTTAGATGATATAAAATGCAAGTATTAATTGTTATATGTAAATACATAGGAATTGGGTGATATGTATGTAAATCAATAAATGCCCCTTCTTTATTATAAATGAGGGAGGGCGCCATCATTATGTGATAACTTTGAGAAATTCTGATTATAACCTCCTACATAAACCTCTATCGTTGCTGTGAAATCTATAGTCACCAATTAGTCCAACTTAGTATTGCCTTTATAATTAAGAGGCCACTTGTGGGATCACTTTTGATTTTTATCTTTTATCTTATTTTGTTTATATTTTTATTTGAAATAAAAGTCGCTCTGTTATAACATGTTTAGTTATTTTTAAAAGCACTCAAAAGAACTTTTAGGTGTTTCGAGTGTTTTTAAAAAGAAGCTAATTTGTCTTTGAAAATAAACAAAGAGAACTAATAAATATTAATTAAAAACAAAATAAAAAATAAAAATGATCCCAAATAAGCTCTAATCGTCTAATGCTAATAAATCAACAAGTGGAGCATGTTACATTTATCGAACAATGATACCTGTGATGCAGGCAGCGTGTTGAGTGGCACCTTCTTTTTTCCATCGTTGACGCAGAAATAAGAATAGAGTGCCATGCCGAAGATGGCTACAAGAATTCCTATGATGTTCCTGGTTGTGAAGGGATCATGGAGGAGGGTGTAGCCAAAGGAGAGCACAAGGCAGGTTTTCAGGTGACCAAGCACCTGATAAGTTACAGGAGATGTAGTCCCAATTACTAAGAATGTGCTGAAGTTCACTGACACAGCAATCAAACAAGACATTATGATGAATATCTGCACATCAAACACATTATAAGTATTAGCGGTCGTTAACGGCGGGTAAATGGAGAGTATAACTAAGGGCTTGTTTCGCATCAACTTCTCGAAGAGGCATTTACATACATACCTCCCATTCCCTATTGCACTTACATGTCAAACTCCTAAACATTACTCTTTACATTTAATTCTTTCATATCACATCAAAAGACCACTATTTTGATTTTTAAAATGTGAAATATAGATTTTCATGCATACACAAAGTGACATGCATGTAAAAATTGATTTTTAGGAGTTAGATATATAAATACATACGATTTTGAGTGGTATGTATGCACATCTTCCATTTTCTTAATCTTTCTTTAAAAATACTAGAGATGCTAGATGTTTTTATTATTCTCAAAATAAAAACCAGTTAGGCTAGCCATCCACCGCCATTTCCGCTGCCACTGCTGTCGGTCGCCACCTCTGATGGTGGGAGTAAAAATAGAAATTGTTCCCGAACAAATTTCAATTGGCGTATTTACATACCACCCAATTCCTATGTATTTACAAATCTAACACCTAAACTTTGCTTTGTACCTTTTTACCACACAAATCTTCTGTATCACATCAAAATACCACCGCTATGACTGTTAAAAAGTGAAATACACCTTTTCATACTTACATAAGGTGGCATGGGAGTAAAAAAATTGAAGTAAGTGTTAGATATATAAATACATAGGAATTAAGTGTTATGCATGCAAATCTTCCAAACTAAAAATAGAAAGTGGTCCCAAACATTTTTCTAACTTTTTCAGTTGCTAGAAAGTTATAAATATAAGTATGTTTAGCAGGATATAAAAATATGAAAGACTGAGGTTAGCAAAACTTGTACCACAACTACTGGGGAGTAACTGAAGGCAAAAACATTCTTCTTGGTGAGACACTTGTCCACAATGGGGCCAGTGGCAAACAGTATAGCTGCTTGGTAAGGTGAGGACTGATAAAGCAGTTGGGTTGATGAAACCTTCAGTTTCTTCTGTATTGTGTTTGTCATCTTTGAATCAAGTTAAAGGTAATAACATGCTGCAGAACCCTTTAAACAAAATAATCATTATTGCTTTCTTATTATAAGGCATTTACATACATAGCACACAATTCTCATGTATTTACATATCTCTCACCTAAACATTCATATTTATACACATATCATACAAATCTTTAATATCACATAAAAAATAGCATTATTATCACTTTTTAAAAGTACAACTTTACATGCATAAGTTTAAAGCACAAAAGTGCAATGTATGTAAATATGAAAGTTTATGTGTGAGATATGTAAATACATAAGAATTGTGTGATTCGTATGTAAAATTCCCTAATATAAAATGTAACAAAGATGACAAAGGATACAATTTGACCGATGCAAGTCGTCGCTATTGCGAGGAGAGAAAGGATGGAACCGAGGAGATTTAGCTTAAGATCAGTTATGGATGCAATACCAACCCCAAGGAGAAGGATGATAAGGGATAACTTTATGCTCCGGCTACAGGCAAAATCATAAAGTGAGCACCATTAAGCCTTTCACTTAGGAGTGTACAAACTTTTAATTTGACTCGCAAATCAGTCAAACCGAATGAAACTGATATCCAAAACCAAAAAAAGGAACCATCTAAACTTTTACTGAATGAAATCAAAATCTGAAATCCAAAAAACTGAACCAACTTTACTTTTGCTAAAACGGATCCAAACAGAATTGCATTTCAGCTAGGAACAAACCAAAACTTAGCATCTAGTACTATTTCAAACTGAAAGAGTTAAAACTTAAGGTTCTATTTCAATTTTAAAATTTATTTTCTCATTTTTCTATCATCATCTTTTTAAAAATTACAAGTTTCATACTGAACTAAAACAAATATATTATATGCTCGATTTATTTTCTTTTCAAATGAATTTAATTTTCAAATCCTAATATTACTCGGTTTTTGGTTACTTTGTTTAATGAATATTAAAACTTATCAAAAAACCGAAAACAAAAAACTGTATATTTAAATTTTGAAAGGAAAAAATTGAATTGTTAATCTAAAACTGAACCAAATCAACCAAATGAGCTCGGTTCGGTTCAGTTTTAAGTTTTGACCAAACAATACACCCCCTCCATGATTAACCATGAAGGTTTGTATGCTACTTAAAATGGATGCTTAGCTTTTAAAAACCAAGCATTAAATATTGTGTTAATGAACACAGGTCTTTATCAGGATTACCTGAACTTCTTGTTGAGGAAGACTGTTTCCAACATGACAGTGAAAGGAATGATGGCCAGCTTCGTCATCTGCAGATAAATCGCACTCCAGTTCATGTAGATGGACATTGAACAAGAAACTTAGAAAGCAGGGCCAATTGATCAGGATTGGTGGCTGGCCAAACCTGGTAGAAACCAATAGAATTGAACCCAAGGCTGAGGTTGAGAAGGCCAATGGAAGTGCCGTTGAGGAGGCCGAAGAGGACAATCGTGCGGCCGTCGATGGCCTTCGGTTCGAAAAATCGTAGCCTTTGTGCCACGTGTAGCGTGAAGAATGTCACCATTAAGTGCCAGCTGGTCAAGGTCGTCGCTGTGGAATCCACGCACCATATAGTTTCTCAGATGAATAAACAAAATCTCAAGCTGTGTAAGTGGTCAAACTAGAATTTAAGAGGAGCAGTGGCGAATTTAAAATTAAGTAATGGCAAGCATTTAATTTTAAAGTTCTCATCTCCTTAAGAAAGTTTTGGCACTATTATAAATCTTATTATCAAATAAAAAAATATAGTTAATATTAAATTATTATTAAATATTTAAGTTTATGGGATAAAATTTTCAGTGTATTATATGATATGAAAGAGTTAAGGAAAATATAGACAAGACGAACGCCTCCCCCCGCCACCCTTTTGTTTCACCACCGATTGGGAGAAATTATGATCAAACAGGATTTTCACCTTTTCGAACTATTAGGGCGCCAAACCTGAGTCCTAAATTCTAATGCAAAATGCACGAGCTGTACATTGCAGTTGAGTAGAGTTAAATGAGTTATAGGTGAGAATTAGATAGCTACATTGAGATAAATGTTCTAAACTAGTCCTATTGACCATTAAGATACATGTTTCTGGTTCAAATTTAGGAGCACTTGCAAGCATACTACACAATTCTTATATATTTAAATATCTAATAGTTGGGAGTTATACTAGGAAATAATTTATTCTTGTGAGAAATTATGAAGAATAAATTATTTCCTTGTATTAATGAGTTATTTCATTTCTTATTTTATATTTACTTCCTTAAATTAGGAGCTAATTCCTTTTCTATTTTAGGTTTTTCTATTTTATGTTATTTCCTTTATCTCTAAATAATTAATATGGTTTGATTATTGGAGATATTTGGTGATATATCTTTCCTTTTTCATGTTATTTATCTTTATTATTTTTCCTATTATAGGATTATTATAAGTGTTATTTATACGCCCGTTTATATTAATGAAATAATTTTGTATTCCACATTATTCTAAATTCCAACACTAATACTTAAAACAACCATATATACATACAAAACACTCGTATCTGTAATGATACATAAAAAATACCATCATTATTACCTTTTTAAAAGTGAAATGCAACTTCATGAATACACCCAAGTATCATAAATGTAGATATCAAACATTAGGTGTTAGATATGTAAATAAATAAGACTTGTGTGGTATATATGTAAATATCCCTCAAATTTATCGTCAGAGTAAGGATTTGATTATTCCAAACTCTTCGAAGTAATCATAACCATCATAAAAGAGAATGTCACAGGGTTGATCAGTTCAGGTTTTAAAAGGTTTGAGCTGTCCTAACATTCATTACAAGCCAACCCCCAATCAAAATAAGGGGAAAGCATACATACCACATGATTCTCATGTATTTACATATTTAACATCTAAAGCTTGCTAATACTTTAATGCTATGATCACATAAAAATGTGTGTGAAAATGTATGTTTTACTTTTAAAAAGTCAATATTTGTGTTATCTTTAATACAACATAAAAAATTTTAGTGTTATACAATAAAATATTAAAATTTAGGTGTTAGATATGTAAATATATAAAAATTGTTTGGTGTGCACTAAAATCCCCCAAAAGGTTAGGTAATAAAAATTACAACTCAAACCAAACAATTTGAAACAAATTGTACAACAGAATGGTTCCATTCAATGTTGATCCAAACCATGGCTGTCCTGAAGAACAATAGAGTAAGCCTAAGTACACAAAACTCTCCTAAAACCCATAAGCATCTTAAAAGATTAAAATCTATAAAAGCTTAATCCAAACATGTGCTTCTAAAATGAATTTGAGAACAACTTGAACTCAATCACTTTGTAACAATTAAAAGAATAAAATAATGGAAGATTTACATACAAACCACTCAATTCCTATGTATTTACATATCTAACATCTAAAATTTACTTTTTACATATATGCCACCTTACACTTTCCTGCAAAGGTGTATTTCACATTTTGAAGGTTAAAATTGTGGTATTTGTTGATTTGATATGAAAGATTTGGGTGGGATAAATGTAAGGAAGTAAAGTTTGGGTGTAAGATATGTAAATACATAGGAATTAGATGGCATGTATGTAAATGCCCCGAAGACAAAAGCACATTACATGTTGATTCATCAAATTTCCCAATAAATTACTTGTCTAGTGGGAGAGACAAACCAAAGGGAAAGCCGAGGGAGCTCATAAGCGCCTTGTTGCAGATAACGATGGCAACTGATGAAGCCACCGAGAGAGCCAGCGATCCAACCACGCCGAGCTGGAACCCCGATCCCTCGACCATCTTTCTCCTCTATTTTTCCACTTAATTTTCCAATATAAAAACTGCAAATCAGACCAACGTCATGAAATAATTAACAAAACTTTCAAAGTCAAAATGAAATATCACTCAAACTACTTCAGTATACCATAAAGAAACTGAGAGGTTTTACCCATTTTCCAGGACCACTAGTGCGGTGGTTGGCTGAAACCCCTTAACAAATATGGTTATTTAAACACGGTTGGTGATGTAGTGTTCTACAATAACTCAAAGTATTAATCATTTGAAAAGTACAACGCATTATTTCATTTCTACGCATAATAATGCAGATCCAAAAACATGGAGTTATTACAGTCTATAGTTGTTCTATTAGGGTTTTTAAAGAAAAATACAAAATCAAAGATGGTCGATAGAAAGAAATCTACAAATAACAGAGAAAGGAAAGAAAGATCTGTACAATCCAAAAAAAAAAAAAAAAATTAAATCAAGGGAAACATTAGCTAAGAAACATATAAACATATGAATGTTGCTCAGCACATAATTTACAAAACCAGAACTATATAAAAGGATTTCTTACTAAGTTATGAAGGCCCGATTCAGTTCTATCTAGTTTAGAAAGAAATAATCAAAACTACTCTTTAAGCAGAATTCCCAAATCAAGAACAAACAAAGAAACACAAAAAGTTACGGTGAATTAAAGCGAACCTCGATACTCCCCACGGAGCTCTTTCCCACACTTGATCGACTACAAACTCTGAGAGAGGGGGGCGGGGAGCTCTTGCAGGAGAAGGGATTGCGGCCATTTTATGTTCGATTAGGGAGGCGCGTAACAATTGACGCACGAGCAAGTTAACGGTGACGGAAAGCAGAAGAGACGGAATCTTTTGAATATTGTCAAAACAGTCCCGTATGTCTCCTAAATTACATAAAGGTAAGCTTTACCAGCCAAATTCTTAAAACAGGTCCTCTCATGGGATAACTTAGAACCAGCCCCCAGTAATAATTTTGTCTTTGGTAGCCCTTCTTAAGTTCTCCGTTGAAAAAGAAAAGTTCATCCAAATTATAATTTTGAAGAGAGGGATCAAATTTTAAATTTATTGTTGATGAGTGCTAGAAAATCGTTTCGGTGGAGTAAGAGATTGTATTGGTGTTGTACGAAAATTCAGCACACACATACAGATGAAAGAAAAAAACAGCGACGACTCTAACTTTTTATGTTGAAAACCCGTAATAGGAAAAATCACGGGTACGATCCAATTCTTGCAAATCTACTTATTGATTGATGATTACGAAGTTCATTATCTCATAGATAGGAAATAATGAACTATATTTTCGTATTATAGATGTCGATTAACGGGTGTCTGGTTGTTGGTGATTGACGATGGTAGTTAGCGGTAGTCGACGATGATTGGGGAAGGTCAACTATGGTCGACGAAGGTAGGCGATAGTCGACCGAGGTCGGCAGTGGTCGATGGCAATCTGCGGTGGTTGTTGATGAAGGTTAGCGGTCGTCGGCGATCGGCGGAGGTCGACGACGGTCGATGGTGATGCTGAGATGCAGCTTCTCCTCAAATACCTAAGTTCTAGTTCTCTAGGCTTATGTTTTTTTTCATGTGAGATATGGGAAGTCTATTTATAGTGTTCTGGGTGCAATTAATACATGAATATGAATCATTTTGGTCAGACGATCTGAAAAGCTTCCTTCAATCACACCGTGTTTAATGGACATTTGCATGTCTTAATGATATCAGAATTGAGTGATTTTGGGCTTGTTGGATTCGTCTTGTCGAGACACTCGATTCGACTATAAACACGCCAAACTCAACATTCGTTTGTCTTTTCAAATGTATCTGAAAATCTTCCATGAATTGTTTAATGACTTGATATGGACTTGATTTGATTCAGATTGGTCTAACTTTGGCATCATTGGTCATTCTCATCGAGCCGATCAGTTTGACTATAAATTTTGCTGAAATCGTTGTTCTAGATGACCTTTTATCAAGATTTGAACGTTTTTGCTCAAAAGATTGTATCGAGATTCATGTCGGATGATGACAATTTATAAGTTGCATATCAATTGTATCATTTTACTTTTTATTTTTAAATCTATGCTCAAAAAATCTGTTTATATTGCATATATTTTAAAAGTTATTTTTTAGTATTGTTATGTTAAAAATTAGGGGTTAGAGTTCGTTTCAAATACGTATCTTCTAATTGGAGAGAAGACTTTCTAGTAACTCCTCTGTAGACTTTTCATGTGTATTATAATTTAATAATAGTTGTTGAGAGAGCTTAATCTTTTTAATTATAAATTACTAAACATCTTCAAAATATTGAATAATTTTATCAAAGTTCAAATTCATTAGTAGATTTTATGAGGAATCAATTATTTAATAAAATGACATATGGCCTACATAAAGACTATTTGATGTAACTTTGGCATCTCTATGTTTGGTGTTGAAGGGATGTAATTGAATCAAATCGAGTTGAGTCGGCTCGGACCCGACTTGATAAGTGGCTCTTGAATTGATGGGGTCAGCTTGTTTTAAGAAAAATTAAGATTAAATATACTTAAATTTATTAAATTCAATAATTTATCTTCAAATTGTCTAAATTATTTTAAAAGGAATGTCTTAAATTTTATATTAAGTGATTTCTTATTATTTATCTCCTAATTAATTGTTTTGTCTATCATCTCATTATAATACTATAATTAATTAATATTATTTTCTTTAAAAATAATAAACAAGCTAGTTCGAACTCTGGTAGAACGGTAGTAGAGTATGATGACTGCTAAATAGTAACAATCGATTGAAGATTGTTAGGTGATGTTGATTAAACAACGATGATACGATAACGGTGTTCAAACAATGATAATTAGGCGACGACGTCACGCGACAACAATCAAGTGATAATGGTCAGATGATAACAGTCGTTAGCAGGGACTGTTAGTATTGATCTCAAATTTATTGTCTCTTAATCACTTTGTATTCCTCTCATCAAGATGCTTTAACTATATCCAACATTCATTTTGAATGAACCTTCTGAATCCAAGGCATTTAACTTTAAAACATCTATACTTTTTCTAGAGTTTAGGGTTTAGGGTTTAAATTGAAGTTTAGGTGTTCAGAATATGTAAATATGTAAAAAGTGAGGGGTCAGTATGTAAATCTCTGTAAAATAAAATGAAATTTGCAAAGATTCACATGCAGTACATACCACCTGAAAGTTGGCAGATAATTACATGCCACCATATATAAATAAAAATGGGAAATTTTGTAAATAATTGGTTTCATATGGGTTGGAGAATATTTTCTTTTAATTCAAGTTAGTTTGGAGGTTGGATTTGTTGAAATGGCTGAGAATGTAAGCAAAGCAATGTGCCACCAGCTACAGCACATCTTGTTTGTTGTTGCCTGTTTGTTGCAGAGATAATTAGACCCACTCAATAAAGGCATTAATTGCTTCACAAAATTAGAACTTTATGTATTTCAATTTTGCTTTAACAAAAATATGTTCCCTTGGAATTCATTTTCATATTTTTAAAAGTGAATTGATATATTTTAATAAAATTCTTAAAATGATGTTCATAGTGATGCGCGAGATCCAAGCGAACATACACGCGCAAATAGTAGAAAAATGTCAGAACGAGACACTGGGAGTTTTATGTGATAAAACCTAATAAATGAAGGAAAAAAATCGCGGGGTATAGCCTAGTCGAAGTGATCCATTATGTGATAGGAAGTACATATGTTTACTCTTCTCCATAATTGAAAAATATGAAAGTACAAAGTTGATAATCGGACGTATCATAGTAATTTAGTCATACTAGTCATAATTGAGAGTGTTGCAATAGATTGGAGATAATCACGTGGTTTTAGAGACTGGACATGTTTGCTTCCCAATACTTTTTAGACGTTTTTCGGGAGGGAACAAGGAGGATTGTCGTTCCTGATTAGCACCCAATTACGAGGAGAATCTTTTAAGTAGATAAAAAATTTCACGGTTATAAACTGTGTCACTTAGGTTTTTGATTGTTACTTAAATTAGGAGTGTTAAACTTAAAAATACCCAAACATTTGAAAACTTTAGTCTAGAATTAAAACTAGTAAACTAAAGTTTTTTTTGAATCTAGAAAGTTTTGTTCCTAGTGGGATCGATAAGTGAACTCACAATCCATAAATTACTTGAATGACATGTATATGTGTGTGGTTTTCAGTGTTCATAGCATTTTAGACGTATTAGCCACAAATGACGTAGTTGAAAACTATAATAATAGTTAGCTACATAGGTCATAGTTGGTAGCTGCAGTAGCCATTAACTATATAAGCCTTAGTTGCCTAGTAGGTGGTTGCGGTTGCAGTCTACATAAGCTGTGATTGGTCACATAGGTCGTAGTCAGTAGCTACAGTGGTGTCAATTAGCCACAAAAGTCGTAGTAGGAAGCTATAATGATTGGTGGCTACTAACCTTTTCCTGAATTTACTAGTTCACACCAAAGATATTACTTATCGGTATATGAGGTAAGGAAAAAAATTTAGAAGTCTGAAAAAGATTACCGTATTATGAATATGACGATCGAAAGCAGTTGTTGCATCTTCATTAAGGTGGTGTTTGTCACGCCATATTAAGAATATGTCATTATACAATATTTTTGATGCATCGTTAGCAAACAGAGTTTGCCAACAACATCTAATAAGAGGGTCCGGTGGTGGTCGATGGTGATCAGAGGTTGGTCGTCTATGGTTGTCGACGACTATGAGGGTCGGAAGTTATCGTCGGGTTTTCAATCCAGAATAACATTGAAAATTGGCTCCTCCTCCCCCTCAAAGTAAAGAAATGTGTTATAGTTATAGCTCTTGAAGGATGGGTGTATTGATCATTTGGAGAATAACTCTCATAACCACTCGATCAAATGACTCGCATTAATTCCGCTTCATCATATGGTTTTTGTTTTAATTATTTAGGGACTAGTGATCGTGTTCGTTGGATTCCTCTTATTGAGCTGTTAGATTTAACTATAAGTATACCAAATTTGAAGTTCATTTGACCTCTAATTAACTACTCGAAACTTCCAATTGTGGTTTAATGGCGTGATCCAGGCTTAATCGGACCCAAATTGGATCAATTTTGGTATCACTGGGTTCTCTTTGTCGAGACAGTCAGTTTGACTATAAGCTTGATGAAATTGTAGCTCTAGATCATTTTTAGTTTGAATATGGAACATCCATTACTCGAAAAACGCCACGAGATTCATGCAATATGATAAAAAAATGTTGATTACGCATCAGTTGCCTCTTATTTTCTAGTGATATTGTTTGTTTGTTCTAAAAATATAGATATCCAAATTTTTGTGCAATGAGAAGATTTGAGTCGTTTCAATACTCTATGACATTTGGATCAGGTTGTCATTATCATGATGAATGGAAGTCGAATAGTTGTAGTATGTGGGCGTCAATGGTGGTCGACAATGTTATTGTTGTGGTGTTTGCGCTCGTAGGGAAATGGTAAGCGTTTGGAGGAGCACTTATGCATGCACGGGTGCGTATGTATATTCGTAAAGCAAAAGAATATTCTTATGCATTAGCATTGCAATAGGATACAAAAGTGAGTACAAACTCAAGTAGGAATGCAATGAAGCCCATAGGGACGAGCTGGTGCGCACGTGGACGCAAGCGGGGGCACGTAGGAGCGAGCAGGAGCGCGAGCGCCTGTGCTCGTGGGCAACAATTTGATCAGATGAAATTTTTAAGACATTAAAATTTTAAAGCTTTGTTGTTGATGCACATAATTTGAAATGGGTTTGAATTTGAATATTTAATTATTCAATTATAATTTATTAGAAAAAAAAAATATGATACAATATGAAACAAATACGTAAAGAATAATTGATAAATTCATAAGACTCAACGAATAATTGATGTAAATACATATAAATTTAATGGTAGTTATGTAAATTTTCTTTTTTTTTTAAATTAAATGATTGGCATTTTATTATGATTGCCGTATGCAACAATGGGGTATTCTTGCATTTTACTTCCATTGAATGCCATCACTTCTGAAATAAATTACAAAAATAATCTAAAAAATAGTTCTAAATAAACTATATTATTAAGGGTTTTTACATTGACGTATATCACATCTCGAATTTTAATATTACAAAAATCGGACTTCGGTTAACATTCCGCGAGGAAATCCACTCCTAACAACAAGCTTGCTTAAGACAAAAAATCTTACATACGCAGCTCTACGTCCGGTCTCCAATAAAATCTTGTTACGTGTATATGACTGAGCCCACCTAAAAAATAACAAAAAGACCTCAATAACGCTGTAACATTATTTGTGTGGTCTTACGGGCGGTATTATTAGCGTTGTGTCATTGTTGTGTTATTGAAATTGTTTTGAGGAGATTATTACAATATTACCGCGGTGTTATTTACATAATACTCCGGGTGATGTTATTGGCACAGATCACTGGTGTTATTGAAGTGTTATTGTAGTGTTATTCGAGTTGTTTTACGTAGTTTATTGTAGTGAAACCACAATATTATTTGCATGAGCAGTACTAAGTAGTATTGCGGTGTTATTCTAATATTATTGGAATTATTTTACAATGATGCTATAATAAATATATTTTCATCATCTTTTAGATGCGCTAAATATATAAGATTTTTTTCATCATTTATTGAAGCAGAATTACGTATGGACTCTGTATATAAGATTTTGTCCGCTCAAGAACCCCTACTATTAGTTATAAGATCAATTTTCATGGAAGAAGAAAAAAATTACGCTGCTGTAATAATATATTTGTCAAGACTTTAAAATGATAAATTTAGTTCATTATCTTGAATTGAGACGGCCTTCGTGATTTTTAAATACAATTCGCTGTCTTATGCAGACCAGCAGAAATATCTGAATAAAGATCGAGCCTTCATTCGAAAATATCATTTTTAAATATAATTCCCAATCATAGTATTTTACGAATGAGAAATTTACATATGTACCGCACAATTCTCATGTAATTACGCATCCAAACACCCAAAGTTCAGTATTTACAGATTATAACACTATGGTATAGTAACCATATGCATGAGAAGGTGCATTTCATTGATAAATAGGTGGTGATTATGATATTTTTTTTTTGTGATGTTAAAGCTTCAAGTGTTACAAATATGTAATACATAAGATTTGCATGTTAGATATGTAGGGCTGTCAAATAAAAGCTCGTTGTTCGCGAACAATTCGTGTTCGGTTCGCCAAGAAATTCGTTTTGGATTCGTCAAGAAATTCGTTTTCGATTCGTTCGATAAGCAAACGAGACGAACACAAACAATTTTTTTTCGTTCGGTTTGTTAAACAAACCAAACACGAACAATAATGTGTTCGTTTGTGTTCGGTTCATTATTGTTCGAAATATAAAATAATTTAAAATAATTATATATAAAAAACTTATAATATTTTAAAAATAATTATATATTATAAAAATTTATCATAATTTAAATAATAAAACTTCAATAAATTATAAAATATGATAAATTAATAATAATAATAATAATATTATAATAATAATTATATTAATATAAATATTATAATATTATAATTAATATATTATACTATGTATCTAAACAAAACCTTCAACGTTTTATTCTGTTTGTTTCATTTTGAGGAAATATGAAATATTTGTTGTGTACGGAATACCTAATCAATTTGCTTCATTTTGAGGAAGTATGCTATTAAAGTTAGGGCTGTCAAAAAAGCTCGTTGTTCGCGAACAGTTTGTGTTCGGTTCGCCAGGAAGTTCGTGTTCGATTCGTTCGATAAGTAAACAAGACGAACACGAACAATTTTTTTTTGTTCGGTTTGTTACACGAACAATGATGTGTTCGAACATTTCGAACACGAACACTATCTATGTTCGTTCGTGTTCGGTTCGTTTACCCCACTATAGATATGTAAACTTAAACATGATCATCTCCTTTATGAATTGCATCTCTCTTTTCATAAGAAAAATAACACACTTGGAGCAGCGAATATCCAGACGACGGTGTGGATTGCACCACATCACTGTATACAGTTGCAATCCACATAATTATGGAGACAACGACACAAAGCTCATAATATTTTTTTGCAAAAGGTACATCATGTTATGAAAAAATTATGATAAAGTTTGTAGGAAGAATGTACCCAAATATTTCATAGATTACAATAACACTCCATCTTAAAGGGAAACAATCTAACAATCTATTACATCAATGACCACAACAAAACAATTTAATGAATGAATAACAAAAGCCCATGGTTAACAGAAACTAATTCTATTCATTTAAGAGAGTATACCCAATGGCAGCGCTGAAGAAGAGAGCCTATGAAGCCATCACCCCCCATTGAATCTAGAAAATTCTAGATACTTATCTTTAAATTACCCTACAAATTTGTATATTACAAATACCTCATCTCCCCTAAAATATAATTTTTTTCATTTCTTGTCATTTGAAATTCCAATTCCACCATTGTATATAACCCCCCTCCATTGAATTATTTATCTCAAAGTTCTCCTTAACCAATTTATCCCACACCCATACCATTCAATTCATATATATTTACATATCTAACACCTAAATTTTCATAGTTAATACATAACAATCAAAATTTTAATGACGAGATGTTGTAAATATAAATATCAAAATTTATGGGATAGATATGTAAATGCATGAGAATTGTATGGTATGAATGTAAATTTCCCAACAAAATAGAAGCAGAAATGCGCAGGTATTACCTGGAAGAAAAGGAATGGGTAGGCCGGATGACCGGCCTTGGATGGCTTGTTGATAACAGTAATGTCTGTGAACGATGAAGCATGTCCGCCATTAATGGCGTCTGGTAGGAATGAGCAAGACCAGAACTATCAATGGAGGTTCCTCTAGTAGTTGCTCTCTGCCATGAATGCGAGCTCAGCCCCGAAAGCATGTAAGCCCTTCCAGACTCTTCATACTTCTGCCGACTCTCCATCCTCTCCTGCATTTCCCTTAGCTCAGCATCCATCGAAACACACAGCCGATCCCCCGATCGTCCGACCGCCGACGAAGAAAGTATGGACCGCTGAGATTCGAGAATCAAAACGGCTTCAGAAAGAGCGCCTCGCTCGGCCGCCAGCCTCGCTTCCGCCATGGCCTCGGCTGCCTGGACTCGAATCCTCTCGCGCTCTACTTCAACGGACATCACTCGTTCCATCACATGTTCCGGCCTTTGGATTCTAACATCTTCGCCTTCCGCACTCACCATATCGTTCGACAATGGATCTCTGTAGGAGCAAGAGACCTTCAGCAGCACAGTTTCTTCAGCAGTGGCAGGTGGAACACTGACAGAAACAAGGAAATCCCTCTCTTCTTCGGCGTAGAGATCCCCAACGCTGATCACACCGTTCGCGCCATCGAACACTCTGTTTGCATAACTGCCTGATTGAATCGACGTGAGGTGCACAGCAGGGTTTACGCGCTCAATCTTGACAATCAATTCCTGCACCAAAACACTGAGAAGCCCGCCAATGCACTGCGCGAAGGCATCCTGGATTGCGAGCTCAGATTCGATGAATGAGAAGGTACCCCCCGAAGTCTCTGAAATCGAGTGCATGGAAACAGAATCATGGTCCGCACCAAATCCAAACACGTGAATAGGAATCCGATGCCCACCGCCGGAAAGTATGGAGGACGGCACGAGAGATCGATAATCCGACGACAATCGATTTTCACGGTCACCAGTCGAAGAAACCGTGTATGTATCCTGCCCATCTGAAAGAAGTATGATGCTGCTCACAGGATTTTTCTCCTTCCTCTCTTCAATCACCTTGGCGCCTTTCCTCAGACCCTCAGCAATATTAGTTCCTCCGCTGGAAAACAAAGAATTTATAGCCTGCAACGCGTAGAGCCGACCGGGCTCGGTCATACGGCGAAGAGGGAAGAGACGGCGAGCGGTGGAAGAAAAGGCAACGACAGAAAGTCGATCGGAAGGGCAGAGGTTCTGGATAACAAAGCCCATCGCACGCTTCAGTAGAGCCAGCTTTGTGCCGGCCATGCTGCCGCTTATATCAAGCACGGTGACAAGATCAACAGGCGCACGAGAAGGAGGTGATGCCGCCAGGCTTGAGTTCTGGAAGAAGGGTGTCCTTGGAACAGCACCAGGGGCCTTCAGGTGGATCAATATACAGAAGGATTCTTCGGAAGCCAATTTTGGTATGGCGCTGAACTCCGGGTATGCTTTAATATCAACTGTCCTGGTTGATCTACGTTCAGAATTCTTAACAGTTTCTGACAGAAACTCAACGGGTTCATCGTCGTCGTAATCACTGGGCTCGGAGATGGTGTAAGGAGAGGCCAGATGATGTTGCCTGTTGAACGAACCTGTGCGAGTAGGCCTGCGCAGAGGCGGTACTGAACCATCTTCTTGCGGCCAAATAACAGGGTTAGATCTGGCTCTCCCAAGAGGAAGATCTAACTTTGGAGTTAGAAAAGGAAGCTCCTTCCATTTAGCTCTGCAAATAGGGCAAACACGATTTCCATGCTTGACGTTCGAAGCGATGCAGGCGAAATGGAAAACGTGGGAACATTCAGCAGTGAAGAGAGCGCCGCGTCCTGCTTTCATATTGCCCAAACATATAGCACATGTAGCACATGTTTTCTGAAAGAATATAAGTTGAAGAGAAAAATGAAGTTATGAAAGTATAATTCTCACAATTTCAAGTTCAGATAGGACCAAATAGTAAATGTACAGAGTAAATAAAATCCAGTTCAGAAAGAACAAATAGAGAAGAAGAAATAAAGAGTGCTACATTGAAGGTGATTGATTGCTAAGCGAGATGACAATCAATCTCTGTAACCATTATTACAATGTTATTGCAACTGCTTTTGCAACTAACAACTAATGTTGGGTTATGCAATTAATATGTGCAACGGCTAATATACCACTACTGCAACTAACAATCATAACAGTGGTCAAGCAATTATTGCTGCATGATGTTGCAATAAATTAAGGAGAATTCAAATGCGAATATAAGCTGAGAAACATCAATTTAGATGAATGAAAATGCAAATAGTGGTTGGGGGATATTGACTCAGCGGAATGAGAATACTAAATACAGTTTAAAGCACACCACAGGTGCAAACAAGCTGAGTGGAGTTCAAACTACCCTTAGTTTAAGCTTGAGCGCTCGAGCTAAAATGTTCAAAGATTGTACTCTTTATTCTTAATCACGTTCACCACTCGGCTTAAGAGACTCTTAAAGAGCTAAAGTGATGTTCCTAGTAACTACTGACTAGTTGTTAATTAGCGACAAATATCTTGGCAAGTTCACTTTTCAATTCGGTGATCAAGTTGATGATGCTACCACTAGTTTTCAAGCCCAAATTGCCAAGGTTTTGATATCTCCTGATTATACTCATTTGTATTTATGTGACTGTTGGTGAGTTCCAGTATTAATACTAGCATATTTGACTATATCAATTTTTATGTGTCTATGAAGGATTCTTCTTTTAAACCTAATGTAAAAGCAACATTATGTTTTTCATCACTAGCTAGAAAGTGGTGATAAATCTTCATAACTATTCCTTCGGTTCTTACATAATCATTTGTAAAGCTTGCGAACTTCTTCGCGATTTATGTGAAATACCAAATTTATTTTAAAAAATATATATCTTAAACTCGATGGATGACATTATTGGGCCCAATGGGAGGCGCACAAACACATGAAACACTTTATAAAGAGTTGTTGATATCAAGTAATAAGTGGCTGATTCAAAATAAATCACATGATTAGTTGGGTCGATTTTTCCATTGAAAGAATTGGGATGGAGGATTTAAAATTTTGTTGGAGGCTTTGCTTCTTAAATTTTTTTAAAGAAGGTTTGTTTCTTGACCTGCCAAGGAGTTTTGAACTCTGCTATTATCTGGATAATAAGTTTCGTCTAGAACTAGCGTTGAGGTTTATGCACTAGTGTTTGCGGGCATCTTTGAATTATTGAATCTGAAGATTCTTTGAGTATCTCCACACTTGTGGTGCTTTTAGGAGTATGCTCCAAGGCTCCCTGGATCATTCTTAAGATCATCTAGTCCATTTTTGCAGACTGTTTGTCACAAAGTCTTAGTTATCCATGTTTATAGACACTCTTCGGTTTCTATGATCCACTCCTTATAGCGTTTCTTTTTAATTTTAGGCATCAATTCATGCTCCGTGCACCTTTCATGATGTTGGGTCCAGATATGTCCATGGTGAGGGTAGGCCTCTATTAAATAGACTTGCGAAGTTTTGCAAAATAGAAATTTAAGAAAAGATTGGGAAAGAAGTGAGAGAGAAGGGGCTTGGACGAGTTGGGGTTTGGTGGGTATTTCTAGGAAAAGGTTCTAAGTTTTATACTGCCAACCAAAAAGGCTTAAAGAAATCTCCAGTGCAAGAAAATTTCATTTTCACCTGATATTCATAGGGTTGTGAACCCTAAAAGGAAAATTGACCTTATAAAAAACATGAAAAACGATTATAAATATATGAACATAATGATCAAAATTCTAAAGAGTAGACATATGCAACTGCCTTGGCAAACTGATGGGAGTCACTGACTAAACGAGTGAGTCTCCGACATCAGTGGGATGTAGGCAAGTAGCTCTTGAAAGCGGGGCAAGTGAAGCCAACTGAACTTTAAGGCTTAGTATATTCTGACAAGTCCGCTATGATTCTAGATGAGTGCACAATGATCTTCGGTGAATCTACCATCTCAAATTTCAGTCTCGTCAACCAACCTTGTGTTAAACTAAACTTGCCTAGATAAGCTATGTGTATACTTGGATATACAAGTAAAGTGAGTCTAGATCGTAATTGACACAAGCATATGTGTCCACATACACAAGCAATCAAGTAAATTGGAATGTAGGAAATGGTATATTTTAATAAAAAATCCAGCAAGAAAAAAAGCATGATGCCTTGTTGAACAATTTCTTTTCATATGAACAAAAAAACAAGGAATAATTTTGCCAGTATGATTTGAAAAATACAATGCAAAAAAATGTGTGGTCTAAAATGATATAAGAGCATCAAATGGAGATGATAAGGCACTAATCTTATGAGAGATAATCATGACATAGGTTTTGAAGGAGACAGTTGTGGAACAAACCTCAAGAAGGATGGATGCTGTGCAATCGCAATGAGGAGGCAGTGACTCAAGCCTAAAAAGAGAGTCGAAATGCAATCCTACTAAAAGAAGATGATTATGATGTAGATTTATAAAATACTAACGTAGCACGAATCACAAAAGAGATTCTTATAATGAATTTCATGCTAGGGAATACTATGACGTGTGTCTTGTAGAAGACAACTATAATGCAATCCTAATTAAAGACAACTAAAATGATGGTTTTACGAGAGACAATTAGGGCAACACAAGCATTGAAAGATATGACTACGGTCTAGCACATGCCTTTAGAATGATGGTTGCAGTGCAAGTATCGTAATAGATGGATGCAGAATTGAGGAAAATATCAAAAGCATGACTCTTAAAGGAAACCATTACAATTCGGGTTATATGAAATTACAATGTAGTATTTGGGAGAAATGATCGATGTGCAGTTTTTATATGAGAAGACTGTCATAACCCAACTCGATGCAACCAGTCATATTGAGGCGGGTCATCGCATTTTGAGGTCATGGCATAGAAATTATTACTCAAGCTCTATTTGGAAGTTATCTATCTTTTATTTTGTTCAAGTTTCACACACACAAAAGTCACTAATATCATCAAATGCTGTAAAATAAATATACTCAAAATTCATTCAGACCATACACAACAATTATGGTTTAATCTCTCAATTATCAAACAAAACTAAACATTACTATGACTATAAAAAATAATTATCGAAGATACTAAAATACCTAAAATCAGACTCTCACAAGTAATGTAGAAATCGTTACTCAATCTGAATGTTATTTTCGTGAAAGAACACATGCGAGTAAAGTAGGGGTGAGCACCTACAGCTCAGTAGGCAACTCAAAATCTACTGTAGTTTTCAATATTAAAAAAATAAATATGTATTCAATGTAAATAAATCAAACATGAATGTGTAGTATCTATTACAGTGTCAATATAAGAACTTGTAACTACAGTAGACATATGTTGAATAACAATATAAGCAACATGATATTATAAGTGCAATAAAATAACATAAAAATCAAATTCAATCTTTTATTTGAATTATTTTAATAATTTTCCTTTCGCCACTTAATACCTCTATTTCAACTTATTCATGTTTCCTCAGTCTCTTATAGCTTCACTTCCACTTAAAACTCCACTTGTTCACATATGTTCAGGTGTACTAAACACACAGATGTATAATTACATAAGTGCAAAACAAATTATAATTCCACCATCGGCCCAATCACAACTACCAGCAACTCCCCAATTTTTATTATTTTTAGCACATCATTTGATACAAAAGCATATAAATGATAACAATTTTGACATATCAAATTCCATAACATCCTATAGACCGTGGTATATACTAGTAGACACAAATAATTATTTGCGGGAAAAATAAATCTACACGTATTGCCAAAAAAAATTTGCAAAATCACTTATATGAAATTTCCAGAATAATATTTCAAGTGTTTCTTATTATATAACAAATTTGATAGGTTTAATATATGTGTCAAAATATACAAAATATTACACAACACAAAATACTCGACGAAAAATAAATATTTTTAAATCGATATGTCCAGCACAGTGTAATCTACAAAGTATAAAAAGTTGTGCGATGAAAAGCTCGTAAATCTTCACAGATTTGAGTTTCTACGAAATTAAAGCAAATAAAATACCAACATTTTACGAAAAAATAACAAAATTGAAATCTAAAGTAGGTTAATAGTAGCAAACCTAGTGTCGGACAATTTCCCGAACTGATACGACAAATGAAATCGGGTTTAAAGCCCCCAAAACCAACTTTCTCTCTCTAAAATTATTTTTTTTCCCTTTCCCTTTCTCTCTACATTTCTTTAGTTGAAAATATGAAAAGTAAAAACTAATGGAAAAATGAAATACTGTAAATATTAACTAAATAAAATAATTAATGGCAATTTCCGATTTTGTTAGATTATTAAATATAAATTATATATAAATCTATTCACATTTTGAAATATATAACTCTAAAAATCATTAAAAAATAATTAATGAATATAAAATATGTACCGGTGAAAAGGGTTTGCAAAACGGACATTAGATGGTTCCAGAAAACCAACATGTATAAGTATCTGTCAAATCCATAAGAAAAACAAATCTAACAAGAAACATTTTATTTCCTTACTTATAATGCTCTTAAAAATAGGTAAAAATATGCTTACTATATAATCAAATTTGCTCTATAATCTGAGAAAGATATTTAATCAATATGGCATGAAACAAAACTACTAAAAAAGTGATGAATAAACTAAACATAAAAAAAGCTTCAATAACATCAAATAAATATACAAGTCTTAACCATATTCCAAAATCAAGTCTCTACCGGTGTACTGGTATACTACAGTGGTAGTCGTTACAAAGACTGTGATGCAGATCTTGGAGGAAACAATTACGAAGAACTAAAGTTCATAAAAGAGAATCAAAACACAAGTCTTGCTGAAGACCAGTATGATATAATTTTTTCTTTT
Source organism: Papilionanthe hookeriana x Papilionanthe teres (assembly GCA_022702705.1). NCBI lineage: Eukaryota > Viridiplantae > Streptophyta > Magnoliopsida > Asparagales > Orchidaceae > Papilionanthe > Papilionanthe hookeriana x Papilionanthe teres. The sequence continues at coordinate 83,439,992 of CM040425.1, forward strand.
TAGTGCGAGGTGAAGATCATAAGGGAGACGACTTCAATGCAGGTCTTACAAGAGATGATTATGAGATAAGTCAAGAAAGACAGTTGCAATTTAATTCATACAATAGACATAGGCAGAGCAAGTCTTAGGAAAGATGGTTATGATGGAAATTTTGAGAGAGAATGTTGGGTGGCAAGTCTTGGAGAAAAAGAATATGGTGTGGGTCTTATTAGAGACAACTGCAATAACATAGATGAATGCAACACAAGTCCTACAAAAGACAATTGCAACATAAGTCTTAAGGGAGACAACTATATGCAAAGTTCTGAAGGAGAAGGCAATGTCAAAAATATCGCAATAGACAGTTGTGCTAAGGGTAGCTAATTGGAATTCTTGAAGGATCTGGATAGCCTTAAAAACTTGATAGATCGCATAAAATGCACAAAATGGGACAATGAATGGTATAGATTGCATGCCCACCCCTAAATCAAATATGATTGAAGGAAGATGCCCCTAGGCTGACTTGATCAGCCCACCCAAACTAGAGCTGATTCGGAAGGCCAACAATCGTGGTTCATTAGTGGCCCAGCCATGGTCACAACAATATCATATCAAAGACCTGTATATACCATGTCGTTGAGTTGGATGTCAATAGTGCGTGAAAGTACCTTATCAAAGAACAGTAATGATTGCATGGGTAAATTCCTTTTCTTCTCATCAGGTTAACACAAACAATCTGCAAAATAATGGCTTGTGAAGATCACAGAGCCTCTCAGAAACACAAAACTCTTCCATGAGAATCACAAGATCTTTAATATGATCAATTTAAATAGAAATAATAGCCAATTAATTTTTTAAATTTGTTTTCAGATATTTTCTCCACATCAAAATTAGAACCAAGTTAAATGATCCCAACACTCATAATTACTAAAGCACTTCATGCTTCAAATTCTTTGATGACTAAAATCTGTAATGAATTCTAAACTTGATAGTCGACAAGAAATTTTAGCCAAATCTGTTAATCAATCTTAAAACACATCATCAAATAATAAGAAATAATATTTTTCAAACCACCCCAAGAAGGAAAATAATAACAATGAAAAGTACAGAACACGCTAAAGACACGTCACACGTAGTACAAGTAGAACAGCAATGCTTCCGACCAGAGAAAAGCTCCCATTTTAGCCCAATTGATAAAGTAACGTAACCTCAAACTTTGTTTGGGTAAGACAAATGGCAACCACTCATCAACAAACGGTGGTAGACCACACGCAACCCCTCCAAAAAGAGGGAAAGAAATGGGGCCATTTACATGCATACCACCAAATTCTTATTTATTTATATATCTAACACCTAAACTTTAGTTTTAAATTCACACCTCTCAAATCAGTCAGATCATATAGAAAATACCACCATTTTAACTTTTAAAGAGTGAAATACAGCTTTTCATACGTAGGTAAGGTGGTACGTATGTAAAAAAATAAAGTTTAGGTGTTAGATATGTAAAAACAAAGTAACTGAATGGTGTATATGTAAATCTTCCACAGCACAAAAAAGAAAGACCAATGGCATAAGAAAAATCAATTTCTGCCGTGATAGCACTGCAAGCCAACCCAGATCACTAATGACAAGAACTAGCGTACTTGCAATGAATAAAAAACTGAAGGGGCTGTTTGTTATCTCATTTTAGATGGGATTTGGGCAATAACTATTTTAAATCCCGTCAGATAAACTTTTAAGGCTCTAAATTCAACTATTTTTATCAATCTGATTTCAATCTATTTATTGATTGAAATCAGATTGATATCGCTTTCTCATGCTCGCAGATTTCAAATCTTCGGAAAAAATAGCCAAATCTTTTATCGGGATTTAACAAAATTTATCGCGTGAAACAATTTTTTGATTCATTAAATTACATTGTTCGAAGTATAAATGATTTAAGAACTTTTTTGGCACAATACCTTAAAATCTAAAATAAATACACAATATTAGAATTAAGCAACGGTTCTGTCAAACAGTTTTCAATCTTAATCATCTGTATCTACCATCCGATTTGAGCCAAATCCTCCGGCAAACAACACCCAGAAATTTCTCAAACACATCAGAATCCCGAAAAACAAATCCGAAAATCAAAATAAAACGCAATCCATGAGAAGGTAAAAGGAATTTACCTTGCCGGATCTGCTACGCGATTCGGACATCAGATGTCTCGAAGAGTTCGAAGTCGCCTTAATCGGCACCAACAAGCCGCAATCCAATTCAGAATTACCTCCAGATGAAGCCAGCGAGGCCTCAACATCTCCGTCCCGTGTTTCCGATTTCTTCCCCATTTCCGTCCTAGGGTTTTCCTCCTCATCCTGAACCCTCGGCACGAAAACGCAAATGTTCATCCCCACGGCTTCCTTCGCCTTCTTCCACAAGCTCTCCATTTCTCTCCACCACACCCGCACCTTCGGCGCAGTATTACCCTTCAAATCTACTTTCTCTTCGCCGAGATCGCTGTTCCGGAGTCTTTATTCGCGTGGTAAAATCGCAAGGAGAGAGAGAGGGGAGCCGGGTCAGAACTGAATGGCATTGATTTTCTCTCTGCGAGCCGCACTTAGGGAGCGAATGCGCAATATCTTCTCTGGTAGAGTAGACCTTATCATCCCTTCTCTCCCTCCATCTCTGGTTTTGACCGAGCAGCTTTTTGCGAAATTGGATGTTCGAGAACTTACAGCTAGGTTAGACAATTGCCCTTGCATCTCTTTTTATTCTAGAGATGCCACTGTAGTGTTCACGGTAAAAACAATATGGTGGTTGTTTGGTAATTTCTCTAATGTGTAGGGGTAGAATAGGACAGTTGAAATATAGTTGGTAGGTGAGTGCATGCGGCGGCGGCGGAGTTGATAGGGGGTGGACTTTTAGGTGAAAGTGACTTATTTTTCTATTTATTATTTACATAAATAGCACAATTACTGTATATAAAATTTAGTATTAAGGTAATATTTTAAAAAATATATAATATAATAAAAATAATAATAAATAAATAAAATGAATTTACAAACACATCATTTAAGTCCTACATATTCACATAATTAATATTTAATTTCAATTTTCCACATAAAGAAAATATAATATCATAAAATAAATTTTAAATGCTTTTATATTATGAAATCAGAAAAAAAATTAAAAAAAATTTAATATAAATCAAAATGAAATAAAATTTTCTCTCATTAAAGCTTATGATCATAAAATGTCTATGTAATTTTTTTCTAAAAACATTAAACATATTTTAATCAGTCAAATGAAACAATCAAATCATTAAGAATTTGATAAAAATAAAAAATAAGAGTAGTGTTTTTATTATACATTTTGATATTTGAGTGAGAATGTGAAAAATAGGTGAAGGTGAGTGTTAGATTTAGGGTCCGTTTGCGCAACTTATTTGGTGCGGTAGCGTTTTGAAAACTCACCTGCTTGTTTGGGTCAACTGTGTTTTGGCAGCTTATGCGTTTTCAAAACGCAGAAAATAGCTTATTTGGTGTGTGGCAGCTTTCTGCTGAGATTTAACTTTTCCAAAAAAAAAATAAAAATGTATAATGGTCACTACACGGTTCGCACCTAGTTTATCAATGATTATTTTTAATTAGTTTATCATCAGATTATTCAATAAGCTGCAGCTGTCCCAAACAAACTCTTATAAATAGTAATGTTTCGAATGATATATATGTAATTGCTTACAGAGATAAAAGAGGGAAAATAAGGGAAGGGAAAATAAGGGAAAAAAATATAACAAGCTCATAATTCTCCAACATTATTGAGGACTAATCCATCTAACTTCATTCATGAGTAAGCCATTGCACATGAATTCCAGTTCCATCATTAGAGATTATTGAACTTGACCATGAAAGCTAAGCAGCAACTCTATATAAGCAGCTTGAGGAATCTCAATCCATTGGATAACAACAAAAAAAGTAAGAGATAAAAGAGAACTTTGAACTAATTGGAAACTTTGAATAACATGTAATGAAGTATAATGAAGGTGGAGGAAGATTGTCTTTGCCTCCGGTCAACATCTGTAACAAGAATAATATTTTTTATTAATTAGTGAATATAACACATAATATGTAATAAAATAAAAATAGAAGTGTACGTTATAAAACATAAAACTCGTAACTATGCAGTAGACATGTTGACAAATCTGTAAAGTGCAATCTACAACTACTAAAACGAAAAACACAAAACAACACAATAAACTGAAATACGAAATTCAACGTAAGGTAGTATAAACTTACTTATTTTACTCAGCATCATCTGAAAAGTGACTGGAGGATGTAATCATGATATCTTTTTCAAACGCATTGTCGGAGTCATATTGATCACGAAGATTTTTTTCTTCTTATTCGTCACTAGCAACCTCTAGATTTAGCTCTTCGTCAATTACATCAAGTCGAAAACTAAAACCTGTCGTTTCAGTTTCGAGATGAGTCAAGTCAATATTATTCTGAATATTAATGGTGACTCTTGGTTTACTCGAAATCACAACTGCCCAATCAACGTTATCTCTTGCTCTATGTTGATATAGAAGATAGTAAACCTAACTCGCATGTCGGGCTAGAATGAAAGAATCAAATTTAACATATATTATGCTCACTTTTAATTATGTGATACCCTTGTTTCATGATCAAGAAACAATATCAAACTAAGTTGAGTTTAATAAGAATACACTTCTTCCAATAGAGCTGAATAAGATAGTTCGACAACTTCTTCCAGAATCCTATGATATTCTATCTTGTCGTTCAACTTATTTTTTTGTCCTAACACAAACACTAGAATTAAAAGTTTTTTTTCCTTCAGACCAGAATCTTGTATGAAATATGTATCTATTTACATCATAAATTTGCATATTTTCACTATGCACATGTGTCCCTAAGCAAGATTTATCAACCACTCATATGTCACTCCATTTCTCTGATCATGAATCTATCAATATATACATAAGAAATCATGTGTTAATGAAATGCCTCATGTCACACGAGAAATGAATATGTCAAATTTAACTCACATGCACTGTAAACCACTAGAAAAAGTTATTCTCGATCAACTTGCTTATGTCATCAAATTCAGCTAAATTTAACAAATTCACAAATAAACTGTTCAAACATTGAAATATCATTTAAATAGTTAATCATGACACTTTTCAAATAAATTAGGTAAAAATTATAATGAAAAAGGACACAATAAAGGATTCTGCTTCATCGCAATTAAGAAGCATATAAAGTGTCATTGCTCAAATTTTTTGATCATTAAGTTAACACGGTGTGCACCTATTTACCGATGCTTCACCTAATTGTTTGAAAACTGAAAGGGTCCATGGTGGCACCAAATCCAATGGCTCTTTCTTGAAATTTCCTTCAGTGAAATAGTAGGAGTAGACTGTCGTTGTCTCTTGCAGTAAATATACTTCACATATCGATCATTCTGATTGAGTCTTATTTTTCATTGTTTTCTTTAGTTGATTAAAAAATCTTAAAAAAAAATGTTGCTCAATAAAAATTACCAATATTTTTTTTATAATTGAGTGGCTAACTATATAGTCCGAATGTAATTACTTCTTAAACGAATACAGTTAGCGCTACCATACTGGACTTCCAATTAATGCATCGTGAGGTAAATGTACGGGGAGATGCTTCGTCGAGTCGAAGAAACTAGGCATAAATATTCTCTCAAGCATGTAAAGTGTTCCATGAATGTTTGTTTCTAGCTGGCATACGTCTTCAGGCTTTAAACGAGCTGCGCATAGTTTGCTAAACAGCACACTAATTTTAATCAATGGATTAAAGATTTCGCAAACAACCGAATGCGGTTTGCATCAAATTTTGCAAAAAAAATTGACATTCGAGACTTTTCATTCAAAATTTTTTTCCAACACCCATATCAACACAATGGCTCAAATTTGAAACATACCACTCGAAATTTTTAGTGATTGAAGCTATTCACAAATTGTTATTCATTTGGACAATGCGAGGGAATAGTTTGTTTTGGGCTTAATGAGTTTGTCGGTAACAGTTTCTTGGATCTTCAACTCCCGCATTTTGCCTATCTGATTCGAATCAAGTCTAACATTCATTTTATCCATTGTTTTTTGTTAACGTCCATCACAGTATTGAAGATATTATCAAAGTATTTTTTTCCATGTGCAATACATCTAGATTGTGTCTCATCATAGTATCCTTCCAATAAGGCATATCTCAAAAACTTGATTACTTTGTCTAATTATGAGTGACACCAAATCTGAGTGGATGATATCGAGAAAGGTCGGGAGATGCATTAATATTTAGAAAGTCACTAACAATCTGCATTATATCTTCGCCAAATATTCATTGAAGCGGCGAGGATATCTCATTTTTTTCCTAAATGCATCCTTGTTCCTTCTGAAAGGATGTTCAACATCAAGGAACATACGGTGGTAGTCAAACCATGATTATTCATATCATGCTGAAGTGTAAATGTCATAGATGAATTCGTGCAATATGGGCATGATAACTTTCTAGTGTTGCTCCACCCGGATAATATTTCATAAGCAGAAAAATCACTTATTGCCCACATTAATGTTGTTTTCCTCAAAAAATTATATTTCATGGAGCATCGTACGTCACAACACCTATTTCCCAAGTAATTTGCAACTCATCTAACAACGGCTGCAAATATACAACAATACTCTTTTTTAGAGTTATTGGGACTAGGTATAACGTTAACAACCTATCAAGGCTGTTAATGTTGTCAAAGATCGATAATCGGTGAATATTTATCAATATTTTATTTATAATCTTGTTTGTCACTATACACGAAACTCATTCACGAATATATTTCATTCACATTTTCTCGACAGATATAAAGCTATTGATTCGTATGGGGTTTGCGATTCTCTTTTCGTTTTGAGACAAAATATGAAACAAATATATTTGTGAGAGGGCTGTATTGACCTCACTTTTGTTGAAATATAGTATTTCTTGTGTAAAAGCCTAAGATCTAGTCATAAAACTTCCCCGTTGACTATCATATAAGATTTCTCATTGACTATCATATAAGACTAGTGATAGAACTCTATCCTCTTAGAAATTATAAACACCTCTTTATTCTTATTGGAGTTCCACATGTGTGTTTTTGATCTATAACACTTAGTAGGATGAAACCAATATGGGGAGCTCAAGGGGAGTCCCCATAGGGACTCTCAGACCTTAGGTATAGCCCTGGGTGGTCTGGTCTTGATCTTACTCGCACACATACACGCCTAGACCCATCATTATCACACTCTCCCAAGACCTTAAAATCACTTGCACTTAACCCATTCCCCGACTCTTTTGGTAACTCATGTGGGTGGTCCCTAAGCTCTTAGCCTTTGGCTAGGTTAGTTGGGACCAATACATGAAAGATCCAAAAAGGGCTCTCCCATTAGTCTCATGATTAAAAAAGGGGTAATATTATGATTAACATCCTCAATAAATTCTAATTTTATCAAAACATCTAATTTTGACCTTCTACCCCAACATTTTCCAAAATTACTAAAATGCCCATGAACCTTATTTTTCTCAAAATTGCCCAAATTTTAAAATACCGTAAAAAATCATACTAAACCACTCCAAACCATTTAAATTGACCAAAATACTCATTTTCCACAAAATTCTCAAAATACCCCTATATCATCCAAAATTACTAAAATGCTCCTCATATTCAAAAAATCTCCAAATTCAATCTAAATGTCCTCAAATCAAATTGAACCACCCAATGCCTCCAATTGTGCCCAAATCCACCAAAATTAGCCAAAATTCTCAAATTGCCCCTAAATGGCCAAAGTCCCCAAATCACCCACCCCATTTCCACCAAATTGATTTCAAACTCCTTCAATTTCAAATCCAAATCAAATTTCATCATGTACAATCTGAATTGAAACTAAATGTAAGCCCAATTGAACCCAATTTCAAACCCAAATTCGAATTAAATACCCCAAAATTGAGCCAATTTCAAATTTCATTAAATAAGTCTACATAACTAATCCAATTTCCCAAAATTTGTTGCCCAAATTCCTTATGACATTTTTCTAAGCCAATTTGAACCCTAAAATTGATTTAGATCTAAGCCCACACCAAGCCTAAATCTAAACCCAAGCTTAAACCTTCATATTGAACCTAATCTTAAATCACCTCAAACCATTCAAGTTGATCCAAGCCCTAACCATTTATGTCATGCTTAAGCACCCTTGGATGTTAATCCCTAGTTGATCCATGGACCAAGGGTACCCCAAATCATGGAACCTTTCACCCTAATTTGGTTAAGCCCTCTACCCCATGCCATCAGCCATCAAACCTCAAAGCTAATCACAATTAAATCTTCCTTGACCTTCCTAGCCATGCTAGTCACCTCCCATTGCCTGGTCGGCCGACCTAGTGGCCGAGAAACCCAAAACCGAGAAAGCTCCCCGATGTTTTGAACCTAAATTGCACCCATCCCTTGTGATATTCCCCCATTGGATAGTCACGCAGCTCAGCCCTCCACCAGAGCTTACTGACAACAACCAATGGCGGCCTGATGCCTCCCCCTTAGCCTGAATTATAAAAAGCCCCCTCCACGGCCAAGTTTATAGAGCATCCAAGTCCCTGGGGAAACTTTGTCAAGTTCTCTCCAGAGCTCCTCCCAGCTTCCCTGAGTTCAAACATATTGTCCTCAGCCATCCATTCCCTCCGTCCAAACCCAATTTCATTTTTGAAATCCAGGACATTTTTCTGTCAGTCCACCAAACTTCATTAAACCGCAAATTGATTAACTCTTGAGCCTCACCAGAGCAAAAGAGGAGGTTCCCCATTGAAACCCCCATCCATAGAGCCCTCTACACGAGACTTCGACCAAGGCCCAACAACCTCTTATCGAATTCCTATTTAGACCTCATACTAGAGGAAGGCAACGCTTTGAGCATGTTCGTGGTAGCGGGACATGTGACCGAGAACTAGTTGGCTCGCAGGCAGGTGACTGCAGTTCTTGATAAGGGGCGGTGATAGTAGGTGATCGGGGGCAACCGACAACGTTTGGTTAGGGTCATGGATGGTAGCGGGGAAGGCTAATGTCCAACGATTGGTTGCAGCTGGTTGGCTAGTGGGAGGAGGTGGTGGGTGGAGGCAAATATTGCAAGCAAAAGATGGTCGACTTGAGAGGCAAGTTGTGATACAACAGTATTGGCAACAGGGACAGCTGGGAAGGGAGACTATGGGAAAAAAAATTATATAAAAACAATATATTTGAAATTCACTAAAACATATGGAATTGAAAAAAAAAAAAATCAAATGCATTGCGATTTTTTTTCTCTCGTGTCCAAACATCAAATTTTACAAAACTTTCACGAGATATATATATATAACGAAATGGTCTTTAAATGATAATGATCATATTAGATTTCTCTTATAGAGGCACTCATTTTTAGAATAGACATATAATATTCCATGTCATTTAATTATAATATAGATGTCTAAAAAATCTCAACCATGTTTTGAATGATTGGTTTGTCTTCAATTGATCTCGATCACATCACTTTTTTGTGCATTTAGTGTATACACAAATATCTAAATTTATAGAAAGTCAATCTGTAAGGAATTGAGCCAATCTGTCAAAGTTGTGGAATTGGTCTTACCTGCCAACGTGGCTGAAATGATCCTATATGTAGAAATAGTTGAATCTTGCCCACCTATGAAAGTGGCTAAAACGAGGCCACCACAAGTACGGAACAGAGTCAACTACCAAGAGGACTTAGAGTGACTGATAGAGACGCATATCAATCCTTCTTTGTCAGACCATTGGAACAAAACTCTTTTGAAGGCACCAGAGATGGTTGTCGTATCGACCATATCTGATAGTTCATGGACTACAAATCTCATCCAAATTAAAACTATCAGAAGAGGACACTAGAGAAAGTCGACAACTGATACGACGCCAATCATTTCAATATGTTGGTCCTTCATGTATAAAAAGGGAGGGAGCTCTTCTCACAAAAGGATCCTTCACCTAGTTTCGGCTTTGGAAGAACCTTTATCTCGAAAGCTTGGAATCGAAGAAATTTCGGAGAAAACTTGTTGCTTAGGCTATTAATCGTAAGTGTATTACTCGGAGTTCATGTCGGAAAACTTCACCCATCTCTCTTCTTTTTTTCATCATTCTCTACCTCATTGACTATATTTACCAAATTACATGTCCTTTACCAATAACACAGGCCCCACGTCCTTAAAAAAATTCATGGGTTTAGTTTATGGAAATTTTAAGTTCAATTAATAATTTATTAATATTAAATTACAGATGTCATAAATTTAGTTTTAAAAAAAATTAATTTAAGGAGATTAATAATGATAGGTAATTAATTTGGTGAAGTATCAATGATAATAATAATAATAAGACTCTTGTTTAGTCGTATTTTCTGCCTTTTTCCGTCGGCTTGACTCGCACCAATAGATTAATGCCCTCCTCCTCTGACCAGATGGGAGCTGAAACTTCCAGGCGGTAGGCTTTCATGTTCTTCTTCCTGCAACCTTCTCTCTCTTTCTCACTCTATATAATCGCAGTCGTAGTCTCCTTCTTCATAATTGGTCTCAACCCATTTCTCTTTCCAGCGGCAACATTCTCTCCGTAAGGAGTAATCAATCGAGAGGTTCTGAAAAGAGGGGAAGGATGAATATTGTGAGCCGGAAGATCCACCTGTACAACGTCACCATGGGGCTCTACATGCTCGATTGGTGGGAGAGATACCTATTCAGTATCCTTGTTCTTACTGCATGCAATTCGAGATCTTAAATTAGGGCGAGATTTTTGTTGTAATGCCTTTATTACCATGTTTTTAAAAATTTTTCGATGATGGTGTTACATCCAACTTGTTTGTAGAAATTGTTTTTTTTTTTTCTATTGGAAATGGAAAAAAAATTGATGGATTTCAGGCATATGATGTCTTAACACGTACTAGACACGTTGATCATCGTGCTGCTCTGGTTCGTCTGCTACAATGGGACTCGGTCGGCCAACGAACTCTTCAACAGGTAAATTGGGGGTGCTTTATAGAGCAAAAATGCTTAGTTTCTATGTGGAATTATGAGGGAATTCTGGATTCCCTAGGCAGCAGAGATCATTAGGTCACCGTAGTTCAACATTTTACTGCATTGATTAGTTTCTTGTTTGGTATAGATACTTTTATATTATAAATGGAGAGAACAAAATAGAAAAAAAATGAAAATAATTAGCTCACAATGAGATTCCTGAGCTACACTGATTCAAGAAATCTCACGTTGAATAGAAATTTGGATGCTTGCTTTTACTTTGATAGTGGCTTTGAAAATTTTTCTCTGATCAGACGGTGCAATACCGCAGCTTCAGCACAACTAAAATAGAAGTTGTCTTGCTTCTCTTAACTTTGATAATGTATTTTGAAGGACATAGCTTAAAAACTGTTTTATTCCTGGTTTTCAGTACTTATGTCTCGTGCATTCATTTCAATATTAAGCACAACTTTGGTATTTTCTGTTTCTTAATTAAAGTTAGGTTGATGAGCAGCAGTCCAATATTTAGGATCCCTTTGCTTGGTTGCAGTTCTGCTTCATGGGTTGATTTAAGTTTTTGATCGACCTTTTTTTTGTATATTTGGAGAGTTTTTGGATTGCCGATATCTTTTGTCTTGTTATCTTGATAAGATATTGGATTGTTGGTTTAGTAAGATCCTTATCCAGATACCTGCTTATCTAACATATCTCCTATATAAATTAGTCACACTGTTATCTTAACAATTGTTGCGTGTCAAAAAATTCGTGGCGGTAGAATAATATTTTAATGTCTTAGTGTTGCACGTAGATTCAACACACACGCAGATAAAAGAAAAGTTGTTGGATGAAGCACTAGAATTTTTATTAGGAAAAATTCTTGAAGGGAAAAAACCACGGGGCCTAGCCCAGTAAAAAAATCCATTATATAATTGTAAGTGCACGAGTTCACTTTTCTCATGAATTAGAGAAGATGAAATTTCAAAGCTGATAATCATAGATGTACAATAGTATTTTATAATAGCCATAATTGGGATTCAACAAATATGGTTCTTGGCTATGTAGCAATAGTTGGTCACAAAGCCGTAGTCGGTAGCTGCAACAGTGTTAGTTGATTATAGAAGATGTTGTTGGAAGCTGTAATAGTAGTTGTTAGCTACAAAGATTGTGGTTGGTTGCGACAAAGGCAATAATTAATCATAAAAGTTATGGTTGTCGACGTCAATATTGACAGTTGATCACAAAAGTCGTAGTTGAAAGTTGTAACAATAGTAATTAACAACAAATGCCGTAATTGGCGGTTCCAATTTTATATTAAAAATACACTTGTCTTTATACACACAAAAAAAATACAAGTTTTAGACACTATATTTTAACTATAATGGTTGCAAGCAACGGTCAGTGAGGGCAGGTGGTTTGTGACGACAAACAATGACAACTGATGGTGGACTACATTGTCCAACGGGTGCTGGTCAATGGTGGTCGGGTGCTACGGAGGTTGATAGTTTTTCTTCGGGTCTTCTCTTAACTAACAATAGGCTCTGAAATATTATTTCTTTTTTTTTCTCCTCCTCCCCTTTTTTCCACAAGTTAAGATATGGGGCCTATTTATAGCCTTTTAAAATGGGTGTTTTGGTCTTTTGACTCGTAAACCACCTGATCGAACGATTAATATTGATCTCCCTTGATCATGTATAATTTTTTAACAATTTGAGTGTATTAATAACGTTAAAATTTAACGATATTGGGCTTGTTTGATTCTTTTCGTCGCGATGCTCGATTCGAGTATAAGTATGTCAAATTTACAGTTCATTTGACCATTTAATTGATGATCCAAAGATACTAAATGTGCTTTAATGGCTTGATCTGGCTTGTTTGGACCCAAATTGAACCAATTTTGATATCATTGGATTCATTTTATAGTGGTGTCTAGTTTCACTATAGACTTGCTAAAATCGGGCCCAGGATCTTATATTTGAATTCATAAGATTCTTTATAAAAAAAATGCATCGAGATTCATATTTAATAAAAAAATTGTTGATGGAACTTCAATTATAAATGTTAGTTTATAAATAACCTCAAAATTAAACTATTTAGACGCACATTTATCCAACATAAATTCTATCTAGATTAATCAATTTACTAACATCTGGTAAAAATTCACCAATATGTTACTAGAATAAAAAATATAAAGTCAGAATCATATTGATTGTTCTTTATTAAATTGAAATCTTCATAGACAATAACACTCAGTGAAATAAGCCACAGTCAAATGTGGCACTAATATTTTGGCGATTTTGTTATCTAGATATTACTTTATTTCAAATAACTTTATATCATAGATCTCTTTTATGAAAATATGATTTATGTAAATAAATTGAAACTGATTGCTTCATTAGACATTATAGGGTTGTTTGATTCACACTCACGTTTGGCTTATGGTAGTTAAAACATATTTCTTTGGCAACAACACCCAGTAAAATAGTATTTGAACTGCATTTTAAGGGTTTGTTTGGGGTGGCTACAACTTTTACAAAAGTTTGTTATAAAGTAGTGGTGAATAAAATTATTTCTTAGAAAGCTACAGTGAGAATTATACATATATTATTTTCTAAAAAATCAGACAACTTTCTTACAATCTCTGCATTTTAATATATTAGATTGAAAATCAATTTTCTATCACAAAAATTATTAAAAAGGAGCAAAAAAGCAGCTTTTCAAATAGAGTTGTGACGGCAGCCTAAAACGCAAAGTAGGCAGAAAGCTGTCCCAAATAGATTTTAAGCATCTTTTAAGAACAGTGTGGATTCTAGTTCCTTTGGGATGTCCAGATAAGCTGAGTGCCCTAAGACTACAGTTGACTCTACTTAAAGTTGTTTTCTTTGGGGATCTTATTCTTTGCATGTGAGCTCCTCATTCTTCCGATTATCATCGGTGAGGCTTTGTTTGCTATATGATGATTTTGAATCAGATGCATTTAGCATATGTTATTTGATTTACAAATCCTTTCGAAGGAGTCAATGGTCAAATGGTTTGGCAATTAAGAAGAAACAAGATAATTTGGAAATAGAGATTTCAATCTTTCTTTATCCGTCATAGTAATATTAACTTGGGACTTGCAATAACAATTTGGTTCTCTTTGAAGTTGAAGCCCTTTGGCAAGGCTTTCTTTGCATTCCTCTTTGGTTTTCTTCCAATGCAATTGGTATAGGTTTGCTATCTTCTTCTTGCTTCATTTCGCATGCTATTGGCTATGGTTTATGATATATTCCTTGCTCTTTGCAAGTCGTCAACTAGTTTTTGAGATCTTAGATTATAAAGTTTACGGCATATTTAGGATAATTTTGTTTTTTTGTTTTGTTTTTAAAATATGTTTGTTTGGTATGTTTTTTACATGTTTTTATTTTTTATTTCTAAAAATAAAGTAGCGTGTTTTTGAAAGCACTTTAAAACACATTCATTAGATAAACCTTTTCTCTCTTTGATACTTTGTGCTCATATTCCGTTCCCCTCTGTGTTTATAACTAGTTAATTTGAATACAACTGCACGATTCTACGTCCAAACATTCATATGCTACATGCTTTTCTTCTAAATTCTTTATGAATTTTTGAATTTGAACAAGTTGTTCTGGAACTTAACAATGCTACCCATACTGCATGCTAGAAGTTTCTGACATTACTTGGATATTAGATGGTCTAAACGATTCATTTAGACATGAGAGGGTTCACATACATACCACACAATTCATACGTACTTACATATCTAATACCTAAACTTTAACATCACATCAGAAAATACAGTTAATACTAACATTTTTAAATGAATGCACCTTTTCAGGCATGAATTTTGGTGTGATTATAACAATAAGTTGTTAAAAATATAAACATCAGACTTTAGTTATTAGATACAAATACATAAAATTATATGGTATGTATGTAAAAGCTCAGAAGCTGATTTAAATTTGTGTTTAATATGTTGTATTAAATGTCAAAATATTAAAATGCTTATACAGATAGTATTAAGTTATTATGAATAATTAAGAAAATCAAGCTCTAGAATAGGATAAAAATCACGGCAAGTGGCATTTACATTCCAATCACATAATTCTTATGTATTGACATATCAAATACCTAAACTTTCAAATTTGCACGCATAATGCTTAAATTTTTAACATCAATCAAATAATATTATTATTATTAACATTTAAAAAATGAAATATACATTTACTTGCATAACTTTACAACACCGAAATGTTAGAAATATAAATATCAAAATTTAGATGATAAATATGTTAATATATAAAAATTGTGTGTCATATATGTATAGATTTTGCTATATTATTTTTCTCATGCAATTCAAAAAGTTAATCTACAAAGCAAATTCACAAAAAATTTCATTTAATCACCAAATGTACCAGCTACAACACACCCTAATGACAGTTAATAGGTGAAAGAGCTATAATTGATTGAATGGAAAAACATAAATAAATATAAAAAATAAAAAAAAGGAAAAAAAACTGTGATAGGGCTTGGAGAGCAACCAATTAAATTGAGCTGAAAAGTTGAAAAAAAAATTATCCATAAATTTCACTTTTTTATTTTTTGAACTCAAGATATATAATATCAGATTCATGCAAATAAAAAATTGGGGAGGAGATGTATGACCTAAAATCAGAGGACATTAGATTTGATTTGTACTTAGAAATTCATTATGACCAGACAAATGTAATTTTTAAATTTTAAAGCCTCAATTATTTGAGCTAGAAATTTTAAGAAATGATTCATGATTGTATAAAAAAAATTGTATTTGAGATTGATAAATTTGTGGAGCCTGAGATCACTGTATTTCAATTTCATTAAGAAGTCGGGATATCCAAAAAAAAAGAAAAGAAAAGAAAAGAAAAAACAAGAGAAACTCATTCTTGTTACTTTTTTTCTTTATGTCTAAGATTCTATAGAAACGATAATACAATACATCCAAAGTCTATAAATATGTCATGTTTTTAGGTTTTACACGTTGGATGACTTGTGGCTAAGAAAATTTCTACCAAAGATTTTATAGCTCTGCTTGATGTTTGAAAACCTAATTGAGTGATTTCACTTCTTCACGCTTATCTTCCTTCTTTCTAGTTCTTCCTTTTGAATATGAGAAAATTACTCCAAACATTTTCTGTCTTCATTTCTAATGCTAGTTGTTGACAAATGTTGATAGCCATCCCACCCCATGTTGTTAGCTAATATTGATAATTGTCCTTGCTCATCATATGATGCTCATTTTCCTTAAAATGCTACCTCCCATACTATTGATGACACGGCTGATGCTTCCCATTGCTCAACCTTCACAATTCATCATCAGTTGATATGTTTCTTTCATATTGGAGCAACAACCAAGCTAAATGCCCACCGTTGCCTAACATTTGATGTTCCCCTTTGATCACTGTTTAACTCCTGTCAATGATTGCCATGCGACATTCAACTTCCATCATTTCAATCAACTGGGAACTCTCATATTAGGACTAAGTTAATAGCACATAGTTACCACATCTAATTTTTCATGTCCATCATTGTTAAATGCTTACCCAATGATTGGTGCCAGCATCGGTCAACCACTAATGTCTGATGTTTATCTTCTCAATCACCCATTCTTTCTATTTAGAAGAACAATTAAGCATATTCTATTTAAGGAGAATATTAGTCGAAGAAGTTGTGCCCATTTGTATTGGCAAAGAAATTAAATTACTAATGAATTTGGTCTATTGTAAGTTAATGAGGTCCTGAGATGGAATGTATGATTTCACGTTGTAATTCAAGCTGTGTTCCCATGTTATTTTGAAGATAATACTTGAAAGTTGTCAATTGCGCTTTGATTTATGGTTCAAATTAAAAGCTGCGCACTGCATAATATGCTTTGATTTATGGTTCAAATTAAAAGCTACGCACTGCATGATATGATTAATAAAGGGAGATGTTGACCTTGCCTTCGTCTCACACATGCACTTAAACTTCATGTTTATAAACACGCTTTGGCGGGCTTTGAGCTTTCCCAATTTGACCGGCTTCATACACATGCTAGTCTCACACGCAGCTTCACTCATTGAGTCTAGCACACATTTTAGGTTTGATATACACTAGTTTAGCCAGCTCTATGTCGTGCATAGACTGATTAACTGATTGATATTCAGTAAATTGTGCTTGTCTAGACACTATTATTGTCTTTGTAAATTATGCATGTCTCACGGAGATCATGGTCTTCATCTGATTGTGCATGTCTCATTGTGACTGGGATCACTCTCCTTCTCTCATTATGTAGTAAGTAGATCAGCTTGATTGAGTTCAACTTAATAGATCTATAGATATTGCATTTTCATGTCTCATCGTGCCTCATTAATGACATTATGTAATTTTATATATATTTGGATGTGCCCCACATCCTCCAAAAGCACAAAATGAGCTTGTATTCTGGCATAGTCGATGACTGGGTATTTGACTTACCATCCTCCAATTTTAAATGTAAGGCCCCAATCACCATCAAATCTTAGCAGATTTGTCTCATAATATGACCTTATAAGTCTACATATACATTAGGCTTATCTTAGCAAATATCACTAAAATTAAGTAATATAAACACATACTTTGTATACTTCTTAGTCGTAAGGTATGCCACTCTCCCTTCATATCCTAGAGCATTATGGACCCACTTTTTAAATATGTGTGAGTGATTAGTTGGCGTGTCTAACCTACATAGCATGTAAATCAAACACTTGGGCTTTCATGGTCACACGTGACCTAGTTGTAAGTTTCATTTTTGATATTTTTTTAACCATATTAAGATGTTTGAACCTGATTAATCTCACATGATCAAAATGCACTCTTATTATTCTATTATTTTATATCATTTCTATGACATTAAAAATATATTTCGACTTTTTTATCCCATACATTCAAATTATAGTCACATCATTATTTTTTGTTTTCTTCTTCTTCTCTCACTGATTGAGAAGATATTCAAACTTCTTGATCTCATGTTATTAATTTATAAGTCTCATCTTCATAGCTTTTGCACCTTCCATATGCCTTGTATTCAATGTATTATACACTAAAGAGATTTTGGGGCCTTCTGAGCTTATATGATTTAGTTGTAAGTCTCACATTTTATTCTTTTATTATCTTATTTAACATATTGAGAAAATACGTTGGTTTTCATATCAGACCTAATGCAAATAACCATATTAAGATGGGTTGTATCATGTCAAGGTCACAATAATTGCTTAATTTTTAAAATATATTTAGAAGAAATTTTAAGTGTCTCCAATTTTCGCAAACATAAAGCTATTAATAGTATAATATAATTAAAATATCAATAAATTAAAATAGTCAAATTCTATTTAAATCACATCATAAATTATAAAATAAAAAATAATATGCACAACAATCATATTATAATTCTATATAAATAAAACAGGTATATTTTATGACTAAAAAAATTAATCAAAAATATCAACATATATGAAGATGAGCTTTTAATAATAACTCAATAGTCTTTAACCTATGTCTTACCTTTTTGAAATAACACGTGGATAAAACAAGAGTAAGTAATCGTAGCTTAATAACACAGGTGGAGCTATTATGGGAGCACTGAGGCCTATGCCGCTACTGGGCTACCAGATCTCCGCTGCCATGCCACCGCCGTCCTCGACGTCAAACCACTGTTGTCGCGTAGCTAGCATTGTTAGATTACTATTGCCCAGCCACCATCGCTGCCAACATCGGCTATTGTCAGCTGGCCACAACCACTTCCGACCCGCCGCTACATGGCCATTGCCATCGCCGTCGCCGTCATTGGATCACCACCATTGTCAGACTGCTGTTGCCATCCACCACAAACACCGCATTTAGGCCACCGCCATGGGACCTCTGCTCGGACACCAGCGTCATCGTTGCAAAACCACTGCAGTGGGGTCGTCGCCATCACCGCCACCATAGCCATTGGGCCGCCACCATTGCCGAAGTATTGTTCCCCGACCACCATTGTTGCCATCGTCGAACTACCACCATCGACCAACGCCTAAACCACCGTAGTTAGGCCACCATCCTTGAACCACCGCTGCTCGACCATCATTGTCGTCATCGGACCATGTTCATCGCATCACCACCATCTTCGGGCTACCGCTACTTCGCCATCACTGTCGCCACCAATAGACCATTGTTGTTGGGTCGTCGTAGCCTCTAGACCATCACAATTTATCCTCCAACGACTCTGAGCAATCGTCTCTACTATCATTGGGTTCTATAGTTGTCAGATCACCATCGTCGGACAACCGTCGTCGGCTACTGTCACCGAGCCAACGTTGAATCACCGTCATTTTGTTAGAACTCTGATGTTGATGTCAGACCGTTGTCGCTAGCCTGTTGTTATCACCTTCAAGCCGCCATCTCCGGGACATCATCACCATGACTGACCAACATTGTTAGGCTACTGTAGCTACTGGATCACCGAAACTTGACGGATGCTCTGCCTCCACCATTGTCCACCTGCCATCACCAGAACTCTACCATCATTGCTAAGTCATCTTCTCCCCATAATCTCTATGTCGAGTCACCATTGCTCGGTTGCCATCGTTAATATGGCACGCCATCGTTAATATGACATACCATCGCTATCGTCGGATCATCATCTCTTGGTCATCATCGTCACCGCCCCTCTGAACCAACTTTGTTAGATCGTCATCATTGCTGAATCACCGACGTCTGAACAAGACTGTTGCAATCACTAGATCACCGATATTCAGCCACCACTGCCATCACTTGGCCATCACCGTTAGTGACAATGAATCAAAATCATCATTACATAACCCCTTTCGTCGATCTACTATTGTTTCAGTCGGGTCGCTTTCAATTCCATAATATTTTCTACCACTCCACTAATAAAAGTCAGGTTAATTTCTCCTATTATTATAATACTATTTTCTATTGTTCAATGATAGACAAAACTTTATAACATACATAGTAATAATGTAATCATTTCAACTGGGTTAGACCGATGGGTTTTTTTTCACTTTTTCAAGTTTTTCATATAAAAATCTCGTGCCCTTTCTTTAGCTCTTTTTTTATCCGTATATATGTTAAATTATTGTATAATGCTAAGACATTAATATAACTCTATATAAGACAATTCCCGACATGCAACAAACTTATAAAATTTCTCTAATAGAGACACTCATTTTTTAGAATAGGCATATAAGCTTCCAAGTCATTTAGTTATCTAATAGATATCCACAACAAACTTAATCATATTTTAAATGATTGGTTTGACTTCATTTTATCTCAATCACATCACTTTTAATAAAATTGGATAATTTATTTGGTAAAGTATCAATAATAATATTAATAATAAGATTCTTCTGCTTTGTGTTAATTTTCTATTGTATTTTGTTGTTTGATTAGCCGTCTTTCCTTTTTTTTTTCTACGACTTAATTTGCGCCAATTTGTTAATTTCCACCTTTTCTGACCAGATAATAGTTGAAAACGCCAAATTACAGGCGTTAGGCGTTCATGACATTCTTCCTGCATACGATCCTACCTTATTTTTCTCTCCCCCTCACTCTATATAATTGCAGTCGTCCTCTCCTCCTTCAAAGTTTGTCTCAACCCATTTCTCTTTCCAATTACAACACTGTCTCCATATGGACTAATTAATCGAGAGGTTCTGAAAAAGAAGGGAAGGATGAATTTTGTGAGCCGAAAGATCTACCTGTACAACATCACCATTGGGCTCTACGGCCTTGATTGGTGGGAGAGATACCTATTCATTATTCTTTTTCTTTCTCTATGCATCTTTCTCTTAAATTAGGGCGAGATCTTGCTGTAGTGCCTTTATAACCATGTTTCTTAAAATTTCTAGATAATTAAGTTACATCCAACTTGGTTGCAGAAATCATTTTTTTTTTCTCTTGAAAAATAGGAAAATTTGAGGTTTTTAAGCTTAAGATATCCTAACTCGAACCGGACATATTGGTCATCGTTCTCCTTTTGTTCACCTGCTACATTGGGACTCGGTCGGCCGCCGAACTCTACAACAGGTGAATTTGGTAATTTATAAAAAAGAGACCGCTTAAAATTCCTTTTATCCTTTTTTTAGGTCATTTTTCCTCATGCGTTTATTTCAGTTTTCAGGCAAGACTTTGGTATTTTATGTTTCAAAATTAAATTTAGGTTGACAAGTAGCAGACCAATATTTAGTATTCTGTGCTTTGTTGCAGTAATTGCTCATGGGTGACTTTATTTTGGTCAATTTAAGTTTTTTCTTCGAAATTTGTGCGAATTTAATCGTTAATACACATAGATCATATATGCAAAACCTTGAACCCATGATCTCTTGGTTGAATGACCGAACTCTTCGGCAGCAAATTAAGTTGACTTGCATCGATTTAAGTTTTTGATCGACATATATAATAGAAAAGATTGATTCGAAGGATTGTGTCATGAAACAAGGAATCACAAGGGGGTCCCACAAGTGTGCATCCAACTGCACCAGTGTCTTTTGTCGTGGCAACCTTTTGTGTGGAAGGTGATTCGAGTCTATTTGGGGACGGGCGAGCTGATTATGTGCGAGCTAGTTATGAAAGAATGTAAGAGACACATGATACGAAGTTAGCAGATATTCCAACACCGATCAACCACTCCTACAACAATTGGCAGAAGTTTTTCTGTTGCCATGTGGATTGCTCCCTTGGAGGGAACACGAGCATACAATAATCTTGATATTAGGGGTTTCTCCCATCACTGTGCGTCCATATCACTACCCCCAGATACAAATGGACTAGATCAAGAGATTGATCTGATAGATTTTGGAGGTTTGATCACACAGTCTACTGTGAGCCCTTTCTCTAGGCCAGCCTTGCAGAGAATAATGAAATAGCGCGTCACAAATTTCCCATCTTGGTGATCAATGAGATACTGAACAAGTTGTTTGAGGCTGCGGTATTCTCCAAGTTTGACTTGAAGTCAGGATTTCATCAGATTTGAATGCGGCCGAAGAATATGCACAAGATTTTCTTTCGAACTCAGGTTTGTGATTGTGAATTTCTGGTTAATGAAAATTATTGCCAGATTATGATGCCAAATGGGAGCCATACAATTTGATCTAGAAATAGTATTTTTTTCCACCTTGAGGATAAGGTGCCTTATCGGGAGGGGAGTATTGTTAAAACTACACTTACATCATTTTCTGCTGTGCCAAACCCACCAAATAATTTGAAGAATTATTTTAGGTGCAAAGATAAAAGGGCATTTTAGAATTTTGTTAGTTCATATTATGGGGTATAAATATGGTTTACTAGGTTGGGGTTATGACATGCCATGTGATTTTTGTCTTGAAGATTAGGTTAGTGTTTGGGGAGAAATCGCTTACCCCTCGAATAGTAGGTTGGAAGAGAACCACCTATTCTCAAATTGTAGGTTTATCTTTTATGTATTTGAGTTTTAGTTTTCTTGTACCAGTAGAGTAAAATACTTTATTTTACCCTAATTCTCGGGGAAATTTGTTTCTCATTCATTCCATTGGGTCTGCAAGATGGCCTTTCAACGAGCATCCTCTTGCATTCGGATTTCTTCTACTCAGCCATCTTCATTCAACAGCTCAATCTCGACCACTTGGTACTGAGGGCTGCTATTTGTTCAAAGCCTGTCCTCTTTTGGACCATATTACTACTTAGTCCATCCCCTTTGTTGGTTGGGTCTTCTGATGGACTTAGGCGGGGGAAAAGGCCCATAAAACACTGTTGACTCTCCCCCAAGTTGGTCCATCTTGGCCGTTTCAGACTGTGCACATACACACCACATAATTTCTAAGTATTTACATATCTAACATCTAGATTTTGATTTTATATTTACAGCACTTTTTTTATATATAAAAATGTATATTTCACTTTTTAAAAAATGATATTAGTTGCATTTTTGATATGATATAAAAAATTTGAGTGTTATAAATATAAAAGTAAAATTTGAAGTGTTAGATACGTAAATACATACAATTCTTATTTATGTACATATCTAAAACCTAGTCTTCAACTTTTAGGTGTATGCCACCTTATCTATGCATTAAAATGTGTATTTCACTCTTTAAAAGTTAAACCAGTGATATTTTTGATGTGCCAGATTTGGGTGGTGTATATGTAAAAATAAAAGTTTAGGCGTTAGATATGTAAATATAGAAGCATTGGGTGGTATCTATGTAAATGCCCCTAAAACTTTTTTTCACTAGTTGCCCATTTGGCTGCCACAGCACTTCAATTCATTTAATTCAGTATTTTGTTCAGAAAAGCTTCTTTTGAATGAAATGTGCTGATATTTTTCTTTATTTATCTTATTTTCAGCCACATCAAACCCAACTTAATGATTGGGGGGAACTTCGCACCAGCAGCAAACATATCTTACTAAATGTCAACCAATACTATAGTAAGTTTAATGTCATAATGTGTTTTAATTATTATTCTTATTATGATGTAAACATGGAGCTTATTCCTCCTAAGATTTCAAATTAGTCAGTATTGTGTTTGTAAAGCTAGTTTGAAGAGGATTTATGCAGATCAGTCCTATTACAACAAGAAATTGTATCTTTCAGCAAATGTCCTCAATAGTTTTTGTCAGCTGCTGTTTTGATTTTGATTCCTGCAATCTCAGTTCTGAAATTTCCTCGGACTGCTATTTATTATCTCATCTTGTAAAATTATTAGTGTGAACTTATTTTTAGATGAATATAATTAATGATTAACAATTAAAATTATTATTGCAATTAAAAGTAAAATCAATCATTTTGAGATCCTTCTTTAGTTGTGCATTTGGTTGATGGATCTATGGTCAGTTGTTAGCGTGTGCTTTAAATTTTAGTCTTTATTCCTGCTCCACACTCGGGGAACTTCTTCTCCGGTGCATGTTTTCAGTTTATACGCTCCTAAGGCGACTATTTAATCGACAATGAATGGGCTGATCAAAATTTAGTTGAGTTAACATATCGCTTGCCTTCAAGCTATTGGGTTGGCTTTCTTCAGGACTAGGTTGTCGGGAGCAAACATCTTCTCTCGTACATTTCTATTGTAGTATCGAGCAATCTTTTTTTTTCCTTCTTCATGTTGAATTGTTGTATTGGTTTGATTTTCCTTTAAGTCTAGTACAAGCACCGTCCCTCCATCATTCACAGTTAAGTTGCGTTTTATATGTTTATGAATTGTTAAAATATTAAAATGCTAATACACAACAGTATTAAGTTATTGTGAATAATTGGGAAATTCAAGCTCTAGAATGGGAGAAAATATTAAGTCCATCGTCGGGACGTGCGGACAATAATATGGATCGTCTTGCATAGCTGTGTACACAATGTGGTGTGATCCATACTGTTGTCAGCACGTTCGGTTATGCAGACTAATATTTTATCCTAGCGGCATTTACATTTGTGTCAGCTAATTTTATGCATTTACATATCTAAGTTCAACTTTTTAATTTATTAGCATAACACTTAAATCTTTAAAATCATATAAGAAAATATTAGTATTGCTAATTTTTTAAAAATAAATATATTTTTACATGCATAAATTTATAATAAGAAAATGTTAGAAATATAAATATCAAAATTTAGATGAAAGATATGTAAACATATAACAATTGTGTGGCATTTATTTTGGTTTTAATATATTATTTTGCTTTTGTAATTCAAAAAGTTAACCTAAAAAGCAACTGTAAAAATTTTAGTAGGGTTTCTTTGGGGTAGCTGTAGAAATTTGAAGAAACAACTATGAAGTTGTTTTCGGGGAAGCTGTTGCGAGAAAGTTGATGATGAAGCAATACTGTGAAGGTTTTGAGTTGTAATTGTTTTTGAGAAGAAAGATTGTAATTCTCTGATACATATATATGTGCTAGTTGTAAGTTAGCTATTACATCAAGATTTTCAACATAACACATGAAAACTCAAAAGTTATACATCACTTAATAATGAGTAATGCAAAAATTAAAATTATAATAACAAGTAATATTATCATTATATTACTATTGGTGTCCAAACGATCAAGTCTCCTTGAGAAATTTCTCTCTAAAACTGTTCACTATCTGAAATGGACTCCTTGTAGTCATTAACCCATCTAAGAAAGTTGCAATCATCTATTGATCTACTTCCAAGACACTTATAAAATTTCCAAGACACTTATAAAATTATCATTACTTTTGTTTATGTTTGCTTATAATCCCATCTTTTTTTCTAGATTTCTTGGTGTTGTGCTTATTCTTAGCCTAGATTGCTTTTGGTAGCCTCTTGAGGATTAATTTTTCTACCCCCTCAAAATTTAAATTTTCAAAATCAAAACTCATATTTAAAACGACATAAATAATTGCATTCAAACCTCAAAAATATTATGACATAGACAAAAAATGAAATGAAAATAAAAGTGATTAGTAACTCCACGATTTTGGATTTGACACGAAAATATCACCCGTAAGCAATAATAACAACCGTATTGATCGGCGGTGTCTTGGTGAAAAATTGTGATGTGGGTGTCAGACGATACTTTTAAAGAAGATGGACTTGCGTTCTTGCGAATAATAATGACCATCCCTCATAGTTGTCCCTCCCTAAATGGGCTAGATCGCTCCTGTAGGAGATAAGCAAGGTAATTCGGGCATTGGCAAGTGGGCTTATTTCAACCACTTCAGCAGATGGGCTCAGTTCAATCACTTCGGCATGTGGGCTTTGCTCAGCCACTTCTGAGGGTGAGCTAAGTTCAGACCACTCATTGGCCTCCATATCAGATTCCTTATAAAAAAGGCTTGTTTATGTATATAGCCGTTTTTGTGTATACACACTCAAATTGTATATATGTACATATTTAACACCTAAATTTAATTTTTACGTTCATGTCACCTTACCTGTGCACAAAATGGTGTATTTCACTTTTTGAAGGTTAAAATGGTGATATTGTTTATGTGATATGAATGATTTGGTTGGTACAAATCTAAAAATTAAAATTTTGGTGTTAAGATATGTGAATACATAGGAATTGATCGGTATGTAAATGCCCCTTTTTATATATTGTTATTGTGTCTTGCTTGGACCTTCCTACACAATTTATTAAGGCTGCCAGGAGCGTTATAAATGCCTGGATTGTTACTGGATTAATGATAGTTCCCTTGATGATTCCCATCCTTTTCCTAGGCTGTGTTAATGTGTATGGGGAAGCCATAGGCCTTTGGGAATTTTACCATTAGTGCAAGGATTCAAATATATTCTGATCATTAATTTCTAATTTAATTATCATTAAAATTCAACTTTAAAAAAAAATAATTATTATTATATTCCCCTACTTATGTGAATCTATCTGCGTTGTGTTTGTTGCTTTCCTCTTTGCTTTTATTGTTTACTGCAACTGCTGCTTTTGTTGCTGCCATTTCAAGTTACCTCCATGGAAGAGGTGATGAAAAGGTGTACTGCTGCTATTGCGCATGCTTTTTTGAGGTCAGATGCTGGCAAAGTTATCAGAAGGGCGACAAGGTGTTCTAGTTCTCAATGGAAATTTGTTTACGTAAGAGTCAATGACATCATGACAAAAAGGATTCAAAATGCAAGATTTATCAACAAACAGTAAAATTATAACAACAACAACAACAACAAAGCCTTTGTCCCACTACGTGGGTTCAGCTACATGAATCCTTTTCTCCATTGCGTCCTATTTAGTGTCATATTTACCAAATATTTTATGGATCTAATGGCTTTTATGTCAGAATTCTTGAATCACCCGGACTGCATACTGGTCTAGAATGGAATATTTGTTTTTTGGATTGGGCTTGAAGTCAGCAGGAGATTGATGCCCAGCTCTGGTTTTTGTAATTTTTCGAAGAAGTCTTTGCTTTTTGGGAGCAATGATGCTTGCCATAAGCATTTCATTGTTTATTCATCTATCAAGCGGCACTGAGTTGATTTTGAGCCAACCCTATCCTGAAGAGCCCTAATCATCCATCATCATAGCATTAAAAGTATACTATCTCATCTATTGCTCAAAGCAAAATCAGATTTAATCATTCCAGTGCTCAGCTGATTACCTCCCTTAAGCCTTATTATCGATTAATATCAAATTCTGAATTTGCATAGCCATCTTTTGGAATGGGAAACACTCCAATTCTTTGGTGCATATCTTGTTTCGGTGAAATCTTGCAGTCCACACCCCGCGGGCTTGTGAAGTTGGGTGGATGAATTGAACGGAGGAGCTATTTGTCATGCTAAGAAGATCATGGTAGCTTTGCTAAATACATTATTGATCTTCCTATTAGTTTAGTGAATAATAGTCATTGTGCTGCACAAATTGAGGTCAAGATGCATCACACTGAGCGAGATCACTCGAAACATCTCCCTTTTGTTGAATGTGTTTCACCATTGTGTTCAAAACATTAAAGTTATTTGAGAATCCCTTTTGATTTGTTCGTCGGACTATCTCACGATGAATATAGAGAATGACATTGCACCAAATGGAGCAAGGGTGCCCCGATCGCCATTGAAGCTATTCGAATGATGCCCGTTCATGAAACAGACCACACAAATTATTTCTATCTATGCATGAAAATGTGTCACTGGTGTGATGTGAAAGATTTGAATGTTATCGTTGTAAAAATAAATTTATAGGCATTAGATATGTAAATACATATTAATTGTGTGGTATGTAGTAAATGCTCACCTTTTTCTTTCTTTAAAAGATTCCACATTATGGTGAACTTGTATGGTTGTGCTTCATTAAAGTGCTTGGTTGATGTTTGGCCAACTTTACTAATTTAAACGAACATGATTTTAATCTAGCCTAGTTAGAATTGTTCATTTAGTGTGGCTCACCTACAACATAGATCAAACTCATTGACTATGCACTTAATGATATGATTTTAACCGGGCCAATTGTGCTAACTACCCGTACTTTTATGGGTGACAAGTTCATATCCTTTTACTGCCCAAAAGAACTCAGCTCGTTCTCTCAAATCTCATCAGCATTCATGCGAGTTCTTTGATCAGGTTCACCAATCTTAAACCTTCATACAAGTTCTTCCGGTTGAGCTCCCTCACATTTCATGATTCTTTTTACTAAGCCTCACTTTCGCTCTTTTCTTAAATCTTTTGCGCGCGTTAAAAAAAAATCATAAAAAAGATCATAACTTTCTTGCAAATATCATATTTCAGTAAGTTTGATTGTAAAAAAAATAAGTTCTCTATATAAATATTTATAGAGAGCAATGAAAAGCAATACAGTGAGAAAGCAAATCAATTGTACTTTAATTTTTACATTAACAAAAAATATTTTGCAAGCTTTGCTTCTAAAATAAAAATCTCATTCATTCATTTAAATTAAAATAAAAAATCATATTATAAAATTATCTATCCATTCTCTTTTTTTTTTTTTTTAATTCCCATTTGTTCATCAATGAATTCACCAATATAGAAAATAATTAAAAAATGATAAATTAGCATTGTTTTATATATTTTAAAGATTTACAGACATTCCGCGCTCAATTCTTATGTATTTGCATATCTAACATCTAATCTTCGATTTTACATAAATACCCTTACTATGTGTGAAAAGTTATATTTCAGTTTTTAAAATTAAATTTTTTTATATATAATATTACATTTTTAGATGAAATAAATGTAAAAAGTAAAGTATTTGTGTTGGATTTGTAAATAAATTGGAATTAAACGGTATGTATGGAAATGCCCATATATATTTTATTAGAATTAAGCTGGTACTCCGCAATAGGTAGGGGTGTAAACGAATCGAACACGAACGAAAAGAGTTTGTGTTCTTGTTCAGTTCGTTTGAAATTTAGTTTGTTTGTAATAAAAATTGTTTGTGAAGCCACTGTTCGTGTTCGTTTCTTAACGAACGAGTCAAACATGAGCCGAACACGAGCTGTTTGCGAACGACGAGCCAGTTTGACAGCCCTAATATTAATATATATAAATAATATATTATATTAATTATATAACTTATATTATATAAATATATAATATCTATATTAGTATATTAATATATTATTATTATTAATTTATTATATATTATAATTTATAAAATTTAATTTTTTATACATAATTATTTTAAATTATTTTATATTTCGAACAATAACAATTCGAACGCGCATCACTGTTCGTGTTTGGTTCATTTAACTAACCGAATGAAAAAAAAAAAATTGTTCATGTTCATCTCGTTTATTTATCGAACGAATCTAACACGAACTCCTTGGAGAACCGAACACGAACATCGAGATTTTTTGACAACCCTAGCAGTAGGTACGCAGCATCTACTGGCTATTCGGCTTTACGCGGTATCTTAATTGTAATTTACTATGAATAATTATCTTTAATTTATTCATTTAATCCTAAATTGCTATTTTATTATTAATTAAACTTAATTAATTATCTATACTTTTCAATTTTTTTTATGAAATTCTGATATGTCAACAAATTTTATATAGGGCATAACCAGGTTATGGGAAGGAAGGGAATTTGCAATTTTTTTATATAGATAATAATTATTTTTCTTATGTATGAGTCAGAAATATATATTTATTGATTTATTAAAATTTACAATTCTCCCCTTGATATATTAATTTTATTTCAAAAAGAGACAATTTTACAGTGCCCCTTGGCCACTGGCACTGTCAAATCACTATATTTGGGCTATCACAAAATATTTTACTTGTTTAGTACAAAAGTTAGACTAAAAATGGCAATCATTTGGTGCAAAAAAGCTCATTATTGTTAAAAATATTGTGTCCCGATGACCTCATGTCCGGACAGTCAATTACCGGCCGATAATGTGTATGGCGACCACGCGACTCTTGGTTGGTCATGTCTCGACAGAATATTTTTCTTTATTATTATATCGGAGTGTATATATAGTGACACATATTGATATATGGGGCATTTACATTCATACCACCCAGTTCCCATGTATTTTAATATCTAACACCTAAACTTTAATTTTTATATTTATACCACCCAAATTATTTATATAACTTAAAAAATATCACTATGTTAACGTTTAAAAGGTAAAATACAGGTAGTGCTGCTAATGAGCTGCATTTGATGCTGGCTCGAATGGATTGACTTTGGATATGCAAAGGCGATAATTAACCATAAAAGTTATAGTCGGTGGCGACAATACTGACAGTTGATCACAGAGGTCGTAGTTGAAAGTTGTAAAAATAGTAATTAGCCACAAATGCCGTAGTTGGTGGTTTCAATTTCACATTAAAAATTACACTTGACTTTATACCAAAAAAAAATTACAAGTATTAGACACAACAAATTATATTTTAACTACAATGGTTGCAAACAAGGGTCAGTGGTGGCAAGTGCTCTGTGACGATAGCCGGTGACAACCGTTGGTGGTCGACTTTGTCTAACGAGTGATGGTCAATGATGGTCAGGTGCTACGAAGTTTGATGGTTTTTCTATTAATAACATGCTCTGAAATTTTATTTATTTATTTTTCCTCCTCCACTTTTTGCCTCAACTTAAGATATGGGGCCCATTAGCCTTTTTAAAATTGGTGTTTTGGTCTTTTGACTCGTAAATTCGCTAACCACCTATCGAACGATTAATATTGATCTCCCTTGATCATGTATAATTCTTTTAATGATTTGAGTGTCTTAATAGCGTTATATTTTAATGATCTTGGGCTTGTTTGAATCATTTCGTCCAGATGCTCGATTCGCTATAAATATATTGAATTTGTAGTTTATTTGACCATTCAATTGATGATCCAAATATACAAATTTGCTTTAATGACTTGATTTGGCTTGTTTGGACCCAAATTGTACCAACTTTGGTATCATTGGATTTTTTTTGTCGCGGCGGCTATTTTCACTATAAACTTGTTGAAATCGGGTCCGGATGATCTTAAATCTGAATTCATAAGATTTTTCATAAAAAAAATGTATCGAGATTCATACTTAATAAAAAAATTATTGATGACACATCAATGATAACTGTGGGTTTATAAATTACCTCAAAATTAAACTATTCAGACACACATTTATCCAACATAATTTCTGTCTAGATTAATCAATTTACTAACTTCCGATCAGAATTCACCAAAATGTTATTAAAGTCAGAATCATATTGATTGTTCTTTATTAAATTGAAAACTTCATAGACAATAACACTCGGTGAAATAAGCCACAATCAAATGTGGCACTAACATTTTGGCTATTTTGTTATCTAGATATTACTTTATTTCAGATAACTTTAAACCATAGATCTCTTTTATTCAAATATGATGTAGACAATAAATTTTAAACTGATTGCTTCATCCAACATGATGGGGTTGTTTGATTCACACTCAAGTTTGGCTTCTGTTAGTTAAAGCATATTTCTTCAATCTCTGCATTTTTAACATATTCGATTGAAAAATAAATTTCTACCATAAAAATTGTTAAGAACTAGTGTGGTTCACAAACACCATCTGGCCATTGCCTGAACCACACTAGTTAGGTCACCATCCTCGAACCACCGCTGCCCTACCATCATCATCGTCGTCGGACCATGGTCATCAGGCCGCCACCATCTTCAGGCTACCACTACTTGGCCATCACTGTCGCCACACCAGACCACTGTGGTTGGGTAGTCGTAGCCTCTGGACCATCACAACCTGACCTCCACTGATTCTGAGCAATCACCTCCACTATCATTGGGTTTTATAGCCGTCAAATCACCATCACCGACTACTGTCATTGAGCCAACGTTGAACCACCGTCATTGTGCAAGACCCCTCATGTTGAGGCCCCACCACCGTGTCAGACCGTTTTCGCTAGTCTGTTGTCATCACCTTCAAACCATCATCTCCATGACATCATCACCATGTCTGACCAACGTTGTCAAGCTACTGCAACTACTAGATCATCAACACTCAACTAATGCTCTACCTCCACTGTTGTCCACCTGCCATCACCAAAACTCTACCAACATTGCTAAGTCATCATCTACCGATAATCGCTATGTCGAGTCACCATCGCTTGGTTGCCACCGTTAATATGGTACACCATCGCTATCGTCGGATCATCATCTCTTTGTCATCGTTGTTGCCGCCACTCCGAACCGATCCTCATCAATGTTGAATCACAACAATACTGCGACAATCACTAGATCGCCAATATTCAGCCGTTGCTGCCATCACGTGGCCACTACCGTTAGTAACAATGAATCAAGATCATCATCACACAACCCATTTCGTCGACTACCATTGTTTCAGTCGGGTTGCTTTCACTTCCCTAACATTTTCTACCGCTCCACTAATAAAAGCCAGTTTAATTTCTTCTATTATTATATTACCGCCTTCTGTTGTTCAATGATAGATAAAACTTTATAACATACATACTAATAGTGTAATCATTTCAACTGGGTTAGATCGGTGTTTTTTTTCCCTTTTCAAGTTTTCATGTAAAAATCTCGTGTCCTTTCTTCAACTCTTCTTTTATCTGTATATGTGTTGAATTTTTTTATAAAGCTAAGACGTTAATATAACTCTATATACGAGAATTCCCGACATGCAACAAGCTTATCAGATTTCTCTAACGAAGACACTCATTTTTTAGAATAGGCATACAAGCTTCCTTGTCATTTAGTTATCTAATAGATGTCCAAAAAATCTTAACCATAGTTTAAATGATTGATTTGACTTGATTTTATCTCAATCACATCACTTTTAATAAAATTGGATAATTCATTTGGTAAACTATCAAAAATAATATTAATAATAAGATTCTTCTACTTTGTGTCAATTTTTTGTTGCATTATGTTGTTTGATCAGCCGTCTTTTCTTCTTGTCTTTTCTCTATGACTTGATTCGCACCAATTTATTAATGCCCACCTTCTCCGACCAGGTAATAGTTCAAGACAACACGTTGCAGGCATTTGGCCTTCATGGCATTGTTCCTGCATACCATCCTACCTTATTTTTCCCTCCCCTTCACTCTATATAATTGCACTCGTCCTCTCCTTCAAAATTTGTCTCAACCCATTTCTCTTTCCAGCTGCAACACCGTCTCCATACGGACTAATTGATCGAGAGGTTCTGAAAAAGAAGGGAAGGATGAATTTTGTGAGTCGGAAGATCTTCCGGTACAACGTCACCGTTGGGCTCTACGGCCTCGATTGGTGGGAGAGATACCTATTCAGTATCCTTTTTCTTTCTCTATGCATCTCTCTGTTAAATTAGGGCGAGATCTTGTTGTATTGCCTTTAAAACCATGTTTCTTAAAATTTCTAGATAATTAAGTTACATCCAACTTGGTTGTAGAAATCATTGTTCTATTCCTATTGAAAAATAGGAAAATTGGAGGGGTTTTCAGGCATAAGATGTCTTAACTTGAACCAGACATATTGGCCATCATGCTCCTCTTCTTCACCTGCTACATTGGGACTCGGTGGGTTGCCGAACTCTACGACAGGTGAATTTGGTAATTTATAGAGAAGCGATAGCTTAAAATTCTTTTTATCCTTTTTTTTTGAGGACCTTTTTCCTCGTGCATTTATTTCAGTTTTTAGGTAAGACTTTGGTATTTTCTGTTTCAGAATTAAATTTAGGCTGACGAGCCGCAGATCAATATTTAGGATTCTGTGCTTTGTTGTAGTTTTGCTCATGGGTGGTTTCATTTCAGTCAATTTAAGTTATTTTTGGGAAATTTGTACGAACTTAATCGTGAATACACACACATCATATATAAAAGACCTTGAACCCCAGACCTCTAGGTTGAAAGACTAAACTCTTAAGCAACTAGCTAAGTTGATTTGCATCGATTTAAGTTTTTGATTGACACACACACACATACACACACGGATATATATATATATTTGGTGAATCTTGTTTGACTGCGGAATTACACCCAAAGATAGGGTCAACGAAGGAGAGAAGGGGGTGAGCTATAGATAAGCGAGAGAATAGATGCATCGTTTAAATTACAAAATCTCTATTAAATTTGAAAAAAAAAAAAAAAAAGACATCCTTTTACATTAACTAATCCCATTAATATAGGGTCATTTTCTCATAAAAATACACGAGTATTTTTTGACTATTGTAATTTGTCCTCCTATTATTGCATCGGATATATATTTTATATTATCTCTGGTGGTATTGACACCATAGTTTACTTTTATTGTCATGTCTGATGTCTAGTCAATATTCTCTCCTTAAGGATTCACTTTGTGGGTACAAGTCGTATAGCGAGTAGGCTACGACCTTGCAAATCATTTGGAACTGTGAGATAAGTTACTCAGTAAGGTGACAAAGTCATTGAGTGGTTGTCATACCGATACTTAATGTTTTCTGCCACGCCGAGCTCGCCAAATAATTTGAAAACTTATTGTAGGTACATGGCTAAAATAACAATTTAGTCTCTTTTTAGTTATTATTGTGGGATATAAATATAGTTTAATAGATTAGGGTTATGATATGCTATTTAATTATTGTCCTAAAGTTTAGGGTTAGGATTTGGGGAGAGATCTTCTACTTCTCAAATAGTAGATTGGGAGAGAATTGATATCTCTCGAATTATATGCTTATCTTATGTATGTTTTCGACGTTCTTTTTCTCTTTTTTTTTTAAATTTTAAAAGGAGTCGCCAGCTTGTCAGTCGTCGTATACTTCCCATATTCGAATAAATCTCCCTCCCGAATCAAATAAGTGATTCGAAGAGGAGAGGAACCGATTAAGAAGGGACATACGACAAAGTGACAAACAAGAGAAAAGAAAAACATGGAGAGTCTACGTGCGATAAACCTCGCAGAGGATAAGTCGAGCATGTCCGCCCAAATAAGATCGGGCAGAGGCACCTCGAACCAATATCCGCGAAAGAAGTATCTACGTAGACTACCCATAACCAGAGAGTCGAGTGTATGTACCGTTCGGGGTCAAGAGCACTCCCGGAGGAACGTATTCCTACTCGGTTAATTACATCTTGGGGGATACCCGAGAATACTCTCGATAAAAGGAGTCTTGTTTTATATTATCATGACACTGGGTATAGGCAATCAAAGGGAGATTATTCAGTGTGGGAAAGTCTCGACGCTTCAAAGCTCTCTCTAAGCCATCAGGCAGAGAGTGAGTCTCTCACATCTCAAATGTGGTAGCGGCTCATCAGCATACGAAACCCACAAAATAACCTAAATCATCTTGACGGGGGTATCCCAACACGTCAAAGCATGTCCGGGCCATAAGGGTAGAGGACAAATCGTCGTATCCCAAACGAGCGGGGCCGTCAAAATGATATCAACGAAGTCAAGGAGCGAAAGGGCTCAACAGGGTAGTCAAAGGAAGGAAGGAGTAATCCTAAAGGGGTAGAGGTAGCCAAGTCGGGGTATCACAAACCCGTCATCCAAAGCGATGGGACCCTAAGTCTACCCGAACGTGAAGGTAGTCGACCCGACACATCCCGAGATCCCCGGTCGGCAATCCAAGAATTGCATTATCCACGGGGACCTCGGTAGCCCTAAGGTCAAAGGAAGGAAACTACTATCCTACGACTATAGTGCTGAGCTCCAAGAGGTGGGTCTCACACTCGCCGAAGTGGCAAGGATGCCTCGGGAAAGAAGAGAAAGGGAGGTTCGGCTACAAAGCCGCAAACGCTCCAAACAAAGGGACTTACACCCCGTCCGGGTCGGGGAGCCTTCTAACACCCTAGGCGCACTAGACAACCACGCTATAAAGGTATGCTTGGGCCGGTCGGATTGGAGAAGCACGGGGACTCCTCCTCGGGACATGCAAATATGAATGCGATTATTCGAGCGATCCTTAAATAATGTGGAGGCCCTATTAGTATGACTTGAGTGATAGCCATGCAATGCAACCCATTTAAAATCCGGCCCGGAGGCCATGCAAGAAAGTAAAAGTGGATATTTTAAGATCTTGAATATTTTAATCCTAAAATTTATTTATCTTGAATATTTTATTAGGACTTTTAAACATATAAAGTTTACAATTTTAGGGTCCTTAAAGAGCCTAAATGATATCGTGAAATCCCAGATCACAGAAAGAAACAAGGAAAACACATGCAGGCATGCAAATATGCGATAAAAGCAAGAAAGAAAACACTCCATAATAAAATAAAAGAGGTCAAAATGCCGCTGGACCGGAAACATATCCCAGGAAAAGAAAAATGCGGCCGGACTCCGCATATACATGCCCGGTCCTAATTCTATACATCAATATAAAAATGTAGAATTAAGATACGGGGCACGAGCATCAGCTCCTAGTCCCCTCCACGTGGTTCCTACGCAAAATGCCCCGGAACCCGTGCCCGTATCTTATTTCTGCTACATGACTCTCCTAGACTCTAAAAGTACAAAGGAAAATAAAAAGACTCAATCCTGCATGAAAACAAGTGTTAGCGGGAAAGCTCACATGCACATGACGTATAATGAGCCATGCTTTATAAATGGGGGAGCTAATAGCACCTGCAAACAAAAATGTCGTAAATCATCACTCGCTCCCCCATAGCGGTACTCGTGTGTGTGTATAAATAAGCATGGCTCCCTCGCGAAAAGCGCCCTAATACACTACCATACATATGAAGCATGCAATCACATCACGAGCGAAATGCAGAAGAAAGATACCGGCTAGAGGCAACCAATCCATCAAAGAACAATAGCCGGGCATCGAAAAGACTACCTAGCAACCTAAATCCTAGCCTAGCACACCATCTAACGAAAGTGCACAAACCTAGTGCCTAAGTGCAGGGTAAGTCTGGGTATAGTATGACTTTGACGGGGTCGCCATCCCGGCCCCGACCTAAAGATCCGAAGGATCTAAAGGGAGTCACGAAGAAGGGTGACACAAGTTAGATCCAATGGATCCTTAGCATAGTCATACTTGTGTCGATCCCGATGACTTAACTCGCATTGCTCATTGGGATCAACCCAGCAAGCAATGCTCTTTAAGATATCGCAACCGACACATGGTCACTCTCCTAACGAGTAGGACAAGTCATCGAAGAATGGGTAAGCAAACAGTCATGCAATAAGCCCACATTGTGATTGCTCGACTGAAGTACGGAACAATCACAATGGAAGCCCAAAAGGGCAAGCACACACATCATGCAAAATGCAAGGATGCTACATGCAAAGAGGATGCACCAAAGTGGTGAAGGTAGAGTATACCGTGAGGCGGTAACTCGAAAGAGCGGGCATGTCGTAGTGGCGGCGGCCCAAAGGATGGGTATGCCGGGGAGGCGATGACCGAAGGTGGAATAAATCTCACCGGGGAGAATCATAAAAGTGCGGTGCAAATGGAAATGCAAACACGAATATGGTGCAACATGCGGCCAGAGCCAACATGCACAAACATACAAACATGCAATATAATGTAATAAGTGGTCACATGCAAAATGCAACAAGATGGAGCATGCACATGCAACACGACCCCAACACTCGACGGCATGTCGAACTCGTCCTAACAACCTCGCACAGGTACCTAGGGTTGACGCTCTTGGATGTGCGGCATCGCCGCCTCCGGCTGACGTGGCTACGTGGAGGGCTTCCCCTCCGATTTCTCGTGGGGGAAACTCGCCACCGTTCGTAGGGCGGACTAGCTACGAAAACTTTTTCCGCTCTACGAACGCCCCGATCTTATAGAACGGACTTAGCTACAAAGCTTTTCCCGTCCTCTAAAATCAAACTCGACTAATCCCTCCGAGGATATTAGGACGCCAAAACCGTGGAAATCGGGATTCCAACCCGGCGGGATTAATATCTAAAGCTCGTAACAGGGAAATCGCTAAGCTACGAATAGGAATTGGCTAACGCACAAGATTCCTAACTCTATAGCTCACTCTAGTGTAAATCGACGATCCATCACATAGGCACGTCGACATGCCAACTCACGCTGGCGTACGCACCCCGTGTGGGCGATCGAACCCACACGCCTAGACC
The DNA here is from genome assembly GCA_022702705.1 of Papilionanthe hookeriana x Papilionanthe teres. Taxonomy (NCBI): domain Eukaryota; kingdom Viridiplantae; phylum Streptophyta; class Magnoliopsida; order Asparagales; family Orchidaceae; genus Papilionanthe; species Papilionanthe hookeriana x Papilionanthe teres. Next base: position 83,477,964 of record CM040425.1, read on the forward strand.
GGACTAAACCTAGGGTCGGCTAAGGGATAAGAAAATCTCACCGCCGCGAAGGTTGAAGACGCGTTCTCTTTATGCTGAAGAATAGCCCACGCTTCCGGCGAACCGCCGCTGTTCGGTCCATGTGCCGACGCACCTCGCAATAACAAATATGGAAAACAGGATCGAGTGAGGTATGCGAAGTTCCAAAGATAAATAATTTTTGCATATAAAAATAAAACCAAAATATACCTTCACAAAATCAGATCGCTCGAACTTTTAAAAGCGGCGTCGTCGCCACCCCGACGACGACGAGAAGGAAGCAAGGTTGCTGGTGGCGGGTCGCTTGTCGGCAAGAGGTGACGAGCAACGAAGAAGAGATTCGTTGCTAGCGAGATGAAACGTCGATGAAGGAGCCGGCCACATGTCACAGTTTCGTCCCAAGAGTGGGCTGCGCAGCGGACAACCTACCAGCTGCTGCACTCTGCCGGCGAGGAGAGCAACACTGCGGGCGAGGAGAAAAGGGGTCGGCTAAGGCCGACCATGCGTGAAAGAAAAAAAAAAATTGGCGGAGAACGGTCCAAGAAGAGGAGGGACACCTGCTGCTTCTTCTCACGCGAAAACTAGAAGATCCGGCTCCAGCGGACGGTGGAGTCGGCTGTGGACGAGGTCGCCGGCGAGGAGGCTCGGCAAGGGAGGCAGTGGCGGTTCGACCCGGCACCTGGGAGAGGAGGACCTCAGCGTGGGCTTCGCGAAAGGGGCTCGACCAAGGAGTGTCTCCGTCGACGACGAGTTTGCCGGCGAGGAACGCCGGTCGGCGGGGCTTGAGCGCGAGGAGACGGTCCGAAGCTAGGGTATTTCGCGAAAATGGGGCTGGCGGCGGGCTTTCGCGATTCTGGGAGAGGGATTTAGCGTAGGTTTTTTTTTTATATGTTAAAATAATAATAATATTATTATTATAATAATGATAATAATAATATTATTATTATAATTATCCTTTGCGTATTTTTAATCTGTGCACGTACTCGCAGCGAAACAAATGTCCTTCTAGCTTAAAATCGACGTTCCGGATTCGATAGCGCGATACTGTTTCGTCATCCGGGGTGGTTCGGAGCCGTTCGGGCCACTTTCTGACTAATTTGGCCAAAAAAGAATAATTTGCGTATTTTAAGCCTGCCCGGGGTGTCGTAGCAAATTGAACATCGTCCGTAGGTAAAATCGAAGTCTCGGACACAATCGTGTGATCCGTTTCGTCATCGCAGAGTCGTTCGAGTGACTTTTTGACGATCGGGCTAAAAACGATAATTTGCACAATTTTTTACCCTGCTCGCAAAGCCGTAGTAAAATAGACGTCCTTCCTAGCTAATATCGATGTTCCGGACACACTCGCGTGGTTCGTTTCATCGTTCGAGGTCATCTGAACAAGCTCGCCGGTGGATGGGTCAATTTAAGTTAATTTTGCCTGCGACGCGTCGAGTAAAACCTGTCGACCCTGGTATGCTCGAATGGACATCCCATGCATGTAATATAAAAAAAATGATGCCGACAATGTATTTGAGTTTTCATTGTTTTTGTATTAATGAAGTTTTTTTTTGCCCTAATTATTGCGAAAATTTGTTTCTTGTTCCTATCAAGTGTTATCGGAGCAAATGACACCTGAAAATAAACTATGAGATCGCATTACAGTCACGTCAGCCAAAGATCGTGATATAGTCGCGGTAAGAGCTAGATGGGAAGCCGAATATGGGATCACGATTGGATCGGGCATGCCCTAGTCATGATTTGAGAAGCTGACAATGAGATCGAGCGTGCCCTAGGGATCAACCTCACGATCTGGATGCCAAACGATGGGATTGCATTGTTCATATCATGATTCAAGCTAGTTGGGAAGCCAAGCCATGCTCTCGACTTAATAACTTCCGATATAGCTACGATTCAAGCTACTTGGGATGCTAACAACGGGAACTCAACTCCCAATAGTTGCGCCTTCAAGATTAAAACAGTCCTGGGAGTAATGGTAGCCAAAAAAATAAAAAGGATGTTCTAGAGAAGAAATTAAAGGAAGGGGTGACTTAAATCATATATGAAATGTGAGAGTGTTTCTCATCCGTAGTGGGGCAGTTCGATGGGAGATTCACGACCCTTGAAGAAATGATGAAGTTCGTGGTGTTTCACACAAATTTGCCTCACATGATCAAGGGATGACATCTGGAGCAGACGCAACAAGCTACAACCCGAAGGATATATGCTACATCAGAGCAGCATCACTTGTTTAGGCAGATCTGGAGTCATAAAATCGAGTGATAGAATTTGAAGTGGACTCGAGTGACAACACTCAGAAGGAATAGTTCGGCATCCGGATGACATGAACAAATAGAAGCAAATAGGATTGAGTGAAGGATTCAAGTAGCATCATCTTGAAGGAATTGCATGACTTCCGGATTAAGGCAGGCTCACAACTTAAAAACTTTCCATACGGTCACGATTCAGGCTACTTGGGATGCCAGCAAAAGGATCTCAACACAAAAGAAATTTTCCTTTGTGTCTGAAAACAATTCTGGAAGTAATGTTAGTAGAAAGGGGTGACTCACATCAGATCTTAAATGTATGAGTGTATCTCGCCCATGGAGGGGCGGTTAGAGGGGAGATTCATGATCCTCGAAGAAATGATGAAGATCGCGGAGTTTCACACAAATTCTTCTCTGCCCAACACGTGATTAAGAGATGACATCTGGAGTCGACGCGAGCGACTGAAATCTAATGGATTTGTGCAGCATCAGAGCAGCATTACTGCTTTAGGTTGATCTAAAGTTATGGAGTCGAGCGATGGAATCTGAAGTGAACTCGCGCGAAAACACTTGGGATGAATATTGCGACATCAGGACGACTAGCATAAACAAAAGCAGACATGATCGAGCGAAGGAGTTGGTGGCATCAACTAGAAGAAATTGCATGACATCTAGATGTTTGGAAGAAGCGGCAACAGGCAAATCGGGACGACTTGCTATATAGGGCTAGAAAAGATTGATTTAAAAGATTGTGGCATGGAACAAGGAACCACATGGGGAACCCTGTCAGAGGTGTGCATCTAATTGCTCCAGTGTCTTTTATCGCGACAACCTTTTGAGTGGAAGGCGATTCAAGTGTATTTTGGGACGGGTGAGCTGATTATGCGTGAGCTTGATTTATGAAAGAAGGGAAGAGACACATGATATGAAGCTGGCAGAGATTCTGACATTGATCAACCACTCGTACAACAATTGGTAGAAGTTTTTCTCTTGCCATGTGGATTGCTGCCTTGGAGAAAATATGAGCATACACTGATCTTGATATTCGGGGTTTCTCCCATCACTTTGCGCTCATACCGCTACCCCTAGATACAAATGGACTAGATCAAAAGATTGATCATACAGCTTAGTGGGAGCCCTTCCTTTGGCCCAGTCTTGCTAGTGAAGAAGAAGGGTGGGAGTTGGTGTTTCAATGTGGATTATTGGGCAGTGAATAATGAAATAATACCTTACAAATTTTTCATCCTGGTGATCAATGAGATACTAAACCAGTTATTTGGCGCTGCGGTATTCTCCAAGTTTGACTTGAATTCAGGATATCATCAGATTTGAATGCGGCCGGTGACTGTGAATTTCTGGTTAATGAAAATTATCGCAATATTATGACACCAAATGGGAGCCATACAATTTGATCTAAAAATAGTGTTTTTTTTTCCCACCTTGAGAATAAGGTGCCCTATTGGGAGGAGAGTATTGTTAAAACTACACCTACATTGTTTTCTGCCGTGTCAAGCCCGCCAAATAATTAGAAGATTTATTAGTTCATATTATGGGGTATAAATATGGTTTAGTAGGTTGGGTTATGACATGCTATATGATTGTTGTCTTGAAGATTAGGGCTAGTGTTTAGGGAGATATTACCTACCTCTTCAATAATTGTTTGGTAGAGAATCACATATTCTCAAATTATAGGTTTATCTTTCATGTATTTGAGTTTTATTGTTTTCTTGTACCACTAGAGTAAAATATTTTATTTTGCCCTAATTCTTGGGAAAATTTGTTTCTCATTCCTTTCATCGGCTCGGCAAGATGGCCTTTCATCGAGCATCCTCCTGCGTTTGGATTTCTTCTACTTAGCCATCTTCATTCAACAGCTCACACTCGACCCCTTGTACTTGACCATTTGGAGAGTTGCTATTTGTTCAAAGCCTATCCTCTTGGACCATATTGCTACTTTGTCCATCCTCTTTGTTGGTTAGGTCTTGTGATGGGCTTGGAGGGAAAAGGCCCATAAAATACTGTTGAATCCTCCCCCTATGGGCCCATTTGGGCCTCTGTACACACCTCTAACAATTTTAATTTTTACATTTATAGCACTTTATTTATATATGAAAATGTATAATTCACTTTTAAAAAAATGATTTCATTGTTATAAATATAAAAGTAAAATTTGAAGTGTTAGATATGTAAATACACATAATTCTTATATATTTACATATCCAACACCTATACTTCACTTTTTACATATATGCCACCTTATCTGTACATGAACATGTGTATTTCAATTTTTAAAAGTTAAAACAGTGATATTTTTTATGTGCAAGAATTGGGTGGTGTAAATGTAAAAATAAAAGTTTAGGTCTTAGACATGTAAAATATATAAGCATTGGCTAGTGTATATGTAAATGCCCTTAAATATTTTTTCACTAGTTGCCCGTCTGGCTGCCACAGCACTTCAATTCATTCAATTCAGTATTTTGTTCAGAAAAGCTTCTTTTGAATGAAATGTGTTGATATTTTTGTTATTTATCTTATTTTCAGCCACATCAAAATGATTGGGGGGAACTTCGCACCAGCAACAAATATATCTTACTAAGGGTCTATTTGGGGCAGCTTATTCTGAAACGCGGCCCGTGGTAGAGCCGCGAGCTGCATTTAGTGTAAAAACGCTCGTTTTTTAAAACACTGACTGCCGCGCGAACCAAACGGTTAGGCATCATTTTCAAAAATGTCGCCGTACTTATAAGTTGCCCCAAAAGAGCCCTAAATGTGAACGACAGCTGTAGTAAGTACAATGTCATAATGTGTTTTAATTATAATTCTTAGTATGATGTAAACATGGAGCATATTCCTCCTAAGATTTCAAATTAGTCAGCATTGTGTTTGTAAAGTTAGTTTGAAGAGGATTTATGCAGATGCCCTTATAGTTTTTGTTAGTTCCTGTTTTGATTTTGAGATCCTTCTTTAGTTGTGCATTTGGCTGATGGATTTATGGTCAGTAGTTAGGGTGTGCTTTAAATTTGAGTCTTTATCCCTGCTCCACGCTCAGGGAACTTCGCCGGTGCATGTTTTCAATTTATATGCTCCTAAGGCGACTCTTTAATTGACAATGAATGGGTCGATCAAAATTTAGGGTTTGATTGGGGCAGCTTCTGCTTATCTAGATAAGCCGCTTATCGAAATGCGGACAGCATGGCTTGACATGCGTTCCGCATTTAGTGTAAAAACATAACTGTATTTTCGGATAAACTGCGTAAATGTAGTTTCCAAACGATTAGACAGCATTTTAAAAACTGAAAACGCTGCCTCAACGGATAAGATGTCTCAAATGCACCCTTAGTTGAGTTTACATTTCGCATGCATTCAAGCTTTTGGGCTGGCTTTCTTCAGGACTAGGTCATCAGAAGCAAACGTCTTCTCTTGTACATTTTTATTGCAGTATCGAGCAGTCATCTTTTTTTTTTCTTCTTCCTGTCGAAGCGTTATCTAGTACAAGCATCATCCTTTCATCATACGCCTTCTGCTAGTCGAATGCAGAGGCCGCGATGACCCTCTGACTGTGTTGGTTATATCGATGAAATCATATATAGTATATAATCAGATTAATCCATAATATGCTTTGCTTTATTCGGTTTGGTTTAATCGAATTTTAAAAAGAAAAAATAAAAATGTAGAGAGAGAGAGAGAGGGTATTTAAAATCAAATTATGGCACAAGTAAATAATAAAGAACCAATAATATATATATATATATATATATATATATATATATATATATATATATATATAGAGAGAGAGAGAGAGAGAGAGAGAGAGAGAGAGAGAGAGAGAGAGAGAGAGAGAGAGAGAGAGAGAGAGAGAGAGAGTATTTGAATATTTAATTTAATCATTTTTTTTAATTTGAACCTAAAATAGCAATCAAAATGATTTCTTTTCTTAGAATTAAAAGTTGAATCAATATTTAATAAATTGAACTAAATCAATAAATGTATTAAAAAAGTTTTCATGATTTTTAAAAATCAAAACTCATATTTAAAACAAAATAAATAATTGCATTCAAACCTAAAAAATATTATGACATATAGACGACAAAATAAAATAAAAACAAAAGTGATTAGTACCTCCACGATTTTGGATTAGACATGAAAATATCACCCTTAGGCATATGTATGCCCTCGTTTATTGCATAGAAATGAGGGACGTGTCATGTGAGGATCACTGCCCTTATAGAGTGAGTATGTATTTTCATACTTCACTTAACCTTAAAATTGATATTATGTAGATACATCATCAAGAATTTCATGTCTTTACATAGTCTGTTTGTCACTCGGTACTAAAAGATGAACTAAATAAAAATCATTTAGTTTAAACATGATAAAATTTTACATTTTAAGTCGTGAAAGAAATTATTTTGCGTTAGTTATAGACATGTTTTCATACAATTCATATTTAACATCTTGATTTTCATAATAATCATGCAAGACATAATTCATCTTTCTAATAAATAACATTCTACCCTATTTTGCATTTTATTAGACTAAACATGCATAGTTTTACTACGCTATATGGGTTTACTTGGAAGCCTTGCTCGGTTCCTTATGGGAGCGTGTTATAAGTTCATGTGTGTTGTATTTTCTCGTTATATTAGGTTCGAGATTTTGTTTACAATAAGTTTAAACATATGTGTGTGGGTTCTTCTCTTACACTTACTATTGATCAATCGTCCTATTTTGATAGCATTTAGACATATATTACTTTATAGTAAAATATAAGAAGATCACTACTCGCATGCATCGAAGAATAAATCAATGAGGCCAATAATATCAACAAAATAATAGGACTGTTAAAATAGTTTGTTATTCGTGAACAACTCGTATTCGACTAGTTAAGAAGTTTGTATTCGATTCGTTTGCTAAGTTAACGAGTCAAACACAACAATTATTTTGTGCTTGATACATAAATGAGTCGAATATGAACAAAAATTTATTCGTTCACATTTGGCTCGAAATACTTCTGAACATTTTTGTTTGGTGTTTAAAATATAAACGAGACGCTTAGAAAACAATACATATTAGGCGCTGCTTAATAGTTCAAAACTTAGAGCTTATCCCGTAAATATCGATTAGTTTGTTTTTAAGCGCTTAAGAGTTTATCGAGATCCAGAGTGCTGGTCTAAATCCACGGGAGTCGAACGGAAGAATCGGACGGAGAATACTTCTTCAAGTCGTCAGCCATGGCCGGCCCCGCCGGCCCCGCCGCCTCCGCCACTGCCGGGGTGCGGTCTACATCGTCGTCTTCATTGACGGCCATCCTCCGTCAATCTACGGTATCCTTCTTCTCCTCACTTCCCGCTCTTCTATTGGTATCCCTTCTTCTCCTCTCGCTCCGCTCCGCCTTACTCGCCGGAACCCTGCGGCTGTCCTCCCTCCCCGATACCGATCCACTACTCCGATCACTCCTATCCCGTCTCTCCACTCCATCATCATCTTCATCTTCTTCACCCACTTCATCCTCCCCCAAAACCCCTCGCTTCTTCCACCTCTCTCCCGCCGTGCCCCTCGCTGACGAATTTTTCTCATCATCTCCGTCGCTTGGCCGCAGTTCTTATTCCAACTCATCTTTTGCTTCTCCGATCTATGTTTACCTCTCCCTAAATTCTACTGCTGTGGCTAGGGTTGGGGTTCAGGCTAAGTACCCACTTGACTCGCCCTCCCGCATCCTCTTTTCCATATCGGATTCCGAGAACACCTCTCAAGAAGACTCCGATCGGGCAGCGAAAGGGTTCTCGTTAGGCAAGGACGGAGTTCAGCTTGTTCATCTTGTTTCCCTCCTCTCCTCCGCGCATGCCATAGCTATTATTGGATTTATCCTCTACTATGCCACAGCTTTTGGTGTTGTTTTCTATAGCGTTGCCTGTGACGTGCTCTCCCGGCCCATGCCGTCTTTCATCCACGTCTTCTGGTGTGGGGCGAGATTAGGAGTTCGGCGCCTCGTAGGGTTTGTCTTCTTGAAGTGGGCCATCAGGGACGCGCTGGTTCAGCTCCTCTGCATATTTTTTTTCGCCAACATCGAGGACCAGAACAAGCTTTTCAAGCTCTTCGTGAAGGTCAAGCTCATGCCCTTCTCCTTAACCTTATTATCCGGTAATGAAGTTGCTGAGCTATCTGGGTTTCTGTTTGTGTGGGGACTTTTGGACTTAGTGCTTTCCATGTTTCTCGTTTTGGTGCCTTGGATTGTTGTTGTGGATGATGTTAGAAGGACAGGGCAGGAAACGGTGAAAGAAGGAGTTTTTCTGGTGTCCTTAGTGAGGAAACAGTTTATATGGATAAATTGCTTAGAGTTGGTCTTGAGTGGAGGTTTGGGGAGGCTTTTTTTTTCCACTTTTGCTGGAAGAAGATTTGCCAGGTGGGTTCAGGCAGTGTTTGAGGTTTATTTCATGGTGGTGTGGTTGGTTGTGTACTTGGAGGCACGAAGAAAGGATTGGGAATTACGGGGTAGGAGATTTGAAAGGGAAGAGTTGGAACGGTTTATGGACAGGCTCTGATGAATGAGGATGAAGTTGCTGTTGGGAAAGAGAGTTTTTTTTTCTTCTCTGATTTTAGTTAGTTTCATGCTATTTGCAGAGGTATTAATTGAATACCATTTTGATTGCTTACTTACAACTAGTTCTGTCACCCCTTTGCACTTGAATGCTTGATTCTCTGTTGTGGGAGTCATGAGTTTGCATGTACAGTTTCGCGACTAATACATTCGATGTAGATTTTGAAAGTGTTTGAATGTTTAATGGTTATATACGATCCACGCATTCGATGTAGATTTTGAAAGTGTTTGAATGTTTAATGGTTATATATGATCCACGCATTCGATGTAGATTTTGAAAGTGTTTGAATGTTTAATGGTTATATATGATCCACGCATCATGTATAGAAAATGAATTTTGTTGTTTATCACATATTATGACTTGCATGTTTTTTTTTTATCTATGTTTTGGTGGCTTATAATGACCTATGATTACATTTGGCGCACAAAGCTTGCCATTGAAGTGGTTGATTTTCTTAAGAGTTGTTTAGTAATGGATTTAAGAAATTTTGTAAATCCGGATGTACGAAATCCTGACAACACTAGGATTTAGTATATCCGGAATTTAAGGTAAAACTGAGAAGAAATTAAAAAGAAAGCGCGTTTGTTAAATCTAGGATTCAAATTTTGTTTTTTTTCCTATTTGGCAAGATTTAAGTTGAATCCAACTTAAATATCTCACCAGACAGTTCTTTTTAGTAATGTTGTAATATCTTATTTTCTCGGTTCCTCTCACGACCAATTGAATTTTTGAAAATAATATACTACATGTTAAATGACTTTTATTGTCAACCTTCTTTTAAAACTTGCTGCGCTCATGAGAACATTGTTTTTTGACTTGGTAAGTTTTTATTGTTCAGTTGTTGTATAGGTTAATTGCTTAACTAGTCTGTTATTTATTTTTTCACTTCATAGAAAACATTCATTCTTATTAGATTGGAAGATGAGTGATGATATTTGGTATTTTTGGTTGTGTTCTCCGATATGGCGGCATAACCGTAGGCTCAAGTGTTGCACTTGAAAATTTAACCAGTTTAGGGTGGATACTTAAATTGACCGATTCTTGACCCATTTTAGTAATTGAATGTCGTTCCTTTGAAGCAAAGTTTTAATAGTGATAAACTTATTTACTTGCCCTCCCCCCGCCCCCACACACACACACACACACACACACACACACACACACACACACATATATATATATATATATATATATATATATATATGATGCGTGCTAGAAAATTCGCATCGGTAGAGTAATGAATTATCGTCTTAGTATTTTATGAGAAATCAGTGCACTCACAAATGAAAAAGAAAACAAGCTATGACGACTCCAAAAATTTTTACGTGAAAAACCCGTAAAGGGAAAAGACCACGGAGTCTGGCCCAATTGCGAAAATATACTATTGATTGATGATTACATAAATTCCCTGTCCCACAGGCGGGAGAGGGTAACTATATTTTTCAGACTACAGTTGCATCTGACAGAGTATGATTGGTGGTGATCAATGATGGTTAGCGGTGGTCGACAATGGTTGGCGGAGGTCAACGGAGGACGGCGGTATTCGACGACGATCGAAGGTGATCAACGACGGTAGACGATGGTCGATGGCGGTCGTCAGTGGTCGTCGGCGGTCGATGGTGCCTTCGGCGGTCGGTGGTGTCCTCAGCGATCGGCGGCGTCGTCAGTGGTTAGTGGTGTCATCGTACATTGTCATCGTGTCTGCAACTCTCTCCCAAGACGCTCGATGTCTCTCTAGCCTAAGCTCTCTCACTTATATGAGGGGTAGAGGGTCTATTTATAGTGTTATGGGTGCAATTAATGCATGAATATGAACCATTTTAATGGGACGGTCCAGAGAGCTTCTCTCAATCAGACTGCATTTAATGGACATTTGGCTGCCTATATGATGTCAGAATTGAGTGATCTTGGGCTCGTTGGATTCGTCTTGTTGAGACGCTCGATTCGAGTATAGGCTTGCTAATGTCGGCATTTGTTTGACATTCTAAATTTGTCCATAAATCCTTCAAGTGCGGTTTAATGACTTGATCTGGGCTTGATTTGACTCGGATTGGACTAGTTTTTATATCATTAGGTTTGTCTCATCGAGCCGATCAGTTTAACTATAAGTTTGCTGAAAATTGAAGCCCTGGATAACTTTTTATTAAGATTTGAACTTTTCTTGCTCAAAAAATTGCATCGAGATTCGTACTAGATAATAAAATTTATTGTTGTCGTATCAATATATATATATATATATATATATATATATATATATATATGATATATATACGGTGCTTATAGCGGCTCTGCTCGGGGTTTTGCCCGATCGCGATTCCCGGCGCTGAACTTCGACTCCACTCCATTTCCCGACAGTATCCAGCTTTCGTCGTTCTCCAGTTTCCGTCGCTTCTCTTGTCAGCGCAGGATTGCACGCTAGCCGACGACGTTTCGACCTGACGACGACTCTGCTCGACGACCCCTGCTCGATGACCGCTGCTCGACGACCTGTTGACGACGCCTCTGCTCGCGTCTTCGATTGTTCCCGTCGACGCAAGGATTCGACATCTGCCTCGAATCGCAGATTGACCTCGATTCCGACCCGCAGGCCGCCTCTGCTCGCAATCGAAGATGTTACATGCGTAGTCTCCTGACAGTGGGGTTTATGCATCCGCGATAATGGCCTCAGGACAATTCCGCGCCACCGCCCTCCCCCGCAATACCCCCACCTGTGCCCCTCCTCTTTCAAATATGTTCCCGCAACGATACCACGATGCTTTTGCGTCAGGCGTTGAAACATGATTTCTCAAAAAAGCATCGCGTAACAATGGTAAGTCTGTAATCTCTCTCAGAGACCAAGATCTCCACCCTAGCTGCACCCTGTCGATTGTTTTTAGTAGGCAAGTTCCTCTATGAAAACGCTAAACTAGAGCTAATTCGAATGGATTTTGAGCAAATGAACCTGAAATGGGCTTTGAAGATTAGTAAATTGGATGGTAGACATATTCTTATTCAATTAACAGACGATGAAGGCTACACCCAATTATATGCGAGAAGTCTCATACGAATAGACAAACGGGTGATGAATGTTTTGAAATGGATGGTCGATTTTGACCTCCTTACTGAACCTCTAACCATTCATGTTTAGTTGCGCTTCCCAGATTTGAAAGTCTACATTTACGATCAAGATTTCATCTTCTCTTTAGTTATGATATACGGTAAGCCTCTTAAAACTGATATGCGTACAGTGCACCTGAGTCGGCCTACTGAAGCCATAATTATGATAGAGTGAGATATTACTTTATCTTTTCCGGGAGAGATTTTGATTGACACACAACATCAGGTTTTGGTAGAGAATAGAACTCGAACAGATCCCTCCTTACTACAACAACTGTCTTATGTTCGGACATTCCCACTCTCAATGTTATCATTTTCATCTGAACTTTAAACCGCCAAGTAAAAATGCAACTGGGTTGGCTCCACTGCATGCATGTTACTTTTCGATTCCCGAGTGCAATCCATCGACTATTGAAACATTGGTGGACACGCTATCACATCTCCCTCCCACTACTGGAGAACTCCCCCTTGACACTAGTGTTCCTGTTATTGAGACTGATGTAGATGTTTCAGTTGAGCAACCTACAACTTCAATCATAGTTGAAAGCAATACTGCAGGATCCTTACCTCGAAAGGATATTGTTCGGTCAGATAATTAGGTGAGCATTGCAGCTCCACATCCTCAGGAAGCATCGAGTGCTGAGGAGACAGTCCTACCACCTCGTCAGAATGAGAATGTTTTACTTTACTCAGGAGCAGGGGGCTCATTCTTTTCTACACGCGCGACAATCTGTTGAACACACTGATCAGACGAGCCAGTTTTCGGATGAGCAGTGGTAGGTCTACACTTCTAGGAGGAAGAAGAAGAATGGAGGCACACCCCAGCTTGGGAACTTAATTTATGACACTTTGGTAACTTCCGACAATGGTACGACGCTCAACAGTTTGTTCAGTGTCTCCGTTCGTAGAACTAGAGTCGGAGGCAGGACTAAACTGGCTCGTCTCTAGCTGCTTGTTTCCTGTGAATTTTATTATTTGAGTTTATCTGTATCTTATCTCTTTTTGGGTTGCTAGAGTGTGTTGTATCGTGTGGGTAGGGTGCCTTTTTTTGGGCCCTTTTATACAGCCTTAATGTACCTTTTCTATTTCAATAAAATTAGCACTTGGGCTTTTCAATATATATATATATATATATATATATATATATATATATATATATATATCTTTGTGTGTGTGTGTGTGTTATAGTTGTATTGATTGAACCATCTATAGTTTGGGTGCCTGAAGTTCAAGTACATCAATTATGACTGGGGATCAATATTATTGCTTATGATTGATGGTTTATTTGAATGATAAAATAAATTGTCTATATATATATATTGTAAGCTACTCTCTCATAGAACAATCTGAAAACCCAAGCTGCGCAAGCTCTCCTTTTATTCCTTCGGGCAGTCATTCTCTCTTGTGACTAGAGACCGCCTTTGCCATTTAGCTATCCTATAGCATCCAAAATGTTTCATTCCTGCTTTCTATTATTGCATAGAATACCCTTTGTAACTTAAAATCATTGGCCCTTTGACTTCAAAGCTTGAAATAACGGTCGCTCGCACTCTTACCAAAAGCTCTCTTACTTCTCACTAATTTTTTTCTCCAACCATTATGCTTGTATAAACTTGGGTATCATAAACGTATGCGTGAAAAGATGTTCTTCACTTTTAAAAAATAGTGGTGCTGTAAATTTTTTATTTGATGTTACATATTTTAGTGGTATTCATGCAAATGTCACTGTTTAGGTGTTAGATATGTCAATACAAAAGAATTGTGTGCTATGCATGTAAATTACCCACTATTTTTTCTTAGGAAGATTTACATTTATGCCACTATGTTTGAAGCCTTTTAAGACGCTGGGTCCCGTATTATTTGTGAGTACATACAACTCGATAAAGACTTCATTTTTAGATGGAAGTTGGAAGAAAGAGATGGATGTCATGTTTGAGATACTGTCTCTGTTGTTCCTTTTGAGCTTGAACCTCCGGTATGCCCATAATAATGTATGGGATGAGGCTTCTTGGATTACAATGTATCCTCTAGAGAGAGAGAGGGAGTGTGTGTGTATCGGGAAGATCTAGGGTATATTCTGGTCCCAAGCTTCCCTTCCTCTTCTCTCTTGACTTACTTTTTATACATAAAGGAGAATAAAATTAAAATACATTTTGTTCAATATTTCACTCGTCGGTGGTGTCTTAGTGAAAAATTGTGAAGTGGGTGTCAGACGATACTTTTGAAGAAGATGGACTTGCGTTCTTGCAAATAATAATGACCATCCCTGATAGTTGTCCCTCTCTAAATGGGCTAGATCGCCCCTGTAGGAGTTAAACAAGTTAATTCGGGCTTTAGCAAGTGGGCTTATTTCGACTACTTCATCAAATGGACTTAGTTCAATCACTTCGGCCAGTGTGCTCTGCTCAGCCACTTCTGAAAGTGAGCTAAGTTCAGACTACTCATTGGCCTCCATGTCATACTCCTTATAAAAAAGTCTTGTTTATGTATATAGCCGTATTTGCGTATACTCACCCAATTTGTTTATATCTACATATTTAACACCTAAACTTTAATTTTTACGTGCATGCCGCCTTCCCTGTGCACAAAAAGGTGTATTTCACTTTTTGAAAGTTAAAATGGTGATATTGTTTATGTGATTTGAATGATTTTGTTGGTATAAATGTAAAAGTTAAAATTTGGGTGTTAAGATATGTAAATACATATGAATTGATTGGTATGTAAATGCCCCTTTTTATATATTGTTTCTGTGCTTTCTTTGGGCCTTCCTACACAATTTATTAAGGCTGTCAGGAGCGTTATAAATGCCTGGATTGTTACTGGGTTAATGATAGTTCCGTTGATGGCTCCCATCCTTTTCCCAGGCTGTGTTACTGTGTATGGGGCAGCCTTAGGCCTTTGAGAATTTTATCAGTAGTGCAAGAATTCAAATATATTCTAATCATTAATTTATAATTTAGTTATAATTAGAATTCAACTTTAAAAAATAATAATAATTATTATATTCCCCTGCTTATCTGAATCTATCTATCTGCGTTGTGTTTGTTGCTTCCCTCTTTGATTTTAGTGTTTACTGCAACTGCTGCTGTTGTTGCTGCCATTTCAATTACCTTCATAGAAGAGGTCATGAAAAGGTGTGCTGCTGCTATTGCGCATGCTTATTTGAGGTCAGATGCGGGCAAAGTTATAAGAAAGGCGCACAGGTGTTTATTTCTTAGTGGAAATTTGGTTACATATGAGTCAATGACATCATGACAAAAAGATTCAAAAGGCAAAATTTTATCAACAAACAGTAAAATTTTAAAACTATAAAATATTTCATGATCTAATGGCTTTCATGTCAGAATTCTTGAATCACCCGGACTGCATATTGGTCTAGAATGGAATCTTTGTTTTTTCGTTTGGGCTTGAAGTTAGCAGGAGATTGATGTCTCTGCTTTTTGGAATTTTCTGAGCAAGGCGTTTTGTTTTTTTGGGGCAATGATGCATGGCATAAGCATTTCTTTGGTGCTTAACCAGTTTCTTCATCTATCAATTTGTTTTCTCCTGCTTGGCTTCTGGGGTCGGAACATTATTTTGGATAGATCTCAATCTCTGCTTTTGACACATTAGCCCAGTTCACTCATATCGATACTTGTTTAGCCTGGATGGAGCCTATTCATTAACGCTGAGCAACTGTTTTGTTTTCTTAATTTTGATGTTTCTTCTCTTGAGGAAAATCTGTTTGCTTATCAGTAGGTCTATTTACTGTATAAGAGAACTGAACTTCTTTTGAAATGGGGCAGCTAACATTATCCTAAGTTATAGCAGAGAGCAACAAAATGATAGATCAAGGCACCAGTAAGTCCCATGATTAAAACCAAGACATAGAGACATATAGTTATCACATATGATCTCCAAACGACAACTTAGAACAAAAGTTGTCGTATTTGTTAAATAATCATGCGAGATTGCTTTTTGGTCAGCCTTTTTTCTTGAGTTATATTCAATTTCATCACATAGAATCTCACTTTAAGTCTCATTAGATGATTGAATTAATCTCACATAAACTATAAATTGAATTAGAAGACAACTAGGAGTAAAAGTTGTTGTATTTGTTAGACAATTTGAGTCCCAAAGTTAGTGGGGGGATCAAAACCAGCATGCGAGATTCTCTGGTGAGAGTGCTGCAGCGAAGTTAGGACAGAGAAGACCAACCATTGAAGCTATAGAGTAAATCTCAGGAGTAAGTAGTGAAAGCTGCAGTGGATAACTGGTTGACTCTTGCTATGTTGAGAATTTCTTCATCATTGCTCTAACGTGAAACTAAAATTTGCTGGTCGCTCGTTTTCTCTCTTATTATGTAACCAGTAAAGCTGCAGACTAAACTAGCTTGTTCTATTGATGGCATAGCTTAAAATACGTCCATCTTTATCATAAGATTATCCATCAGATCATCTGTAGGGTTTTGAATTTGGTTCAAAGATAGTTATCGCCGGAAAATAGATTCAATTTTTTGCTCGTATCGAAATAAACGAGCCCAGCTATGATCCAAAACTTATGTGATCGTAAATTTTTTAGTTAAACTGTTTTATGATCGACTCATAATATGTATATATGTATACATATATATGTACATACATAGATCTATGTACGTATGTATATATATATATATATAAGTCACGAGCTAATTTTGAGCTGATTTTGAGCTGGTGTGGTTCCAAATAACTCAATTTTAGTCATTTAGTTTCAATTTTGAGCAATCCATCGATTCTGAATTGAAACGAATCCAAATAACTCAATTTGAGCTAGCTTGTTTAGCTTTCAAGCCGGATCGAACTCGATTCAATTTCGAGCTTGATTGGCTTGTAATTGAATAGAAAGAGCCACGAGTTGATTTTAATCCGCACTATGTTGATTCCGCGCCAACCCTAGTTCAGCTCAGAATCGGATCCAGAAGTGCCCTAATCACCTTACATCATAACATTAAAAGTATACTTTCCCATGTATTTGCTCAAAGCAAAATCTGATTTAATCATTCCAGTGCTCAGCTGATTGCCTCCCTCAAACCTTGTTCTCGATTAATCTCTAAATTCTGAATTTGTGTAGCCATCTTTTGGAATGGGAAACACTCCAACCCTGGTGACTTTGTTTCAGCATATCTTGTTTTAGTGAAATCTCGCATTCTCACACCCCTTAGGCTTGTGAAGTTGGGTGGATTAATTGAACGGCGGAGCAATTTGTCATGCTAAAAAGATCACGGTAGCTTTGCTATATACATTATTGATCTCCCTATGATGAATTTAGTGAATAATGGTCATTGTGATGCATCATACTGAGCGAGATCACTTGAAACATCTCCCTTTTGTTGGATGTGTTTCGCCGTTGTCTTCGGAACATTAAAGTTATTTGAGAATACCTTTTGATTCCTTCGTCTGATTATGTCACGACGAATATGACATCACACCAATTGGAGCAAAGGCGCCTGATCGCCATTGAAGCTATTCAAATGATGCCCCTTCACAAAATAGACCACACAAAATGTGCATCACTGGTGTGAAGTTAAAGACTTGAATGTTATCGTTGTAAAAAAAAAATTTATAGGTATTTGATATGTAAATACGTATTAATTGTGTGGTATGTATGTAAATGCCTCCCTTTTTATTTCTTCAAAAGATTCCACATTATGGTGAACTTGTGTAGTTGTGCTTCATTAAAGTGCTTGTCAATTTTCCTGTGGGTCATTTGCGTAGAAGCCAAATAATTCTTATGTATTACATATCTCACTCCTAAATGTTCATGCTTCCATGCCTACCAATCAAATATGTAAGGTTACACAATATATTATCATCATTGATAGTTCGGATTAGGCTTGACATAATTATAAGTTGTTTGTTTTCGGCTTGAGATTGTTTCGAGATTTCATATATCGTTCAAGTTTGACTTGTTTAAATTTTTAATTTTTGAACTTGATTCGTACTTGCTCTTGTTAGAAGTGAATTAGTATTTAAAATAGCTAATAAATAAGCTAAAAATTTAAACGAGTATCAAAATTTTCATAAAAAAAATAATAAATAATTTTATTGACGACACTATTAATTTATTGATTAAAATCTCTAAACCCTATAATATCTTAAATCTCATTTCTCCTCCATTTCACCATAAATTCCTTACTTAGGGGTTTAGTAAAATGATTTGTGTAATATTTAAGAATGATTTATCCTAAATTCTACTAAACAACTAAAAATAACAATTTTAAAACATACAACTTATTATCTAAGTATTTATATATCATATATGATACGAGCTAACATTGAGTTATCACGAAAAAAGTTAATATTATACTTAATTAAAATTTATTTAAATAATATATCATATATGGTATGAGTTATCATTGAGCTTAATATCAAGTGCTTAACAAGTTACTTTTTGAACAACAAATAAGGTTGTCTGTGATATAAATGAACAAGTTTCACTATGTTCATATTTAGTTTATTTAATCTTTGAGCTTTTAAAATTAGTTCAAATTTGTTTATTTACTAATTTGGACAAACATGATTTAAGTCTTAATCAAGCCGAGTTCGAGTTATTCATCAAGTGCATTGAACAACCTTAGGTCAAACATTCAAGCCCATTGACTATGCACTAAATGGTTTGATTTTGACCGGACCAAGTACTTTTATGGGTGACTAGCTCAGGGTTTTTTTACTGCTCAAAAGATCCCGACCTACCTCCTGAATCTCGTCAACATTCATGCAAGTTCCTCCGATCGGGTTCACCAATCTTAAACCTTCATATAAATTCCTCTATTTGAACTCCCTCACTTTTCTTGATTTCTTTTTATTATGCCTGCCTATACCATTAGAATCTTCCTGCTAAACTTGTCGAGGGATACCTTGTTGCATTATCGAGCTTGATAATAGTTCTTTGAACCAGAAGAAAGATAACTATGTTCCATCATCAAGTACATATCTATTTATTAGCCACCTGACATCCATACCAAAGAACTTATCAATGACGATTCTACTTATGATCCATATGGTACTACTTATCATGTAATTTTTTATTCATTCCTTAGACCTTGTGCTCGTATATAGGCTCTAAGGTGTATAAATAGGAAATGAAGAGGTAGAAGGAAGGGGGGCTTTGCCTCTCTCTCTCTCTCTCTAAATTCATCTGTTCTCTTCCGCCTCTTATATAAGGTCTCTTCCAGATTATATGAGTTTACGTATTACACGGGATCATACGTCTTAAATAGATTAATGCTTCTTTATGAGTGAGTTTGAATCCAAAATATATGCATTGTAGTGAAATTATAATTATTTATAGGAGATTTTGGACTAAGTGATGATTGAATTAAATATACCGAATGAAAAAATAAAAAAATTAAAACGTAGTACTTTGGAAAATTTAATTGATGAGAAGCAGAATGAAACGGTGAACCTATTAAAAAAAATAACTGTAGCAACATTATCAAAATCACATTAAAAGAAATCCCAAAAAACGAAAATGATTTATTAATGTAAATAAAAAGCATGAATTAAAAAATAATTTTTTTAAAAATCCACTTCAGATTAATAAGAAAATCCTCATAATTTTGATCATATAAAATAAAATAAAATAAAATAAATTTTACATAAAAAAAAAACTACAAAGATTAATTATTAGGCCCATGGACGTTCATTCCATTCAATTCCTATATATTTACATACCAAATATTTAAATTTTATTTTTTATATTTATTCCACCCAAAATTTTTCATACCACATAAATAATGTCACTATTTTTAATAATATATTACTTGGGCTTAGTTTCTATTATATATCAAAGGTGTATTAGGTGCGTTTGGGACATCTTGTGTTTATCCAGATAAGCGACTTATCTAGAAACGCGGATCGAAGGGTTCGAACTGCATTCCGCATTTAGTGTAAAAAACCAACTGTGTTTTGGATAAACTACTCAAACGCAGTTTCCAAACGGTGAGGCGGCGTTTTGAAAATGCCGCCGCAGCAGGTATGCTACCCCAAACTCACCCTTAAGTCTCTCGATGAGGGTTGACAATCTTTTGTACATTAAAACCTTTATCAAAGTTTTTTTTTTTTCGAATGAGTTTTTTGAGTGCCCTAAATAAGCTGTAAGGCCCTTTTTTAGAGGAAAAATATTGCGTCTGGACGTCTGCTCATCCAAATGTCTGCACGTCCGGATTGTCGACTATCGACCATCATATTGCACGCCGATGAGGTGTATGACGACGTGGTTGCCGTCATTGAATGAGGTGTATGGAGATGTAGTTGCCGGTGGTTGAAAATACAGACGTGCGATGTCCAAACGAAATATTTTCTTCTTTTTTAGAGCGCACAGCTCTCCTAAAAGTTTAGATAGCCCCCAAAATTTTAAATAAAAATTGGTTGAGTTGATTCTAAGAAAATAATAAGAATCCTTTTTTTTTAAAATCTGTTGTGCGCATTAAAAAAATATCCTAAAAAATATCACAACTTTTTTGCAAATATAATATTTTAGTAAATCTGATTGTAAACAAAAATAAGTTCTCTATATAAATATTTTTAGTGAGCTCAGAAAAACAATACAGTGAGAAAGCGAATCAATTGTACTTTAATTTTTACATTTACATCGACAAAAAATATCAGAATTAACCAGGTAGCAGATCCTGGGCTTTTCCTGAATTGGGCTATTGTTAAAAGCCCCAGGAGTGTATAAAGAGTTGTATAATCATTCCGGCCCGGCCCAATTTAAGGTGAATTGATAGCGTTAGTTTGGTTTAATATTTCATGTGGACCCACAATTCTTTCAAATAGCATGAGTGCAAGTTAACCCTAGGGGTGTAAACAAGCCTGACACGAGTGAGCCAGGCTCAGCTCGTGTTTAACTCGTTTATATTTCGAGCTTCAAAAGTGTGTTCTTGTTCGCCTCGTTTGCTTAGCGAGCCGAACACGAGCCGTTCACAAACAAAAAATTGTTTTGACAACCCTAATAAGGTACACATAAGATGTTAAGGATTGATGCAAGATTTAAAAATTATTGTTTATACTAAAACATCATTTGAATCTAGTTTAATAATTTTTATTCTATTTTCTTAAGTAATACTTTTAATTGATTATAAATCATTGTAGCCTTGTAATCAAATAATTTTTTTTAAAATACAACTCATTAATATATAATATTTCGAGTCAAAACGAGCCGAACATGAAGTAACAAAATCTTTGTTCGTGTTCGGCTCATTAACTTAGCGAAAGAGCCAAACACGAGCTGCTCGCGAACAATGAGCCGTTTTGACAGCCCTAGTTAACCCCTACAATTCATGCAAATTTTATAAGAATATATAAAATCAATTATAGATAAAGAAAATTATAATTTTTTACAGTTATAAGAATTTTATAATTTTGGCCATACTGTGATTGCAAATTAAAATTTTATTGTACATTTTTTAATGAAACCTTTTATTTTGCTATAAAGGGAAAGTCCAATCGGGAACTAATTAGATTTTCTATAAATAAAAAATAGGGAAATTTACATAGATGCCACACAATTCCTACATATTTACATATCTCAGAGTTTTGATTTTTACATTTATAACAATTTTGTGTCATAGAATTCAGCATGAAAATGTCTATTTTAATGTTAAAAAGTTAATGATACTGATGATTTTGGTGTAATGTTAGCTGTTTTTAGTGTTATATGTGTAAATATGAATGTTTAGGTGTTTTTTATGCAACTATATAGGAGCTATGTGATTATTATGTAATGAACCTACAATGTAGCAACATCGCACCAAGCACTGCGGTGTCCAGTTGCAGCGGCCCAACACTCAAAAGGCGGTGCCGCAGTGCCCCAGTGGATGTTATGAAACCCGGCGCTAACACTGCAACGTTTAGTGGTTGCAGTGCCCGTTTGAGCACTGCATGGGTCTAAAATGTGGTGGCATGACACTGGTCATTAATTCAAACAGTTTAGTTTTAAAGTTACGGCTTTGCTGCGAGACTCTGAGCTCGTGTTAGGTATGGGATTTTGATTTCTCTTGCATTAGGAGTGGAAGAAGTGTTGTCGAGTTCCAAAGAGAAAATAGGCTTGTGTTTAGTGTATTTTGTGTGATTCTAGTTATTTTTTTCATAGTGAATTATTTTTTGTGACGTTGTTCTGTGATTTTTTCTCGTTTTCAAGTTTTTTTTCACGTCAAATCTTAGTGTCTTTATATATTATGTGATTTCATGT
The DNA here is from genome assembly GCA_022702705.1 of Papilionanthe hookeriana x Papilionanthe teres. Classification (NCBI taxonomy): domain Eukaryota; kingdom Viridiplantae; phylum Streptophyta; class Magnoliopsida; order Asparagales; family Orchidaceae; genus Papilionanthe; species Papilionanthe hookeriana x Papilionanthe teres. The sequence goes on from CM040425.1 coordinate 83,500,132, forward strand.
TTTGTGCGCTTCTACTCTTAGTTTTTCTTCATATCATTCAAATCAATTTTTGACGATCCCTCCCACCAAGAAATTGTTAAATCGTAAGAGATCATTAGACGCTAAATTTGATAGAAGGGCTAATAAAATATTATTCTCCTATGTTTTAAAGGGCTTAGTAAATGTTTTAAGAATGATAAAAAATTTCATGTAAATGTTGAACCCAATGAAATAAGAGAGAGACATACGAAAAAATGTGAGAAATCAAGTTTTTGTATATGATTTTAACGATCCCTATTATATTTAATACTTCTCAATTACACCTCTGATTCTTTTTAATTGGTCTTACTAGTCGGCCTTTTCCTCAGTGGTTTCTGAGTAGGTTAAACTCTAGTTCAATCTATATTTTGATCAATTTACCCTTATTTAGCTACCCGATCAATATCATGCCTCGGGTTCAGCCAACCTTAGTCGATCGTTCGATCAATATCCAACCACTGTTTCGACTGACCTCTGAGTGATTCTTAGGGCCCGTTTGGGACAGCTTATAAGTGCGGTGGCGTTTTTAAAAACGCCACCTAACCGTTTGGTTTGGACGTTTTTTAAAACGCTGTCTGCCGCGTTTGGATTTTGTACACTAAACGCAGGACGCGGGTCGACCCCCTGCGGCTGACTCGTGTGCCGCGCTGCAGGATAAACTTGCTTATTCTGAAATGCACAAGCTGCTCCAAACATACTCTTAATCAGTGCCTTATATGATATCCGAACAGTAGATATCTTTGCTTATTTTAACAAAACTCTAACTAATGACTGGTGTTTCACTCTTAATCATTCAATCCTTGGTCAACAATATTCTGATGGTACATTGAATCTAAATCCTCATGAAAACAATAGATCCACCTTTAGACTCTTTAAGATTCTCAAATAATTACATGTACTGCATTTTCTATTTGTTCGTGCACTCACTCATTTGAACCCACTTTTAACGTAACAAAAAAGGATAGAAATGTCAAAAAAAGTTGGTGAGATTTGCAAATAAGTTTCAAAAGTTAATGATATAGATAGATATATTTAGGTGCAGTAAATGACTAATTACCTAAATTTGAATTTTATGGAGTTCAGTAAGAATTTCTTAATAATGACGGAAGGTGATCCAATTTTCTTTCAGATTTGAAAATTATTAACTGCAGGAAAAGTATATATATATATACATATTAAAATTTACAATTCCCCCGTTGATATATTTAATTTACCGCCTATACTTAATTTAAAAAAAGAAGATTTTTTTGGGTCTGATTATGATATAAAGTTTTCTATGCAAATTTGTCGAATTTTAAGAGCCGTATAAGAAGAAATGAGGTGGAAAGATCCAAATAAAGGTCAAATTAGATAATGCACGAGTCAGTAATCTTTTTCTAAATTGGGCGCACTAAATGATAAAAATAAAATTCAATTTAAACAAATAATTAATTAAAATCTTCTCTCAAAATCATACTATTTATTTATTCTACTCATATTTATTCCACGTCGTGTAATACTAACCACTCAAGACTGAGTTGTGTTATAAAATCTATGAGCCTTTCGTTCTTATTTATTACAAAAGATAGACTAAAAATAGCAATCATTTGGTGCAAAGAGGCTTGTTATTGTGAAAAAATATTGTGTCACCGGATGTCCGCACGTCCAGACGGCCAATCTCCAGCCGCCACATCGCCCATCCGATAATGCGTATGGCGACTAGGAGGCTAGCCAGGTCGGGATGGAATGTTTTAATAGAGGAGTGTATATATTGATACGTATATCACTGTTAATGAACTTTTGATGTCGGAATGAAAATTGGCTCTAATGGATTGAATTTAGATCGAACTCGGCTCATGACTCGTTATGTTCAATTTCGAGCCAGTCGGCTTGGCTCGAAATTGAAACATGTTGGCTCAAATTTGAGTTTTTTTTTTTAAAAAAAAAAAAATCAGTCATAGCTAGAAATTGGCTCAACCCGAATCGAAATTGGAACAAGATGTCTCAAATTAAGTCATTTTGATCCGTTCCAACTTGAAATCAGCTCTTTGCTCATTATTCAATTTATTTAGCGTTATATATATTATTTATCAATTAGAAATACTTCGAGCTGATTGCGAGCCAGTTCAAGCGAATTTGTGTACGACTCAAAATTAAAAATTTTGGCTCGTAGTTTCGTTCGATTTGATCTCAACTTGAGCAATCAAATTCGAATCAATTCTTCAACTGATTAATGATTAGAATATACATCTTTTCGTACCTAAAATTTGAATTTTGAAAATTAGCTAACGTAAAAATAAAATGACATATGTACATACGCACGGACACGTTAAAAGTTACCTCTCCTTAAAATTATAAAAGTAATTAATGTATCTATTTGAGAACAAATCAACTATTGCCTATTACTCATTTAACACAATATTTTAATTTATTAATAAGAAAGGCTGACATGGTACATAATTTATATTATTGGCCTCATTTGGTTTGAATGATAATGTGTCGCTTCATTGACGGGAACAAATCTCAATGAATATAAGAAATTTAAATACATGGAATAATGAAGCACCCTTTGAACACATGTAGAAATTGAAGCGACGAGCTGTGCCGCCAGCTGTACAGGTACAAGTGTATGTAAAATAAGCCATTAAATGGACCCCACACGGCATCTTTTTTCCAATCAGCTACTGCCACATCAGCTGGGAGGAGAAATAGTAACTCGGATGAGGATGTGTTGACCAATCTCTCGGTTACAGCTGACGGGGCGGCTGGCCCCTTTCGGTCCTAGCTGACTTCCTTTAAAAACAAAATGAATAAATAAATAAATAAATGAAAGGGTTTTTTTTATACATACCAATTAAAATTTCATTATTTAGGTAAAACTTTAATATTATGAAATCGGATTCCTTCACGCGCTTCAATTTTTAGGAAAAAATATTATATAAGAAGTTCGCATGTAGTTTTGCATTCACACTCTAATAAAATATTATCACGAGTAACATTGTAATAATGCTCCAATATCGCTGCAAAAGAACTCTAATATTTTTGTTTTTCACTGGTATTAATGCAGTTTTATTGTGGTGTTATTTGAGTTGTTTTGCAAGAGTTATTGCGTTATTGACGAATGTTATTTACGTGGTCCTCCGGGCAGTGTTATTGATGCTGACCAACAATGTTATTTGAGTTGTTTTGCGGGGTTATTGAATCGGAACCGCGGTGTTATTTGTGTGGTCCTGCAGACGGTGTTATTGACGTTGTTTGTAGATGATTTTGAGGTGTTATTGTTGCGTTATTAGAATTATTTTGCAATAAAACCACATTAAGTGATTTTTAGTTATTTTTAAGGTAGGTTCGTCCGATGCACATGATAAGATTTTATTGGAGTCTGGACACAAAACAACGTGCGAACTCTGTATGTAAGGTTTTTCAATATTTAGAGGAAGTGAGTTAAGAAATTGTAATATTTGTTGATAGCATTTTTGCTAATTGGGAGAAGGAGAAAAAGATATTAAGATGTTGTAGGATTTAATGTAGTCAATTTTACTTATTAGAGAAAGGAGAAGAAAGATGGGAGTTTCAGAGGTCTTCATTTGTCGTGATCCCTTCGATCGGAGGTGTAGCAGCTTAGAGTGAAGCTTGAACATCATCGTCGATGTTCCCCTGCTGTCATTCGCTTCTCTTTCTGTTTATCTAAGGAGCTCACTGCGCTCCACCTGTCATCGACAGAGGTAGGGGTGTAAACGAACCGAACATAGTGTTTGTGTTCGAAATGTTTGAAAACATCACTGTTCGTGTTTGGTTCGTTTAACAAACCGAACGAAAAAAAATTGTTTGTGTTCGTCTCGTTTACTTATCGAACGAATCTAACATGAACTTCCTGGCAAACCGAATACGAACTGTTCACGAACAACGAGCCTTTTTGATAGCCCTAGACAAAGACGTTAACTATAAGAGTTTGATGTTCAGAGTTCGTAATATTAAAATTTTGCATATGAGATACGTAAATAATAATGTTTCACGCGCTATGTATGTAAAAATTCTAAATTAATTATTCAATTTTAATCAAAATATCATAAAGAAAGTTAGCAAGAATGAGTTCTTAAATATGTTAACCTAAGATAAGCCAGCTGAATTTTTTTAATATTTATCCATAGATTAAACTATTTTCAAAACAAATCAGGGGTTTTTTCATGTAGACCATCCAATTCTTGATTAACTTAACATTAAAAATAAAATACATCTTTTTCCTGCATAAATAAAGCGAGTATATATATATATATATATATATATATATATATATATATATATATATATATATATATATATATATATATATATATATAATTGGTCGGAGGCTGTAATATGAGCTCTCAATCAACGCCTATGTGCTAGCACTCGACTCAACCATACATGTAGCGATTCGAACTCCAGACCGCCGGGGGATTTAGAACTTAATTTGTATATGCCAACCAAAGAGTTGTGAATGTATATGCATTGAAGTTTAATTGTTACTTCGAAATGTATATAAATTGAGTGGTATGTAAGTAAATCTTCTTTTAAATTTTTAATTTTAATTTATATTTATATTCCAACAAATATTTCATATCACATCAAATACTATTATTTTAATGTTTAAAAAAGTCAAATACTCTTTCTGATGTATAAGTAAGGTAACGTACGGTATTAGATATATATGTAAATACATAAGAAGTGAGTGGAATGCAATTAAATATTTCATTAAATTGTACAACTTTAATAAAAATATTTTTAAGAAAATTTTGGTGGAACGAATGACTTATATATTACTTAGCGTATGTTTGAGGCAGTTGCAACTTATTGAATAATATGCTGATAAGTTGATTAAAAATAATCTGCTGATAAGTTAAGAGCGGTAGCTATTACAAATTTTTATTACTTCGGAAAAACCAGACCGCAGACAGAAAGTTCCCACCCTATCTAGGTAAGTGCGGTGTGAAAACGTTGTTTTCAACGTTTTGAAAATGCATAAGTTGCCAAAACGTGGTTTACCTAAACAGGCCATGTGCGTTTTCAAAACGTTACCGCAAGAAATAAGTGCCCCAAACAGGCCCTTAGTTAAAATGCTTTCAATCTCTAACGCATGTGAAGGTATTAAAATTATGAATGAGAAAATATATTTCACTTTTAAATTATAATCATAATAGTGTTATATTTTATGTGATATTAAAAATTTGAGTGCTATATATTTAAATACGAAAGTTTGGGTGTGATTTATGTAAATAAATAAGAAATGTGTGATATGTATGTAAATGCCCCCATTTTTTTATATTGCTATAATTGTGATCATATTTTAATTCATCTATGTGAAAAGATGCTTTGACGATTAGGATATGAGTGTGAAATGGCATTTCAATTTGGCCGAAATCACTTTGACGATTAGGGGAATGGGTTGATTTTGTTATTTTATTAATAGTTGATATTTTTTTGTTAAATCGGTGTATTTAATTTGATTAATTATAAAATCAAAATAAATGAAATGGATTTATTATTGATTTATTGTGCCATAAAACATTATAAATATTGTTGAATTAAACTAATGGGATTCAATAAAAAGCTTTGAAACTTAGGCTAATCAAATATTATTATATTTAATGGGCAGCATGAGCCCTTCAACTTTGTCCTATTGGCTTTTTTTTTTTTTTAACAACTCTATGAGATTTGTCATTTGCATCCATGGGACATTATTTATTTATTTATATATCTAACACCTAAAATTTAGTATTTACACATATAGCACTCAAATTTTTAATATCTCATAAAAAAGAATACTATTACTGTTTTTTAAAAGTAAAATAGATTTTTTCGAGAATATATATTTTTCAAACACTGAGTTTTTATATATGTAGATATAAAAGTTTAGGTGTGAAACATGGACAATGGCTTGAATTTTCCTTTTATTTTTAGTCAATATTGGTTGCATGCATGGACAATGGCTTGAATGGGTCGAACGAGAATGCACAACAGAGTAGTTGTATCTGGGTCGTTATCTGCAAATATATATATATATATACATATATATTTCCTTTTGGAGTGTTAAATATGATGATTTTTTTTCCCTTGAAAGTAGCTTTTTAACTCTTTTTTTTTTTTTTTTTTTTTTTTTGTATCGAAAATGAGACAACATTGATCATGAAAAAACTAGAGAGTGCAGAAGAGGAGAGTACGACAAAGAGGGCTCATCGACAGAAGACCAATATGCTTACTTATCCGACCGAGTGTAGCCGTTGGAGCCCAAGCAAGCAAAGGCCATAATTGACCAAGCCACTAAAGATGACCGAATGACACAAATCCAAGTCTTCAGTCAGAACATGACAAATAGACATTTTAGTCAACTGACATGAAGAGGTTGATCAGAGGGAAGGACTAGCCTCTCGGCATCTCTGATAATGTCGGGGGTGTCCAGAAGCCTCCTTCATTTATCATCAAGGGTTTTGACAATCATGCTAACTCAGTAAACTGAATCAATCCTACCGACCAAAAGTCAATTGAGCTCAGCGAAGCGACAACACCTACTAAGCCCAATCGATTGAACTGGCCCTACTAAGTCAAAGCCATAAAAGCTTAATTGAACAAACTAGAGAACAAATATGCTCATACCTGTAAAATACCTAAAATATATTGTATTTGCCCAATTAAAGCATAAACAAAAATATAACATCATCATATCATACTCTCCCTACAAATAGAGAATTCTTTTCATATAACAAAATAACATATATATATCTGATTTTAATTAAAAAAATCAGAAAAGTTCAATCGATTAATATAATTTTTAATTCATTATTACTCACTCATGTCCCTCACTCTCTTTTATCTCTTGATTCTTGATAAATCAAGATTAAAGATTTTTAGGATATTTTTTAGCTTTATTTTCATTTAATAAATGCTACTAGTGGAAGCACCACACGCTTGAATTGAATTACATAATCTAACCTTCAGTGATTATAATATAATATTCCTTTTGACTTTAAGTATTGGATTAAAAAAAACTAATCTCCATTAATGAAAATAGGATTTTGATTTGACTTTAACTAAATTGGCAAATTAAGAGCCTCGTGAATCATGATCACTTCTAATAAAAAAAGGAAATATAACGCCATAAAATTATACTTGAAAATTCCACTGCAGGTTTCTTCGTGGGCCACTTCTTCCCGGAAACTGCCAGACTTCTTTATACTCGTACTCCCCTTTCACTGATTATCTGCACGTTTACCATTTCCCCATCCCCCGTTCTATATAACTCTTACGCCACTGAGCAGCTTTCATAGCTTCTTGTCCTGCTCTTCGCACCATTAATTTGCAGAGCAAAGAAGAAGAAGAAGAAGAAGAAGAAGAAGAAGAAGAAGCAAGTAGATCAGAAAGAAAGAAAGAAACTGTTCTGTCAACTGTACGTTTTTAATCAAAATGGTGAGAGCTCCGTGCTGTGAGAAGATGGGGCTTAAGAAGGGGCCATGGACTGCAGAGGAGGACCAGATTCTGATCAATTATATACAAAACTATGGCCATGGAAACTGGAGAGCTCTCCCAAAACTAGCTGGTAACTATTTCTTCTTCATCTATTTGCTTTTTATACTGCTCAGAAGAAGAAAATGGTGATTTGAAAATCAGAAAAATCTAATTTTTATTTGTTTTATTTAGGATTGTTGAGGTGTGGGAAGAGTTGCAGGCTTCGGTGGACGAATTATCTCAGACCTGATATTAAAAGAGGGAACTTTACCAGGGAAGAAGAGGATGCAATCATTAACTTACATCAGATGCTGGGAAACAGGTAAATATTACATTTCAGAACCTAAAAATCTAAACTTTATTAAAATAAAAAAAAATTATATATGTATATATTATAGCCATATGTGATTTGTCTGTTCGCATTTAATAAAGTTTAAAAGCTTATCTTGCCACTGGTCCCTCTCTGCATAATTATCTGTTTAAAATCCTGTTTCTTTCATTGTATTGTCACTGTTCTACCTTTAAGTGCCTTCTGATTCAAAATTTTTATAATCGGATCCAAAATTTTGTTTATTATATTCCAACTCAAATATTGGATCTTTATTTATTTAAGCTGATTTACATTGTTCACATTTCAGCTAATAAATATTAAATAAATGAAGATTCTTTTTACTCATTTACACAATTTAAAAAACCTTGAAATTATCTCAAAAACTGGAGTATCAATGTAAATTTTAATTTTAATTTTAATCTCTTTTCTGAAAATTCTCTGTTTGCAGATGGTCTGCAATTGCAGCGAAGCTACCTGGTAGAACAGATAATGAGATTAAGAATGTATGGCACACTCATCTGAAGAAAAGATTAACGAAAACTGATACTGAGAGAGGACGAGAATCAGTCAGAAAAACTCAAATAGAACCAAAGGAAGAGATGCTCGCACAGTCATACAGCAGCACTTCTGAACCATCTTCTTCTTCCAGTACTGTAGAACACAGTCAGAGCTCCATGGAATCATTCAGCCATGATGAAGCTGAAGACCAAGGGATCGATGAGAGCTTCTGGACTGAAGTGCTGAAAATGGATAGTAATGATGAGTATTGTTCTAACTCATTGGATTCAATGGCGATGGAAGGAATTAATTATTCTGATTTCAGAGATGAAAAATTTTGGTTGTCAGCTGGTTGCAGAGAAGAGGATGATGATTTGAGTTTTTGGTTGAGGATCTTTCTGCAAGCTGAAGAGTTGCCGGAGATCTGAAGGGTTTAATTTGGGGGAAAAAAAATCAGATTTTTTTAGAATCAGTGGTAGATTTGTAATGAGAAAAATTTTATTTTTAGAGGGCTGTTTCAGTGTTACAGACCTTTTTTTTAATTTCTTATGTATTTACATATTTAACACATAAAATTTAATATTTACATGCGTAACACCCAAATTTTTAATATAACTATGATTTATTTTGTAACGGGAAGTTAAACTTTAATTATTTGGTTGGAAGTTTACTATTGGGATCAAGAGATTATCAGTCAAGATCTCAAATGTGAATGTGCGTCTATTTGTGATTAATTTAGCTCTAATCTCTAAAAAAATGAAATAAATTATCACACCAAAGTTTTATAATTATAAATATAAAATTTATTTGTTGGATATGTAAATACATAAAATTGTTCGGTATGTATATAAATTTACCCACATAAAGTTTATGCAGAAATGTGGAGACTCACTAAGTTGGTAAGTTTTGTTCATTAAATTATTACTGATGCGTGCTAGAAAATTCACGGTAGTAGATAATAGATTATTGTCTTAGCGTGGTACGAATATTAAAACACACTCAAAAGAGAGCAAACAACTAGTAATGACATCAGAAGTTTTTACACAGAAAACCCAGGAAAAAAACAATGAAGCATAGCCCAGCTGAAGAAATCTAATATTACGCGTACAGTCCCTCGTCTCACAGGCGAACAATGGTTGAACGCTCTTCAGAGTTTACAATGTCGGCATGAATGAACTTGTTGTAAGAATTGGGTGATAGTCGATGGCGATTGGTGGAGTTCGGCATATAGTGGTCGACGACGGTTGGCGGTAGTCAACGGCGATTAGCGGTGGTTGATGGACGTTTTCGGTGATCAACAGTAGTCAATAGCGGTCAGCGGTGATCAACAACAGTCGGCAGTGGCAGAAGTGGTGTTGTAGTTCAACAGTCGGCAGTGGCATAAGTGGTGTTGTAGTTCAACAGTCGGCAGTGGCATAAGTGGTGTTGTAGTTGTGTTTTTTCTCAAAGCTTCAAGTTCTTTCTCAAAACTAAAGCTCTACTCTCCTCATGAGAGAGGTGTGACTCTATCTATAGTGTTTTCACTGCAATTAATGCATAAATATGAACCACTCTAACTTGCGGTCCGAAGAGCATCCTTTAATCAGGTGGCGTTTGGTGAACACTTGAGCACCTTAAGACTGTCGAAATGGAACAATCTTAGACTAACTGAATTCGTCTTGTTGAGATGCTCTATTCAATTTTAAACTTGCTAAATACATAAAATTGTTGGGTATGCAAGTAAATTTTCCCACATAAAGTTTATGCAGAAATTTGAAGGAGACTCACATGTTAAATTGGTTAAGTTCTGTTAATCAAATTATTACTTTATCAAAAGATTTTAATAATGAAAAAATTTACATATTTAGCACATAATTCTTTTGTATTTACGTTCAGAGTATTTTGGTGCTTTATATTCACGTGTGAGAAGGTGAGTTTTATTTTGGAGTGTGGTAATAATATTATTTTTAATGTGATATTAATGATTTGAGCGTATATATATATATATAAATGCCCCTTAAATAAATTATTGCTTTGGAATAGTGGAGTCGACTCGGGTGAAGGAAAGTTCAAAAAGTAGCCGTTAGTGCAAGATGACGTGATAAACAAAAAGTTGTTGAATTATTGAGAAAAGCAGCTTATCTGCCGCGTTTGGCGTTTTATTTTTTTCTCTCCATTTTTCTTATTCTGTTGATTGGTTCAATTATTGTTGAGCCGGAGTTACACTGGTCTGGTTCGCCAGACTGTTGTGATGAATTATTAGGAAGACATTCGGACATAAATGAAGTTGTGTCAAATCACGAGGGCGACAAAGCCGTCGCAAATTTTGGCTTAGATATGTTTTTTTGGCAGAGTTTTACTAGAATATGTATTATCCTACGTTTTCGTATTGTGTTAGGACTTAGGGCATACATTTTATATAAGCTATGATGTTTTTTAACGCTCGATACATCGAGCTCGCATATAAAATTACAGTATTTGTCATTATTAGAGAATTTAGTGGCATTTTCCAGTACTTTATAGGAGGGGTTGTTTTAGCACAACTATACAAAGAGTCAAATATGGTCACAAAGCCTTTACATGATAGGATAACCGGATGTTTATACCTATTGCAAGTTTGGTGCTGGGAGCATTTGCGTGTCGGGAGACCTACTCTCCATGTAACTAATCCAAGAGATTAATTTCGCAAGTCGCTGAGATTAAGTTATCTTTATTCAACAATTTCTTTAATAATTTTACCCAATAATGACAGATTGAACAAGAATCAAGTGCGAGAAGTACCAGGTAGAAATCGACTAATGTATAGAGACAAAATTAATCGAAGGATTCAGACACACGCACATTAATTAAAAAAAACGTGTATATTTTTTATGTAATTTATAAGTAATCGTAAGATCCAAGAAACATGTTATTTGAACATCATATCTCAACGACATTATGGTGTGGTTACCTGAGATTTATATGGACAGCTCATGTACCTGTTATCATATGGAAATGTGTGGAGTGGCATCTACCAGATTCTCTCATGTACAATCCTCGGATATTGAGTCAAAATCTCATTCATTTGAACGAGTTGATGGACGAGGAATACATGACAGGGACTAGATGCATTACCACCGGGAACATCGTCGGGCCTTCATAGTTCCAATAAACCCACATTTTGGTGATGGAAGAGTGGAATTGCCGCATTACTTACAGTGGTATAGATCATGAGCATCTATCTACCTAGTCCAACCATCTGATGTACCACTAGATACTTATCACACTTAGTCTCCTGGGGAGAGATTAATGATGAGTAAAAAATTTAGAATTATATGTCCCTAGTTAATAAATTATGAACTTCTTCAGGTTGACTATTACTTTTGTTCCAATGACTAGCTGGTAGATTTGCTGGTGGTCATGGTCAAGATGTTGTAACAATGCAGGATGGTTACGATGAACTCGCCGAGCTTTTCGACATACTGGATCAATCACTACATATAATTATAGCGTTTTTGATTAACCACTAGAACACACTTCCTGAAGGTATATTTTGGATATCCCAAGACAATAACCAGCAAACTTCTAAAGTGGTTGGGTTGTAGATACTTCGAGAAGATCTTTTGCCTTTTCTGGACACTCAATATACGTGGCACCCTCAACATATGAAGGACCTTCAACATCATATGAGGGCCCATCATATGCTCTGCACTGGACAACATCAAAATGTCGACATTTCGATATGCAGTTTCACTTAGGACCCAACTATAGCGGGCAACCACTTCACATTCAACAAGAGACTCCAGTTGTCGTATCAACTGATGGGCAGATACAAGAAGGTGATGAAGATGAACATCAATTACGAGAGCGACCGCTCCGAGCACCTTCAAGATATACTCCAGGATCAGGAGTTTTTCGACCACGATGAAGAAAATTGATTTTCTCTCTTTTTTAAGTATTATTGTACTGTCATATTTAAGTTTAATTTAAAATTTTTTATGTTTAAAATATGTTACTTTAAATGTGAAAGTTTGGTCAAAATTAAATTATTTTTTTATTTTTAAATTAATTTAAATATAACCCCTTAAATTTAATTTTCTTATTTTCCCTCAATTATTTTTTTTAATTTTGATTTTAATAATTCTTTAAATTGATTACTTAAGTCTTTATTAATAATTTATATCATTTTATAAACTCAAAATTTTTAACGTAAAATATTTTAAGTCTTAAAATTTTATCAAAACTCAAAATTAATTAAATATATTAACATTTTAATTTCTAATATTTATTTATTTTCAATTCAAAAAATTTATTAACATTTTATTATTAAATTCTTTTTAATTTTAAGATTATAAAATATTATTCTATATTTTATTAAATTCTAAACTTAATTTTTAATTTTAATTTATTTATAAATTTGTTTTAAATAAAATATAATTAATTAAATTAAATTTGTTATTAGTTAAAATTGTTTCTAATAATTTTACTCCTAATGCTTTTCCCAGCAAGCCTCTAATTCCAATTAAAGTTATTAACAGGGGCTCATTAAAAAATTTGACCTTTCACATTTTGATAAAAGAGCTTAATTGAGAATTATTTTATCATTTTTCTCATTTCTTTTTCTGTCTTATTCTGTATAAGAAATTATAAACTTAAAAAAAAAGGCTCTTTTTAATTGCTTGAATTTTTCTTAATTAAAATTTTAATTTTTTTAATAATAGATTATAAATTGTAACTGAGAAAAAAAAATTAATATTTTATTTTTTAAATAAATAAAATCATAATGGTTTCTTTCCTCCGAGAAATCATTACATGCGGCAATCACACGTCTGGACGACTGTTCGGACGAGCTGTCGTGCAATCTTAAACAGCGTAATCACATCCAGACCGTCATTTGAATATACAATCACCACATGTAATAACTTTTCTTTCCTATGATGTAGTTTAATATTGTTTGCCGCATTAATAAGTTTCTTACAACTCAAACAATCATCATAGTATGCATTCACACTAGTAAGACACGCATAATGCGTGGGAGCCAGTAAAAGTTGATTAATTCAATGCAAATTAGCATGTGCCAAATTTATTTTAGAATGTTATTTTCCTCTTTTTTTTTTTTCTTTTACATGAACATAAATTTAGTGAAGCCATAGCCTAAACATGTCTCCTCGCCGAAACAAAGAAAGACGCCACTGTCGAGCACGTCGGAGGAGGAGTTGCCAACACCCTGGCGACAACTGGGTTAAAACACACTTTGTCGGCCGGCCACCCGGCAGACCACCTGAGGAACCTGCCGGCCAGTTGGGCCGGCCACCCCCACCGGTCGACCACCCGACGTTGAAAGTTTCAACCACTTGGGTCGGCACCCGTGGCTGGTCGGACTCCTGATTGTCGTAGGATATAGTTTTGTTCCCTTGAACTTGGGGCTACCGAGGTTCTTGTAGATGACGGAATTCACAGATTGTTGACGGGGATCTCTGGACGTTTTTCGTAGGCTACCTTCACAATTAGGTAGAATTAAAGTCCTAGTGGCTTGGGATGACGGGTCTGTAGTGCCCCGACCTGGCTACATCTACCTGTTAAGGATTACTCACTTTTTTTTACTACCCCAGTTGAGCCATGTCACTCTCTTGACTTTCATCGATGTCACTTTACGAGCCTTACACAGCTGATGGGCCGCTGTTTGTTTGGGATACAAAAATTTATCCTCTACACTTACAACTCAGCCTAGCTTTTGAAGCAGTTGGGCGTGTCCTACCAATTGACCTGTTTATTTGATATAACCCAGCTTCTAATAAGTCATCATTTGTATGGGATTGTGAGAGACCCACTCTCTGCTTGTACGGACAGACATGAGCTTTGATGTCATCCGGACACTTCTGTGAGATAACCATCATTTGATAGGCTTGTGCTAGTTGTCACTATAAATGTAAGCAACACCCTAGATCAAGAGTATTCTTGGCAACCCCCAAAATGTAATTAACTATGTGGAATATGTCTAGGGCTGTAAATGAGCCGAGCCTGAGCGAGCTCGTTCGATACTGGCTCGAGCTCGAAATCAGTTCTTGTTCGAAATGACTCGTAAAAAGTGTGTTCGTGTTTGACTACAATTAAATATTTTTGTCCGTGTTCAGCTCGTGTTCGGCTCAAAATTGACTCGTTAAAATTAATTGGAAAAAATATATCCATAGTGCCGGATTCAAACTTGGACAAAATGAAGGGAAACAAGACGCATAACCACGTTACCACACAAGCAATTATGATTTAAACTTAAATATAAATATATATAATATATTAATATATAAATAATATATATAATAAATTATTATATAAATAATTATATGATTATTTTTTTATTTCGAGCTAAAACGAGCCGAACACGAGCGAACAAAGAGTTGTTTGTGTTCGGCTCGTTTGTAATACGAGCTTAAAAAATTTGTTCGTGTTCGGTTTGTTTACTTAACGAACAAGCCGAACACGTGCTGCTTCACGAGCCGAACGCGAGCTGTTCGAGAACAACAAGCTTTTTTGACAGCCCTAAATATGTCCACCAGAAAAGAGAATCACACCTAAATATCTTGTTGTTAGAAGCTTTCATAGGCATTCTTTCACAGATATTTGGCTTAAGTTATTCTCGATGTGATTTATTCAGACTTATATGCTTGACCTATCCTAGCTAGGCTTGTCGGACAAAAGTTTTCCATGTTATTTCTCTTGTTTGCTCGTCTTTGTCTTATATCATGTTTTTTTGGTTCTTTCTCTTCTCTTGGCCATTCACATGATTTATTCGAAAAAGGGAAGTATATGACGATTGACAAACTTGTGACTCTTTTAAAAATAAAAAAGAGAAATGAACCTCATACAACCTCATATAGGGAGCTTGCTTTCATTCTTCTTCACTTGTAACCTAAACTTGTGTGGAATAAAAGAGGTCGTCGAGCCCGAAGATCACCCCTATTTGCAAAAAAATAATTCAATTCTATTTTATATGAACTAAGTGAATTAAGTGCTCCATAGTTACCTAAGGGGTTTGAAATACAACCTTGTAAATCATAAAACTAAGGGGATAGTTGTTAAGAGTACATAAAATTATTATAAAATTAGATTATGTGTCAAACCTCCCAACATATATTTCAATAATAAAAGAGGAAATTGTTAGTGGGTTAGGTTAGAAGAAATGAAGGGATTGGTCAAAGAGTGTATACATAAAAAAAATTCATATTTGATGTCATGAGGTTGGTTGAATCTAAGTTAAATTAGATAGCTTATAGATAAGTTTATTGGGGACATAACTAACTAATTTGGTTGATTTTGAAGCATTGAACACAACCATTTTACAAATAGTCATAATTTTTTTTATGTATTTATAGAGTAACCCCTAAACTTTAGTATTAAAGTACAGAACTTTTTTGTATTTACATATCTCGCAGATGAAATTTCATATTTACGTACATAATATTTTGCTCCTAATTTATGCATGAAAATGTGTATTTTTCACCTTTAGAAAGTGATAATATGTGTGTGAAGAAGCTTGTGTTCGGCTCGCTAAGTTAACGAGTTGAACACAAATAATGATTTGTTCGTTCGTGTTCGGCTCGTTTTGGCTCGAAATATTACTCATCAATTATATATAATCATATATATATATATATATATATATATATATATATATATATATGTATATATATATATATATATGTATATATATATATATATATATGTATGTATGTATGTGGCTCGATAAGCCAACGAGCCAAGCCAGGACGTGCTCAAGCTCGAGCACGTGGCTCGATAAGCTCACTAAAGAGCCGCGCTCGAGTCGCTCGCGAGGCAACTGGTCTCATTTGCACCAATATGTAAATACAAAAAAACTGTGTGGTGCACTGCGAATCCTCCAGAATAAAACAAAATAAAATTCTATTTAACTTTAAAAAAATCTCATCCACTGAATATGTCCATATTATTTAAAATGAGGTGAAATCTAGTAGAGATATTTTTTTTCAAATTCAGGTAATTTTTAATTAGTAAAATGTTGACTTAATTAGACTGAGATTTCTAATTTCTCCATTAACTTTGTGACTTAGTCTGTGGAGAAGTCTTTGAAAAGAAAAGCTAATTAAGATGTCAATGTTAATTAGAAACTTTATGGGCATGTGGTTGTGACTTTACATGTTAGGTTAAAAATGTAATGGGAAATAAAATTTAAATATTGCTATAAGAAAAGATTTTCACTTTATGTTTAAATATTATTTATTGACTTTGCATCTTCCAGTGTGAATAAAAGCAATCAAAAACTGGATAAAATTTTTGTGCAGAATAAGGTTGTGACTTTGCTTCTTCTAGTGCAGAATACCCTAAATTTTCTTAGTCGCTTCAAAATGGGGCCTCACCATAAGGATTGAGCTGAATCAAGCTTTAATTGGAGCGCATTTATCATTCGAGTTATAATTTTAGCTCGAGCTCAAACCAATGAGTCGATAAGCTTGACTTGCGAGCTTATTAATGAGTCAAGTTTGAGAAGGCTTGTAAGCTT
Organism: Papilionanthe hookeriana x Papilionanthe teres; assembly: GCA_022702705.1. NCBI lineage: Eukaryota > Viridiplantae > Streptophyta > Magnoliopsida > Asparagales > Orchidaceae > Papilionanthe > Papilionanthe hookeriana x Papilionanthe teres. The sequence continues at coordinate 83,516,931 of CM040425.1, forward strand.
ACTTAGCATGTTTACACCTCTATGATGGACAAATCATTTTTTTATATAAGCATTAGATCGTGATTGAGAAATATTCTAATACAAAAGCCTATTTCTCTTCACATTTGACTCGAGCTTAACTGGACCATTTTTCTTGAAGCTTAATCACGAACTTGTTAATGATGCACTTCAACTCGACGAGTTAACATGTCAAGCTTCATACTACTAGCATGTAAAGATAAGTTGTGAGGATTTTTATAAAGCTCGTATATGAACAGGCTCGCTTAATAACTTGAATTATAGGAAATTAAAACTCAAAACTCGATTTTTTTTTTTATTGAGCATGGCTCCCTAATATAACTCAACCGAGGGGCTCATCAAGGCCGGCTTATGAGCCCATTATGAGCCAAGATAGAGCTACTTGGTTCACTTGTACCCCTAATTCAATACATTAACTTGCACTATCTATCAATCAAGATTAACTGAAATCGGGCAAAATTAAGAGTTTCCTTATTTAAATTGTTGTATTGAATTTTATATATTAATTTTACATATTCTTTCCTTATAGCTGAATGATTAGATTTGGAATATGTATTATTACAAATTATTATGTATTATTAGGATAACTAAATTAGATTGTATGGCTTATTATTTATTGGAATGAAATCAAATTAACAAGACAAACAGCTTATTTGTTCAAAATCATTAACATTATCTACTTCACCCTCAATGATTGTTACTTAAATTTATGCTTTATTAAGAAGTTCTTAGTGAAGAGGGGTTTAATCCCACATTCTCTTCCTTTATTCATTATATACTCCTCCTTATCTCCTACCTAACTTAGATTCTCAATCATAATGCAAAAACACAATGGTCTATGAAAATGAAGAATAACATTCACCTTAAATAAAACTTAATTTCACAATTAGACATGGCTAATCTCCCTCCAAAATACTACAGAACCAGAATAGACAGCTTACACAATACATCAATTACAAGTTAAACCACATGAGAGAAAAGTTAAGAGCAGCCATGGTTGGCCTGTGAGAAAGCTTCAGCTTGTGAAGCTGCATCTTTCTCAGAGAGAATAGCTTCTAAGAGAAGAGCCTTCACTTCCCAAGGGTTGTAAGGGTAGTCAGGCCTTGTGTAAGAGTTAAGAAGTGCAGTGCTTGCTTGCTTCACTAACTTGATAAAAATACTCCCACCAATATCATCATTCCTCTGAATCACATCCAACAATGTGAGCTTAGGTTCATACCTCTCCAATAGTATTGACCCAAAAACCTTTGAAACTGAGGAGTCCTGAGGAAGAGAGTTTGGCCATGCCTCTCTTCTGCTGCTCCAATATCTGCTCAAGTTAAATGAGTTGTGTTAGGGAGGAGGATTCAAACAAATGTAATTTTATAAAAAATATAGGCGCATTTACATACATATCACACAATTCTTATCCATTTACATATATAAGGGCTAAACTTTAATATTTATGTTAATAGCACTCTCGATCTTTAACATCACACATCAAAGATATGATTTCCACTAACTCTTTAAAATTCAAGTGCGCCTTTTTATACATAGGTTTATATCCCCAAGATGTTTCGTGAATGTCAAACTTTAGGTGATAGACATGCAAATGGCCCTATAAAAAATAAAGGGTCATTATATACACATCACACAATTCTTATGTATTTACATATCTAATAGCTAAACTTTATTTATGTTTATTGAGCTCAGATCTTTAACATCTCAAAAAAAATTATCATTTTTACTAGCTCTTTGAAATTTAATTGCACCTTTTTATACATAAGTTTATAGTGCCAGGATGTTATCAAAGTAAATATCAAACTTTAGGTGTTAGACATGTCAATCCATAAAAAAATGTTTGGTATGTATGTATATTTCCTAAAAAACATAATTAGGCGATGATAGAAATGAGATATTATAGTAGAAGTGTGACAAAATTATACTAGAGGATAGTGTAAGAAGCATTTATCGAAGTTAAGCAGATGAAAATGTACTTCGATGGCTTAGACCATGGGCAATAAAGGGTAAATAATACACAAATAAGATAAGTTGATAAAATTAAGGGGCATTTACATAAATAGTACTCAATTCTTATGGATTTACGTATCTCACACCAAAACTTCCACATTTACACGCATAGCACTTCATGCTTTTTTATCACATAAAAATAACTCTGATTATCACATTTTAATAGTCAAATCCACATTTTCATGCATGGGTAGAGTCTTGCGTGTAAATATGAAAGTATAGGCGTGAGATATGTAAATCCATAAAAATTGTGTCCTATGCATGTAAATTTCCCTAAAATTAAATAGTGAGAGATTAGGGAGACTGAAAAGAGTATCGAGCAAAAGCAAAACTGATAAAAGCTGTCCAAAAATATTTACAAGACATGGGTGCTCTGTGTTCTGTAATAGAAGAGAGCTAAAGGCACTAAAATGAGAGCTAAATATAAGAAATATGCAAACGCACTAAATTTACATGGTTCGGTGAGATTCACCTGCATTATTGATCACATAAAAATCTAATAATCTGTTAAGCTTTGAAAATTTAAATTGAAAGATTACACTAACTATAAATCTAAAGAAAATAATAAGATATCACAATGCCGAAATGACCACTAAAAAGAGGTAATTCTGACAATGGCTACAGAGAAAAAGATTAGATATGGAAAATAAGATTTTGTTGTTATGGTTAGGGTTTAATAGTCTTTTATATCTCACAACTACAATATTATTACATGCATTTAATATTTATGTTACTAAACAGGGGCATAACTAGCCTCTTTTTTTTGGAGGGGCTATGACAATGAAGAGCAAAATGATATTTCAGGAGGGGCAAAGAACCAAATTGATCTCCCATAGAAGTAAAAAACTGAATTTGAGGGGGGCAATTGCCCCACCTGGACTCTACCTGGCTCCACCCATGATAATATAATAAATACATAATATTCATATTATACTATAGTCTTATTATTGAGAATGTTCTCATTTATTTTTATTTTTCTCTTGATTATATACATTATCACGTTATTATCAACATATTCTTCAATTAATAAATAACTATGTTAATTCTAGCTTAATGATAGTTGCTCTACTTCCATTCAGCCTTGCAAGGAGTTCAAACAAAAGCTTCTACTTGTTAAGGGAAAAAGACTAGTACCAACCACCCAATTCCTATGTATTTGCATATTTAACACCTAAAATTTACTTTCTTGCATTTATACCACCCAATGCTTTGATACCACATAAAAAAAATAAGATTAAAAAGTGGACTACACATTTTCATCCACAAGTAAGATGACATGTATGTAAAAATTGAATTTTAGATGATATATATATATAAATACATAGGAATTAAGTGATATGGATGTAAATCTTCCTAAAAGCGAACATGCATATCTCTTTTTAAAGAATTTCAAAACTCTCTCCTACATGAGAGAATGTTATTCATATGCATAATATGTGTACAACAATCAGTGTACAATACTTTTGTACACGGAGTTCACATGCATACGGACTCCACGCATAACAACTTTTCCTCCTACAGGCACTAGAAAATCTCCTCTCTTCTCTCTCGATTGGCAGCCTCTTCTCCCCTCTCTGTCTCCTCCTTTTGTTCTCCCTATTCGTTTGTGGTTTTTTTTTTTTTTGCCATTTGTTCCCTCTCTATCTGTTTATAGTTGTTGGATGCTCCTAAACACGATACAATAATCTCCTTATATAATGCTAGGTATTAAGCTTTCATGACAGCATTTTGATCTAATTCATCATCAATTAACTGTCACTTTTTCTCTGCAGTCCCTTTCATTTTGGACATTTATCTGCGTAAGGGCATGGAATGTACTCTACATTGTCCAATAATTTGTAAAATAATGATTTCATATCTGCAGTAGTCTTACAAAAGTTACGAATTCTTTTCAGTAAATTTTACTGTAAGTAGACATTTACAGATATATATTACACCTGAAACTCCAGCAACTAGACATTGTTCAGCGAACTGCAGAGCTCAAAATCTATCGTTCAAGCAGGAGCAAAAGGCATTTAGCTGAAAACAGTATTTAATTAAGCTGAGTTTAAGTGGATTTGACATGATAGATGTAAAATCTTGTAAACTTACAGTCAAGGAAGAAAAATAATTCGAAAGAAAACCCAAAAGACTTTCAGTCAACATTAAAAGGGAAAGAGAGGTGAGGAATGTTACTGAGGGGTGCATCGCCCTGGATCTCTGGTGTAGAGAAAACCAGGACCTATCATCTCTGTTAAGGAATTCGGCACCCTTCTTTCATTCTTCTTCAGCAACTCTGAATCCTTAGCTTCAAACCCTGCAACACAGACAAACCAAAGTAGAAGAAGCTCCTTCTTTACTCTTCTCCACTCCATCCCTCTCTCTCTCTCTCTAGCTTGCTCTAGCGGCTCTGTTTTGAGTTTCCCCAAATCCCAGAAGGTGAGCAGCCGTACCCTTTATTTGTAATTTTCTAACGGATATATGATATTCATCGCGCTTCATAAAACGCTTCTGGCTGGGCTGTATAGAAGGTGATGGAGGGGGTAAGCGTACATGTTTTAAAATAAGAGTGAGATTATTGAATTGTTCAGATCTAGATTTATTGCATCCCCGAGGATTTGTTGGTGATTGATAAATGTCTCCGGCAGGCCATTTCAGCCTTTTTAATAGCTGAATCTGTTTTCTTTTTATCAATTTAATCAGTTTTCTACGCCTACTTTATATAAAATCTTTATTTCAAATATTATAGCTCATTACATCTTATTATTTTTTTCGTCCCTCATTTTTTTAATTAATTATTTGGCCAAAATATAAACTTGAACTGACTTTTTAAAATTTTTTATTTCCAACCAATAGCTGAATTATTGATAATTTTATGGGTAATTTAATTTAGAAGTTTTACATACATATTACCGAAAATATTATTTTTTATGAATTTGTATTTCACATCCTAAAATCTGGTATTACTAAATTTGCACTTCCATCTCTCCCTATTGTACCTCTTAGTTTCATGCCCACACGACAGAAAAATCGCAGAGCTATAACCTCCCACAGAATTGGACATGCGTGCACGGTTGTTGTAGCCTATACCTCTCCTTACTCCTACGACATCGCCGCCTCTTCATCTGACCCTCTCACCTAAGCCACTTCTATCGCACCCACACCCACCGACCACTCTTCTCAGTAGCACAAACCCATCCATGCTCTAACTCTCCTCAGAGCACTCCCGGCTCTCATTCATTTTCTTTGTCGGCAACGCGTCTCTCCCTCTGGCTATCAAATACACTCAAAATATTCTCTCTGATTCCCACCTTATCTACTACTCCGACAAAATCAGCCTCGTGATTGGAAGGAATCCCGTTGAAGAAGATTGTCATAAGACATATAGGAGACTCATGGTTTTGTTAGAGCTATGTGGATTTGTCAGCACGTGGGTTATTGTTAGAGCAACGTGAGTGTGATAGGGTAGGGAGTGACATAAGAGTTAAAAAAAATTGTAGATTTCACACTATTAAATTTTGGGATGTGAAATATATAAATAACAAAAATTTTGGATCTATATATATAAAAAGTCCTTTAATCTAAGGTGGGCTTAAATTTTTTAATAATCTAAGAGAGATGTTTCCAGGCTGTTTGGCCCATTTTATTTCACATAAATGAAATTACAATGTGAGGTTGACTGATAGATGGACCCCTCCGCTTTATACAGGACAAGAGTCCTTTATCTATGGAAGAGGATAATAAGAAAAATAATATTGTAATAATAACATTGCTTTAAGAAGGGTGGTATATGATATATTGATCCTTTTGTCATTTTAAATCGTCAAAGAACGTCAAGTTGGGTGGTCGGCTAGAGCTGGGTGACTGAACCAGGGTGGCCAAACCAAGGGAGCGAGCCAGGAAGGCCAATTAAGGGGGCAACCCAAGGAGGTTGAACTAAGGAGGTTTAACCAGGGGAGCCAAACCAAGGGGACCGACTGAGAGACTGGCTTGCCAACCAAAAAAGGGTAAAATATTTGCTTACACGACTTTGACGATGACTTAACCTGGCTCAAAGAGATGCTATTTTTTGGCTATACATAAAGCCCCTTGACTATTTTACTTCTTGGAGGCTTAACTGCGATAAAAATGAAAAAACTCATAAGTGCAGAAAATACTATTTCATAAACCACTACCTGGACTTAGTTTTTTATCAGTCCTTCTATTGACCTTTGATGAACAGATTATTATTGGTTAAGATTTGTAGACATCGTGTTTGGTGGATAGATTGGCTCGTCTCGAAGGAAAGGCTTTATTTGTTTGTCCCATATGAGAGGATGAAATATTTTTGTATTTTTTCTCTCTCTTTTTTATTTATTTCTTTAGTTGAGAAAAGTAAACAAGGCAAAAGAAAAGATGCTTATCTTTTTGTTCTACCGTAAGTAATCTTCCTGGAAAGTGGGAAAGGTATTTCCTTCTCTTTTTTTTCTTTTTTTCTCTATGCCTTTTCACTTACTTTTTTTTGTCTTTTTCTTCTTATTTTCTCAGTTGGCATCACTTTTTGAGGTCACAATTGCATGACTCTCTAACACTTATTCGGGGCTTGGAGCTAGGGTTGGCGGTGATTTAGCCTTACCCAGGAGAACCTGTCATCAAAGTGGCTCATTTAACACAAGACATATTCAATGTTCATTCTGGTGTTTATAAGTCATTGGGCATCTATCTAGAGCCCTGTGTGGCCAAGAAAAATCATGAAATCCTCCTACACGCTTTTATGGGAAAATTAGGGTTCGAGACGCCCTACATGAATCGTGGTTTAGGGCGACAGTTGGCAGCAACTTTCACATTGTATAACCAATCAAAATACCCAATTTTGAAATTATGGACCACATTTCACTCATATAGAGTCTCCTGCAGCTTACAGATCGAGAAAATCCTTTGTCTTGTTATCCTAATGCAGATCCAGGTTTTTGGGGCAGGGTTTGTGCCTATAAGCCCAAAATGTCTTCTCGAATGTTTAATACCGAGCAATTGAAGGTCTGACACTAGTTTCTGACACCAAGGCATCGGACTGGGAGCCTAGGCACTCAAAGCATCTAAAAAAATAGCCATTTTCTCAAGCCCCTCGAAAAGTTGGCGCCACTTGAGTGGCACCTAGGCGCCTAGGCACCTGTTCATTTTCATATCACAAAGAAACTTGTTCCTAGCATCGATTTGACCCCGAAACACCTTCTTAGCAGCCAAAATTGCAGGGATTACCTTGGGCATCAGAGAATTTGCTTGAGGTAGGAAAAAGTGAGCCATCATGCCATTTTTGGAAGCTCTTAGGTGTCATCATTAGTCATTTTTTTGCTAATTAATGATGATAAGTTGGAGATTTTGCATGGTGAGCTGGTTTAAGCTCCTCTCCTCCTCATTTGAGAGGGATCTCCACTTCTTTTTCAGTTGGGGTCTGGTGAGGAGAGCAAAGGGAGAACTTCTACCACTTGGAGATCTTGGAGGTGCCTTGAAGAGAGCTTCTTGAAAAGGGCAAGAGAGGAAGATACTTCAACTTCCTCAAGAAGAGAAAGCCAAGGGAGCCCATCTCTGTCATTTTTCTTCCTCTTCTACACCTTCCTTTCTCTCCCTCGTTGACCTCGTCCTTCTCCGATGAACTTTCCTTGGAGTATAGCTATGAAAGCTGACGCTCTTTGGGATTCGGTGGTTCACCCTCTGCCCTTATGGCCGAGTGATCTCTGACATATAAGGATACCCCCATCGAGATGATTTTGGTTATTTTGTAGTTTTAAAGGCTGACAAGTTGCTACTAGCTTGAGATGTGAGAGACTCACTCTCTACCATGTGATTTAACGAGATCATTGAAGCATCGAGGTGTTCACATACGAAATAACCATCTTTTGGTGACTTATTCTTGATATTATAAGCAAAATTCTTATTATCGAGAGTATTCTTGGGTATTCTTGAGAATGTAAATAAAAAGAAGAATTCGTTCCTCTAGGAAACTCTTAACCCTAGAAAAAAATTGTTATTTTTGGTTCTCTAGTTATTAGTGGCTTATGAAAGGATTCTTTTTGTGGATGTTATGTTTTGATGTACTTCAATCTGATCATGTTCGGACGTACATTCTTGGTCCATCACATTAAAATTACCCATATATAAGCATTCTGCTTGTTTCTTTTTATTTGTTTGTCTATTTGTTGTATATCTTTATTTTCAGTCACTCTTCTCTTCAATCATTTATATGATACAAGAGTGAGATTTATTCAAACAAGAGAATTATATGATGACATATAAATAAACAAGCCGGAGATTTCGAGTTTTAAAATAGCCGAGAAAACATTCTACTTTTTTTTTCTTTTTCTTTCTATGGTTTTAGTTCTCCAACTAGGAAGGCTCATCTTGTTGTTGATAGCACGATTCACACTCACCACACATTTAAAGGTCTTGAAGCCAAACTATCCTTCAGCTCGTGCCCAAGGGATAAAGCATAAAATAGAGAGCTACTCTGAAGGAGAGGGGGCAAACAAGGCCATTCCTGAGCTTTTTGACCATTTATATTCCGCACAAATGAAATTACAGTGTAAGTTTGAGGGAGAGAGAGAGTCTCTCTTTTATGTAGACCAAGGGTCATCTATTTGTAGAAGATGACAATAAGAAAAATAATATTACAATAATACATCAACTTTAAGGAGGGCACTATATGATATTTTGATCTTTTTGTCATTTTGAAGTGTTGGAGCACGTCAGTGTTGGGTGGCTGACTGGTGCTGAGTGGTTGAACCAGGGAGGCCGATCCAAGTGACTAGGTGGACGACATAAAAAGAGGAAAATAATTCCTGCTTGCGCCACTTTGACGATGACTTATCCTTAACTAGGAGAGATGATATTTTCCGTCTATACAAATATCAAATATTTTATGGGATATTTTTTTCGTTTTTAAATTATAACTTATTCAATAAATTATTTAATAATAATATACTATAACTTAATATAAGTTATTAATTAAATTTTTTTGTTAATATAAGTTTATTAATTAACTTAAATTATTAAATAAATTATCATTAACTCTTATATTCAACTTATCATAATTTAAATATAAATTAATCTCTTATTATATAAATATAAAATATATACTTTCTATCTGTAAAATTCACATTATTTAAATAATATCATATATTTTTTGAGTTCTTAACCTTGTTGTAATTCTAAGAAACACAATTTACTCATATAATTTTAAAAATTCTTATTTTATAATTTTTTAAAATAATTATTTGACAAATATTCAATATAAATTAATAAGATTTCTTCTTATTTTTTATTTCAATAAACTAATTTCTTACTACAAACTCTTAGCAATCAAATTTAATTATAATTTTTTTTATTATGCTTATTAAATTACAATAAGCATACAATAATTACATTTAATATAAAATTCACCCAACAAATTATTTATTTAAATTTATAAATCATTTACCTTGACCCTCTCATTATACGATTAAGCCAAATCTAATCCTATAAATTCAGATTTTATACACATAAATACATAAATACGTAAATAGCCCTCCAATTATATATAAAAAAAAATGTACAAGATATTCAATATAATGTAGTGATAATTTATTTTCCTTAATTTAAATATGACAGAAAATGATATTTGAAGAAAAAAAATTAATAAGAACGGTGGACGGCAGAAAATTGCATTTGTGACCAAAACGACCACGGTGGGACTCGAACCCACAATCTCCCGCTCCGGAGGCGAGCGCCTTATCCATTAGGCCACGCGGTCAATGATGTTCATTGAATCGATAATTTATTTAATAATAACTATACGTGTACACAATAATTTTTTTTATTCCATCATTGTGGTGCGTTTGTAAGTTTTGTTTTTTCATAAATTTATTTTACAACTTGATTTTACCTTTTTATTTGAATATTTTTTCTTATAAATTTAAATATATTATAGTTTTATAGTTGATTTTATTAGTAATTGCAGTCATTTTAAATATATTTCTATAGCCCTTGCGAGGTAGCTTTTCATAATTTTGCTATTTTTTAATTTTAGTGTAGTTTTCTTTACTTCTCAAACAAAAAAAAAAAAAAAAAGTCATAGAAAGGAAACATTAATAATAATTCTTGATCCCTATGAAGGACCTTCCGTGGGATGGGCAGTGATATTGATGAGCACATTATTTCATTTGATATGATTAACCAGAATGTAGGTTACAGCCTTCAATTATTTTTTTGCGGTTGGTGGTTCAGTTAATTATGTGTCTTATTTGAGTATGATTTATTCACATTCAGTTTAATCGATTATCCTTTTGTTCTTTTCCTGGCTTGTTCGGGCTTAGCTTTTAGCTCGGACGACTACATCTAACCGGCCTTCAGTTTTAGATAATTGAGCAACTTGGTCTTCTGTTAGAGAGCCCTATTGTGTCATACTCTCTTCTTTTGAAATCATTAGATCTTCTTGGGATCAGCGCCGCACATTTTTCATATGCAATTAAAAAAATGTTGGCCTATATAAATATAAAAATCAAGACTTACATATTAGATATCTAAATTAGATAAAGTTGGGGGATATGTATGTAAATGCAAGTGCATGACTTGAAACCATCTCATTATTAATTACCAAAATGGAAATCACTTGCAGGCTGCCTAACCTTGGCTTGGAGTTCGTTTGATTCGGTTGTGATTGAAGAAAAGCTTGTTTGAGAAGCTGTCTTTGAAAATATATTGTTCGAAAGTTGAAGTTTCAAAAACAGTTGGTCTATTTGAAGAACATAGTTCTGGAAGCGTTATCTGTAGACATGATGATTGTAATGCCCTCGGTTTAAAAATAAAGTTTGTTTTAAAGTCTTTGGAAAGCACAAATTTGAAAGTGTTTCCTCTTCAATCAATGCAATGAAAAATTTTAATCTCATTTAGAGTACACAATACCATGAGAGGTCAAGACAAACATTAACCCAATTTCTCCCAGCAAAATAATCATATAAATATAAGTTCAACATAAACGACATCCCATCTTGATAGACGAGTTTGCCAACGAAAACTTCTAAAGTAGCACATTCTATCATTCAAAGTACCTCGTCACCAAAACAAAAAAAGCAACACCAAGAACAATAAAACAGTGTTGTGATTACAAAATCAAATAAGAACAAGTTTTTTCACAAGAATTTTCAGCTCTTTAACGTCATTCATCACCGTGTCATCGGATTTGGCTGTCTTTTCAACTTTTCACTCGGGTATTGCATATTTTGATTTATCAACCCATTGAAAACACTGTTTTCATTTGTAAGATTTCTGGAACATCTATAATATTTACGGTCAATATTGTTGTCTTTTTGTGTTGTTAACACAACACATATGAGGTTACAATCATAATGGACTGCTCGGTGCTTCGTCCCCTTTGAGTTTGACAAATATTTTGAGCTCATTTTGATTACATATTCTTGTTAAAGTTTGATTCACACATTAATTTTTGCAAGAAAAAATTAAGTGAGCACTAACAAGTAACAAACTGAATGCTTAAAATGCGATGCCAAAGCAATACTATTTGATCAAAACCTCTACTTTTTTGTAGGTCAACTCAGGCTCTGAGAGATCAAATCTCAGGTTCAGAGTAAGCACATGGAGATGAATAATCTTTCCTTTGAAGAAAACAATAAACACATAATGCAGGGGGTCTTGGTTGCCAAAAGCTCTTAAGATAGGTCATCCAAAAGAACCCCTTCGAATCAAATTACTCATCACAACCCTTTTAAAATAGACCACCTATATAAAGAGACAAATATCAAACCACAAAAGTGGCACAAGCATCCAAAGCCATTTCAGTTTTTTACACGAATGCATAAGAATATCGAAAGTCAATCCCTAAACAAAGCATGTCATGTCCACCTGAATAGCAACTCTTATTACTTTTATTATTATTATTTTTTTTTTTGAATGCATAACATGCAACAAAAAAACATAATAGGTACTAATAACTTGTCATAACAGGTATCAATAAATTGTTTTGGTGTTGGATATTTAAATACATAATAATTGTGTGGTACGCTTATATGTCCTTAAACATGCTTAATTTTCTTTTTATTTTGCACTTGTTTTTGGAAGAAATTGCACTTTAAAGAAGGATATTCTTGTGTTATTTTTGCAGATATAACAGGTAGGACATATGAAACAAATAATAGTAGAATAGAGCAAAAAGAAGCTGAAATGCAACATTTGGAGTTCACTAGCCTCACATTTGAACATATGTTGAATTTCAGATGAAGATATATATATATATGTAAAAAAAAATTAATGTTATGGGCCTCACATTCGAACGTGTGTTGCCTATAGCTCAACTTTGGACCGATATGTCATTTATTATATTTTATGCTCAGTTTTAAATATAGGAAATATTGTTAATTATCTATGTTAAAAATATATATCCAATCAGAAATGGAGACACCTAGAACATACCCAAATAAAATAAATAGTTGAAAAAGCCCTCCGATGAAAGAAATTTGATGTACAATATATGTGTATGTTATGTGAATTTATATGCCATAATTGACCTACTTGTAAGGCTTATGGATATTATCTCCCTAATATTCAATTTGTTATTATAATAATATTTATTAATTATGAAATTATGTAACTTGTTACTGTGATATAAAATATGTGCTAATTTATTCTCTTTTATGATGACTTATTGCTTTATGTTAAAAGTTTTTGCTATAAAATGTCATGCCATAATTTATGTGATGACTTTCAATTGTGTTATTGCATTAAATCCTATATCAACCACTATTATATTAGCTAGAATGCACTCTGTTGTATCTATCTAAATCAAATCCTTTTTAAAACTTATTCAGACTATAATTGAACTTAGTTCGAACTCTATTCAAAATTTTCTTAAATTATGTTCAAATCATGCTTTAAATATATTTAAGAATGATGCACCATCAAGACATTTTTATCATCAACCACGAATCTTGATGAATTTTTTTTAGCAATAAAGGTTTTAAAATCAAATTCTGGATCAACGCGGGCTCTAATTTCAACAAGTTATTAGTCAAACTGACCGTCTCAATAACATAAACCCAATGATATCAAAGTTGGGTCAAACCTGGTTTAGCCAAGCCTAGATCAAGCCATTGAATTACATTAGAAAGCTTTGGATCGCTAATTTAAGTGTCTAATGAACTAATATTTTGCATATTTATAGTCAAAACAAGTGCCTCGACGAAAGGAATCCAAGTAGCCCAAGATCACTCATTTTTGAGGTTATGAAGGCACCTAAATCATTAAGAATCTTTTTGTTAAAGCGAGATTAATATGTAATGCCTGATAAGATAGTTAGGGAAGTTATTCACTAAAAAGGTCAAAATACTTAAGCTACAGAGGTTATGAATCAACCTAATTTCTTCACTCGAGAAAAGAAAGAGAAGAAGAGGAATCCCATAGCTCGTTTTGGACTTAAGAGCCATTGATAAGTTCCGCCTTTGTATCTGCTGATTATTGTTTATCACCGCCCTCTGAACACCGTCGACCGCCGCTGGTCGTCATGACAGTACCACTGACAACTTCTGCTTTTAAATGTCGTATCTCAAATACGGTGTAACATGTTACATTCATACTGAAGACCCAACGATAACTATCAGTTTACCGTCTATACGCAACCGCCCACCATCATTGCTTGTCGTCATCGACTTCTTGTAAATTTTGTATTCCAAATACGGATTAATGTGTTGTGGACTCGACGAAAACTTCCCACCCCCACGGTTGCCTACTGCTGACAACATCTACTATTGCCGACCAACTACAACATATGTTGTCGCCGACTAGTTAGGATGCACTTCAATTAAGTATTCCATTAATAAAATGAAGAATATTTTGATGTGAAATAATTTTGCCCAATATTAAAAATAAAAAATAAAAAACTTTATTTACTCAGTAAACTCTATTTATGTAGTCATCATATTTTCTTGTTTAAATAGTGATTAATTGTCAAGTTATAATTAATAACCATTAATATATCGCTCTACCTTTTGGATAATTTTTTAAAACATTATTCACTCGATTCTTATGTATTTATATCTCTAACACCTAAATTTTAATTATTACCTAGAATAGAGGCACATAAATAGTAACTTCACCACGGGATATGCCTTACATTTCCTATTGCATTACTACTAATAGCATTGGAAAACATGACCACCTTCAATGAAGCACGGATATGATAAGAGAACTTGCAGAAGTAGGAGCCTGCCTCCATTATTAGAAGTAAGAGCCTTCCTCCACTCTTCAATTCTTCACATTTTAGAATGATTCAACAAAATTAAGAGCTAAACATGAAGGACTGGTTTCTTTCAAGTTCTTCGTCCCCCCCTCAAAAATCAGTTGTAGAACTTTAGAATAGCATAATAAAGTAAAATAAAAAAGAAAAACAAACTTTTGTTTCATTTACTCCTCAATAGAGTAGTTTTAAAGCTTTCAAAAACCAAAATTCATGAATCTCCTAGCTTCGGCATCACACTAGACAGGATGAAGAAATCCCCCAAAAATATCAATGGAAACACAAAGCAACATCAATACAAAAACCAAGGAAATGTAGCACCTAAACAAATTTCGGCCTTATCAAATTTTCCCTCAAAGAATACTGTTTCGTTCAAAGAAAGGTAAGAGCAGCAATGACAAACCACAATCAAATCATGGGAGCAGATGTTGTCTCAGCCAATTCATACCTTAAGGAGGCAGAAAGAGTAACATGAATGGAAGAAGGCACTTGGAGAGAGTTGGGGACGACGAAGACTTTCACATGAAAAGGGTAGGACACACAGGTTAGCAAGGGCAACGACATAATTTTTTTGGGATGTGAATACGGAATACAACTATGGAGCCGTGACCCGTGATATTTTTAAGGGCGCGTTTGGAGCAGCTTTTGTTTATCGAGATAAATCGTTTAACTGAAAATGCGGACTGCAGAATTTGAATATGTTCCGTATTTAGTGTAAAAAATCAACTGTGCTTTTGAATAAACTGCACAAACGGTGACACGCCACCGTAACCAATAAACATTCTCAATAAATTCCACAAATCAAACAGCTATTAAGGTGTTTTCTTTCATAATCTGATTTGGAAAGCTGAAATAAATGTGCTCCCAATTTGATGAAAATGGCTTCACGAAAGTTTTGGGAAGGAACTAGTCTACGCGGTTCTGATTTGGGTTTTCTTCGCCCGTAAGCAAAATTTGTACTTTCTATCGCAGATCTTAATCTCTCATCCTCCCATCTACCAATTTAATGGTTTTAGTTTTCCCCCAGTCCTAATAATCCAGGAAGAGGATTAATTGGATTCGTCTCTGGGTAGAAGAATCATACCTACCTTCTGCTCCCTCTGTTTTTGCTCGAAGGCTTCAGGATTTGTAGGGATCGATGGGGGTGAATCAATCCAAGGAAGAACTGCTCTACCAGCAGGTTAATTTTGGGAACATCGAGGGCGTCAAGGCTCTTCACCGCGAAGGAGCAAGACTGGAGGTTAGTGCTGCCCTAGCTGGAAACAATAGGGTTTGATTTTGTGATTTTTCATTTCTTTTATATGAGTGCAATGGTCTGACTCGGTTGTGGGTTTTCTAGTGGATTGATAAGGAAGGGAAGACCCCATTGATTCTCGCTTGCATGCGATCCGATCTCCTCCCTGTTGCGAAAGCTCTAATTGAAATGGGTGCGAATGTGAATGCTTATCGGCCTGGTAGGAGGCTTGGATTCCTTCTAGCTTTTGTAGTTCATTTGTAATGTTAATTTGATTCGATTATGGATAGTCTATTCTTCTGATTGATAAATAATGCTATTTTCTTGCTCAATTCATAATTTTGGATTGAGGAACTTAATTAGAGATTCTAGCTGATAGGAAGATCTCACGCTTCTTTATGTTACTGTAGGAAGGCATGCAGGAACTCCTTTGCATCATGCTGCCAAAAGAGGCCTTGAGAGCACTGTTATTCTACTTCTTTCGCATGGAGGTACATCTGCTTAAACCATTTTCATGTAAAATACCACCCAATTATTATGTATTTACTTCTTACCTATGCATGAAAAATTGCATTTTTCCTTTTAAAAGTTAAAATAGTGATATTTTATATGTGACATGAAAGATTTGGGTGGTATAAATGTAAAAAGTAAAACTTAGATGTTAGATATATAAATACATTGTGGTATTTGTGTAAATGACCCTTTTTTATTGGTTATGTTTATGCCATATATTTCTGCTAAATGCTAGTGTATATGAAATTAATCTTTTGATATTTCAGCAAATCCTTTAGTAATGAATGATGATTGTGAAACCCCTCTTGAGTTAGCCAGATCGAAAAGGCATACCAATGTTGTTCGCGCTATTGAGGTATTGTTAAAAGTTTAAGTTGCTAAATTTGTGTTTCATTTTTCTCTCTAGGTTTTTGTATAAATTTCAGATGTTGCCTTGCAACATCTTTTAATTGCAGAATCGTATCTGTTTATTTGCGGGTTGGCTTAGGGAGATTAATGGGCCAAGCATTTTTGAAGCATTTGTACCACAATGGGTATCGAAGAAAATGTTTGTGCTGTTTTTTTCTTTAGATGTTCTGCTAATATTCTTAATAACTTCTGCAAAATTGTGTATCCTTGCAATTTTCCTCACTAAATAGTTACATATTTAACAGTTGGGCTGTTGTTTTACCTTGCGATTCTCGTAATCCAACAAATCCGAAGAAGTTTGAGCTGGCTATATATCCCGATCCACAGGTAATCAATGAATAATATTTTTTCCTTTTTGTTTATTGCTATTTTTGTTACAGGAATTTATGGAATTTGCATTGAGGTTCATCAAGTTGAGTTAACTTTGCATCGAGTTTCTGTGTTGAGGCCGTAACTATGTTCCTGTACACACACACACTCACTCTCTCTCATATGTTTGTTTGTACATACATATACATATGTATGTATATACATATATAGATATGTATATACATATATATAGATATATAGATACAGTTGTATGTATATAGAAATGATTTGTAGCACATAGTACATGCCTAGTATCAATTCACTTAGAGGGTCTTGTTCTATGGAAAACCAAATCGAATTTATTGAAATTCTCATAAGTGTCGTCTTGATTTTGCAAGTGAGTGCAGATGGGAAAATTTAAAAATTATTGTAAGAAGTATTTATTTATTATTATTTTTTTACAATAAGAAACTTTATTCTTTTATTTGTTCTTATTTTATTGCAACAAGATATTGTTTCATGAACAAGAAAATTAATGATGTCCAAAAAACTTTAGAGAAAGCCTTCTCGAAGATGACTTCTTCCTTGATCATGTTTGGTCTCTTTTTAATTGATTCTTCTTATTTTCTTGTTTTAAACTTCTCCTTCATTGTTTCCTTGAAATACTGATGCTGTCTCTCTTCTTCTTGAATTCATTCTTCATTTTCCTTCCTAGATGTCTCAGTGAGGTTTATATAGAGGGAGAGGAGGGGTATTTTAAGAGAAGTGGTGGTGGTGGGGGGGGGGGGGGGGATTGTGATGATGGGAGGGAGGACCTAGTTTCCATTGTGATGAAAGCGAATTGCTTCTTTATAAAGATGAAGAAAATCTAATGAAATTTCAATAATAACTTATTATAGAACTAATATACAAAATCTAATGAAAATTCAATAATAACTTATCCTAGAACTAATATAGCTTATTCGATAACTAGTTATTCATATCTAATCCTTTAATACATAGATTTCCTCATTTGAAAATTTCTAACCAATATTTGTGTATAGAAATGCTATTAAATATTTCAGGCCTACTATTCTATTATGTGAAGAAAAACCTGCTTAAACTCAAAGGTATGAAAAGCCCAGCATATGAGGTGGGGGAGGGGGAGGGGGGTGGGGAAGGGGGAGCGGGAGGGGGAGAGGGAAGGACCTAGTTTCCATTGTGATGAAAGCGAACTGCTTCTTTATAAACATGAAGAAAATCTAATGAAATTTCAATAATAACTTATTATAGAACTAATATAGAAAATCTAATGAAAATTCAATAATAACTTATCCTAGAACTAATATAGCTTATTCGATAACTAGTTATTCATATCTAATCCTTTAATACATAGATTTCCTCATTTGAAAATTTCTAACCCATATTTGTGTATAGAAATGCTCTTAAATATTTCAGACCTGCTATTCTAATATCTGAAGAAAAACTTGCTTAAACTCAAAGGTATGAAAAACCCAACATATGAAGTATGAATTAAATATGTTTATGTCTTTTCTTTCTTCCCATGTTAATTGTATTGATATTTAAAAATTTAAGTTTGGGGGAGGGAAATAATTAACTGTTGATTGTCCTCAATTAAAAGTATTTTCAAAAATTATTAACATGATTTCCTGTGATGGAAGGACCTAGTTTCCATTGTGATGAAAGCGAACTGCTTCTTTATAAACATGAAGAAAATCTAATGAAATTTCAATAATAACTTATTATAAAACTAATATAGAAAATCTAATAAAAATTCAATAATAACTTATCCTAGAACTAATATAGCTTATTCGATAACTTGTTATTTATATCTAATCCTTTAATACATAGATACAGCTTTGAGTCATCCTAAAGGGTTTTGACTTTTAACTAATATAGCTTATTTGATAAGTACTTATTCTTTGATTGGTTGGGTAAGTTAAGAAAATTGTGGATAATGAAATTTATGCCTTTATTGGTTTATGCAATATCTTTCTCACCTCTAAAAAGTTGGTGGTGGTTTTGACTAATTCAAAGTCGTCGTCCTTGCCCCCCTTTTCACGCCTTTGGAATTTACTTCATGTGTCCTTGAGTTTCTTCCATGTCTTCTAGAAATTTTCTTCTTGTCTTTTAGAAGGTAGAAGCTTGTTTCCCACTTATGTTTTGAATGTTCTAGAAGCTTGCCTTTAATTTTTCCTTGAATTTTGCATTTGAAGTTGATGTGATTAACCTGAAGGCTACATTAATATTGGCTTATCCTTCTAGTTTCATTTATTTGGCCTGGTTGGTTGCTTAATCAAACATGAATTTCTTGGAAGCACTTCCAAGATCGTTATTGCCATCGTTACCATAATCGTAAGTAACTTTATCCTGGTAAAAAAAACAAAAAAACATTTATCCCGGTCTATTGTATGAACAACTCTTCTCCATTTATGTTTCTAAGTGTTTGATGAGGTGTTAAACACATTTTGTATCAATTTTTTATGCATAACTTCCATCCATGCTCCCTTCGCTCGGCCTACTTTTTTTCTTAATCCTAAAACATTAAATTTATAAACGTTATACATATCCAAATTGTTTAAGCTTATAATCTAAATCATGAAGCGTTGTATATCAAATTGAACATTCAGTGAAAGATTCTACGGAAATCTATAAGAACAAGAAAAGTTTTGACCGTTTAATCTAAATTTTAAGCTAATATTTAATCACAACTATAATCTTAGCTTTAAATTGAAAAAAATTATAGCTAATCTTTCTTATAGCAAACAAAATATTGACCATCCTTTTCAAATTCTAGCTTTTAATTAATCTATTAGTCACAATATTATGTCCAGCTTTGAATTTTAAGACTAATGTTAGCAAAAACAAAACATTAATTGTTTTAAGCAGAAGAGAGAGAAGACATATGCTGAAACAGAGAGAGAGTGACGGAGAAAATAGAAAACAAAAATGTTTTAAAGCAGTTGGTTTTTATTCTTCTGACAGCCAAATAATGCTTGAAATGTCAACACCTCAACTTCCCAGACTTTGTTTAGTTGGAGTGAGCTATTTATCGAAGCACTTAAATTGGAAATAGCTGTTCATACCACCAGTCATTAGATTGAGTGTTATTTCCTGCTAACTTTAAGGTTGAGATCTGAGGCTCCAATCAAACATAGAAGGCACATTTAGAAATTATAAATATGATTATAGTTTATTATTACTTTCTTTTGGGAATTTTACATACATAGCACAAAATTCTTATGTATTTACATATCTAAGACTCACAGTTTGATATTTACACTTATAATACCTTGGTGTCATAAACCTATATATGAAAAGGTGTGTTGCACTTTTAAAAGGTAGTGTTGGCAGTATTTTTTTTATGTGATTTTAAAGATTTAAGTGGCATGATATGTAAATATATAAGAATTGTGTACTATGTTTGTAAATGCCCCTTTTTTTCATATTAAGAAATTGAATAGACCGAGGAGGGCACATGTCCTCATATCAGGTCTAATAAGTAATAAAATTCTCTGCTTGAATAACTAAAATATCAAATTAATATCTTGTTTATGCTGTTACAATGGTTAAGTCTCTATCCTATAAAATCTGCCAATTTAACATATATGAATAATTACAGGATTCGCAACCTCGGACTATAATAATGCTTTGGAAAACTCAGATAGAGGAGCCAAAATTTAATCATCCAGATCCCGCGTTGATTATTGCAGACACTGCTAAAAGTAAGCCCTTAATCAAAATTCTGTAATATCATATACTTTACAAATTTTTTCATTCAATCTGTTAATGAGCTTTTCAAATCTAGAAAAGCTGAATAATATTCCTTTCTATCTGTTTAGTTTAACAGATTTTAGAATTCTGTTGAACTTTATTGGCTAAGTAGTTAATTGAAATTTCATCTATTTTAAACTAAGATTGCTATTTGCTTTGATTTTATTTTTTATACAGAAACTAGGACTAAGTTTCTAGCTGCTCGTGAAGGTGACAAGCAGCAGATTCAGTGGTTTTACAATGCTTGCAGAGGCATATATCAGGTGGCAACATTAATTTCATAATTCACTGAAAACTTACTATTGCAAACTTTCAGTATCATATGCTTCAGGATTAAAGTTAGGGGCATTTACATACACAACACAAAATTCTTACGTAGTTACATATCTAGCATATGAACTTTAATTGTTACATTCATAACACTCAAATCTTTAAAATCACATAAAAATTGCCACTTATACTGACTATTAAATGTTATATATGTAATTTAAAAAGAATTGTGTGGTACGTATGTAAATTTTCCTAAAAGTTAGAGTTGCTCTTCTGATTTTATATATTTAGAATCAAATTAATTTATTTAAGCAAGCTATCAACATGTTATATCATGACTTCATTCTTGTTAGAAGTTTTCATCACAGCGCCTTTCTCTGTAAGGCTTCAATAAGGATACTTTGATTGAACTGAACAGTCATAGCAAGAGTTTCAGAAGTAAAACATTAGAATGATAGTAAATGTTATGATGAATCTTTCTAAGAAAAAATATATGAATCTGGAATTTGGTGACTTCTTATTCGCTATTTCATCCATCTCCAGTTGTATTTTCCCTTCAGTTTGTAGATTAGAGTTTTTCAAATGCTTCTTCATTTATATTAATATATCTGATAACACAAAACAAACTACAGATTCAATGCATTGATTATCTTAGCACTTGAGAAATCTGAACAAATGATTATTTGAGACTTATGTTATCTGATTTGGCTCGAGTTTGGAGTCTAGTTCTGATCCATGTGAAAAATTTAAGAAAGTGCCCAATTGAGCAAAGTGTCAAAATAGTCCCCGACTATTTACACGGTGGCCTATTTACACGGTGCCATTTTAATTCCTGTTTTATAGAAGTGCCAAAATAGTCCCTAGACACTTTAAATTAAGGCTGAGTAATCCTCATGGAGTACTGTTAGAGTTCATTTTTAAAATAGCCAGAGACTATTTTGATACTTCTATAAACTCTAGGACTAAAACAACACCATGAAAGTAGTCGAGGACAAACAGTTTCTTGGCTATTTAGATAGGGTCATTTTAGTCTTATAGTTTATATAATTATCAAATTAGTCCCCAAACTATTTCAATGGGGCCTAAAATATTCCTCACTGGGGACTATTTCAACCCATATTCAATGAGTAAGGGGATTAAATGGACGCTCTTATAAACTCTTAGTTTAAAATGGCTTCCTTGCAAAGAGCCAATGGATTATTTTGACACTTTTCTCGAAATTTAAGTTTACATTTTGTTGCTTGTGTTTATGTTAATTCTTAGATTGAAGTTTAAATTCAAGTGGAGGTTCAATTGTAGAATCATTTTACAATGGGGTGTCCTCTTTTAGATTATCATTAACAATGAAATTATGGTTTTCTGTATTTTTAATCTGATCGAACTTTAAATATTGGGGAAATTAGAAGCTCTAGTATAGGAGGCATCCCTCGGGAAGACACCAGGGTACTCAGACAATTGACAATGTCCTAAACAACCTTATCATAAAGATAAATACAGTAAGCATAAGTCATTATACTTTGCCGATAATGGGGGAGAATTATCAACAAATTCTTCCACATATTCATCATAATAAATGGGATTATAATAATTTATACTTTTACACCGAGGCATATTGCATTGCTTAACAAGATTCACAATAGAAGTTTTTCTTTCTACATGTTGTTCAGCCATTTTGATTCATAAGTTCATTAAATTTAGTCTTAGTTTTATATCCGAGGCCATGCAAGAAATAAAGTTTTTGTTAATTAAGACTTTTCAGTTGTTTTATTTTAATTTTTTTTAAGATGAATTATCATTTTGGATATTTTTAGTTTTAAATTTGAATAGTGTTATCATAAGTTCATTAAATTTAGCCTTAGTTTTATTAAATATCCGAGGCCATGCAAGAAATAAAGTCTTTGTTAATTAAGACTTTTCAGTTGTTTTATTTAAATTTATTTTAAGATGAATTATCCTTTTGGATATTTTTAGTTTTAAAAAATTTGAATAGTGTTATATTTCATTTGATCCTATTTTTATAGAACTTTTTTTTTTTATAAATATGACCAAGTGTCATGTAATAAATCAGTTTAACTGAAATGAAGTTTCTTTTGCCCTCCTTTTTGAGGATTCTTTCTTCCTTCAAAGGGTACTCGCTTTATCAAAAATTCTCCTAACTTCGTCCTTTTGAGT
Organism: Papilionanthe hookeriana x Papilionanthe teres; assembly: GCA_022702705.1. NCBI lineage: Eukaryota > Viridiplantae > Streptophyta > Magnoliopsida > Asparagales > Orchidaceae > Papilionanthe > Papilionanthe hookeriana x Papilionanthe teres. The sequence goes on from CM040425.1 coordinate 83,539,877, forward strand.
TGCTATAAAAAATTCTCACCCCTTTATCAGTTTCCCCTGTTCTTCATTGGCATGATATTTGCCGCTTTCTCAATTGAATTTAACTCTAATTTATAATGTATTTATGTATGTATGTATGTATGTGTATGTATATATATCAAGGGAGTTGCTGTTGTGCAAGAAATAATTTTTTTTATTTTTTAGAATTTTATAGTTATTTTATTTTAAAAGGATTTTATATTTCATTATTCTATGTATTATTTTTTTGAATCTCTTTATGTTTATAGACCTTTTTCTCTAGTGCCTTGCAATAAATTAGAGTTAAAGATTATGCCTCTCTCCTCTGAGTCATTTAATTGTTGTTGCACGAGAAACAATGTATTTTATTATTTAAGATTTTATAGTTATTTTATTTTGATAGGATTTTAGATTCATTATTGTGTGTATTATTTGTTTGAATCATTTTATGTTTAAATTTCAATAATTTTTTATTTTATCGGATCTTATTTTTATAATTCTTTTTCTATAAATATTGCTTCGTATCTTGCAATAAACTAGAGTTAAAGATTATATCTCCCTCCTTTGAGTCATTTATTCATCTGTGTTCCTTTTTGCTTTTCCCCATACCTCGTTTGTTCTCATTTTATAATAGATTCATGTCGCCTTTCGCTATCAATGTCACATTCATCCATTCTAATTCATCCTCAAAACTAGTTGTAAGATTTACTTTTTGCAAGTATTAGGATTAAAAACTTTAAAATTATCCAATTCAAAACCTTCAATCTAGACTCAAAAACAATAGATTAGAACTCTTCTGAACATTGGATGTTCACTTGTTTCTCGTATGATTGATATGCTTGGACGATACATATACATGCGTGATTTGTCAGCGCTTCGTAATATTTGGTTCGTATCACCTATTTGGTTCTCCTTGTATATCATATTCACGTCGAATTGCTCTATGAATTTCATATTCATCCATTCTCTCGTTGTATTTAAGCTTTATTTCCTTCTTAAGATTGCATGATCACGATAAAGTGACTAACTATTTATGTGCAATGAAATAAAATACTTATGGTAGATATGCAAAGACTTAAATAGCAGAATCTTAAATCTAAATACAACAACAACAAACCATCATCCCACTAAGCGGGCTCGGCTACATTAATCATTTTTCTCCATCTACAATCTAAATAGAATGATAAAAACAAATTGTGATGTTGATAAATGAAACTATTCACATATACGAATTGAATGAACTCGAGAGTCAATTTAATTATGAATCAAAATAAATATTTAAATTTAATTCATATCATGTGGTTTGCATTAAAGTAGGATTTAATCCTATGCTATTACTGACTATCAAAATTAAGGGGATATAATTCTCTCAAGCTTAGTAAAGAAGGGTAGGTTTGTAATTGATATATTTATAGGGTGAAATATCATATATATATATGTGTGTGTCTGTGTAAAAATCAAAGTTTAGATGCTAGGTATGTAAATAAATAAGAATTGAGTGATGCGCATGTAAATCTTCCTTCTTTGGTGCATTTACATACATAGCACGAAATTCTTACGTATTTAGCACACCAAAACTTTCTTATTTACACACATAGCAATTCACCTTGTCAAGCATATGTTTAACGCAATCATGTTCTATGTCTGCAAATATGAAAATTTAGGTGTGAGACATGTAAATACATAGGAATTGTGCTACTTATTTAAATTTCACTATAATACTTAACAAATCTTCACACATTGAAAGCAGTTTTCTCTCCTACAGCATACCAATATTGTTCCACTACCACCACCAGCAGCTCCACCGTTCCCGGCAACCAGCGCACCGAAACCCGAAGATGTTGAACTAGCCATGGCTATCAACGCTTCCATCCAAACCGCTTTAGTAGAGGGCGTCTCGCTTCCTCACTCCCAACACGCTTCGATCAATGCCGCAAATGATTGGGGCAGCTCCTCCACTAACCCTACTCATGGCGGTTGGGGTTCGTCGATCCAACCGAGCCCGAATGTTTGTGCGAGCGGATCATCCGATCAGCCAATTCATATCGAAAGTACTTCCACTAAAGTCAGAACAAACGCCCCACCACAGCTCCACACAGACCAACCTGAAGGCTTGACCTTAACAGTTCCTTCGGCTCCACCGATATCCGACGAAGCTTTTTATGGCGGTCCCATCCAATATCCGTCGATAGATTCCGGCCCTGTTGATTTTAGTGTCCCGCCAATCGAACGGAGTGTGATAAGCAGTAGTGAAACAAACGCAGACGGCGGAAACAGTGCTTCATCTTCCACATGTGTGATCTGCTTAGATAAACCAGTCGAAGGTGCTTGCATTCCCTGTGGTCACATGGCCGGATGCATGTCGTGTTTGAAGGAGATAAAGGAGAAGAGAGGGGAGTGCCCGGTTTGCCGCGCGAAAATCGCTCAGGTTGTGAGGCTATATGCAGTTTGATTTGATGATTTGGGGTATGAGCAGGGCATTTGCATACATACCAACCAATTCCTCTGTATTTATATATCTAATACATAAATTTTGCTTTTTCATATTTATATCATCTAAATCTTCTGTTATCATGTCGAAAATGTCATTGTTTTTAACTTTTTAAAATGCGGAAGGTACCTTTGTCATTCATAGGTAAGGCGGTTTATATGTGAAAATATGAATAGATTGAAATTGAGTGGTATTTATGTAAATATTGCTTACCAGTATTGATGGTTGTAGGGTGCTGCTCTAGTGCTGTGGTTAATGTACTTGTGTAGATCAATGTATATACTGTAAACAGATTTGAGCAGGCATTAGGGAGGTGTGTAGTTGGGGAACTTATGGTCTATTTGGGGTGGGGTGGCTACAGCTTTTAAAAATGGTGGATGTAAAATTGTGGTGGTGAAATTAATTTTTTTTGTTTATAAATATTATATATATATATATATATATATATATATATATATATATATATATATATATATATATATATATATATATATATATATTTAAAAAAATCGGACATCAATTGTATTTTAACACATCCAGATTGAAAAATAGTTTATTATAGAAATTTTTAGAAATAACTAAGCGAACAAATCAAATACGAATAATTTTTTTGAGCTTAATAAATAAGCGAGCCGGACACGAATTAAGGTTTGTTCATTCATGTTCAGCTCGTTTTGACTCGAGATAATTAAATTAAACACAAGGATATAAATATTCTTAATTAATTAAAATTATTAAATAAAAAATAAAATAAAAATATATTAAATTATATTAACAGACATTTTAATATAAACAATATGATTTAAATCTTGCTCTTATCTTTAACATCTTACGACTACGTGATTAAGGTTGTCAAAAAAACTCTTTTTTCGGAAATAGCTTTTGTTCGACTTGCTAAGTAAATGAGCCGAACACGAAGATATTTTTTTTGTTTAAAATATGTACGAACACGAACAATGATATTTTTTATTAAGTCGAATATGAGCTGAGCTAGTGCTCCCTCTTGTTCGGCTCGTTTACACCCCTAAGTGAGACTATGATGAGATTGTAACATTCAAAATAGTCATAAAAATATTGGCAATTCAGTGGTTAGAAAAATTATGTATTTTTTGTAGGATTTATATTTATATAACTTAACACTTATATTTTTACATATTTAATATTTAAATTTTAATATATACATAAATAACATTTAAATTCGTAGCACTACATTAAAATATTATTACTATTAATTTAAAAAAAATAAAAAAATATATTTTTATGCATGAGTTTTAATATGATTATGATACTAAATTATAGTACATGAAAATATCAAATTTTGAATGTTAGATACATAATATATTAGAATGTTGTGGTATGTCCATAAACTCTCCAATATTATTTGATTTAAATAAAAAAATTGCAGATTTAGTCTTGTCATTATTTTATGCAAAATCTCAAATTGATAATGGCTGAAGTGCATGTGACTTGGAAACTTATCCATAGTATTCTTCTTTATTATTATTTTATGTGTTAGATAATCCTTTTTAAAACTATAGACATATTTTTTAAACATTATTTTATGATCATGCAAATTTTATTTGACAGAGGTAAAGATTTTTTATTTTAGATATGGCATTAAATTTTATAAATTAAGTTTTAAGATAATTTAATAATAGAGGATGAGAAGAATGTTTTATTAATTTTATAATGTAGGAGAATTTCATCCAATTAAAAAATTTTATGGGAAAATTTGTATTTTAGTTTTGCATATTGTAAGCCTTTTTAAAATTTGATAAAGTTCAATTTTATGGTGAACAGTACTTCATAAAATAGGAGGTTTTTTTTTTTTAAATAATATTAATTAACAATCAAAATTTAATAAAAAATTAAGAATAATATTCAAAGTTGATTTAACTTGTACTTGGCCTGTACGTGGCGCGGGGTTCCGTATATAGTCGTATGGCGTCGGGTTCTAATCATAGGGTTAGTAACGCATAAGAAAATCGGTATTTGAGCATCACGTCAAATACATATGTCTTTATATATATATATATATATATATATATATATATATATATATATATATATATATATATATATATATATATATATATATATATATTGTATAGAAGAACATTATTAGCTCCCTTATTTTATTATCATTTTGATTGAAGAGAATTTAATCCCATCATTCCTATTTTATATGTTGCTTTTATAATTTTTAAGTTTATTATTTTACACCTCGGGTTTGGAAAACGATACATCGAGATTAAGTTGAGCGTGATAGATAAGAAATGTAAGCACCAATCTCATGAAAATCTAATGATTTATCTAAAGACGCGTCAAAATGAAAGCACAATAATATAACTGCATGTAAACCAATTTTTATAATCAATTATGATATTGGAACAACGAGATGTAACATATTAAACTATAAAAGACAAGATAAAAGTATTAAAATAAGAGTTTATGTTGCACTAAAACAAGACTAATTACTCAAGAAATTCATTAAGAATAAATCTACTATATATATTAATATAATATGAAAAGGCTATTAGTGACAAGCCTATAGTTAATGAGGAATCTAATATAAATAATATGGATTACACCATAATGATAATGATACATTTATACTATAAGAAAATTTTGGGTTGTTATATGCATATTTATTTTTTGTATATAAATATATAAAAAATGTGTGTTAGATAAATAAATAATAAAATGTAAGTACTAGATACATAAATAAATCCCCTGGTTTCTATTAGAAAATTCGATTTCTGCCATGGATGATGGATAAGGGAACTCGATAGCTCTGAAGCATTCGGTCGGCCTGAGCTGGAGAAGATGATAAACATTGATATGCCCATCCCGGCTTAGTAGATTGATCAGGCTTGCGACACCCATTGGGGATACAAACAGGTCGTCGCGTCGGATCAGATTCGGTCTGCAAAATTTTAATTTAAAAATGCAATAAGTTCGTCGTCTTCCTCGGTGCTTGCTTTCTACTTTCACTGTGGATTTGGGAGGTTTCGCTGGCTCGAGAGGCGTATGGGTAGGGAGCATCTGGTGGATGGCGGGCGACCACGTGCTCCAATTTGCTTCTTGTTAGGGTTTATATAAGAGAGTAAAGTAAACCCAAATTCCTTCCTCATTTATCAGTCGAGAAGAGGTGCTGCGGTGCTGTTGGATTTTCACCGTCGAATTGAAGTGGAAACAGTACTTCTTCCAACGATCCTTTCATTTTTGTTTTATAGATTTGATTTCATGCGTGTTTACTATATTATCGATGATACTGCCATTGGAAATGTTCATCTGCACTCTTTCATTACTGTTAGCTTCCTTTTGTGTGTGTGTGTGTTTTTTTTTTGGGTTCGAGGCAGAATCTCCTGTCGAATAAACCGTGATGAAACGAGTTGCTTTCTCTTTTTGCGGTAGGCACAGCAGCTAGGAACATAGTTGCTGTTGTTATCTGTGCGTGGTTCTTGATTGATTACTAACAAATCTTTTTTAATTCAAAAGTCTATATTCATGTACCTTCTTTGGCCTTCCTCGTGTTCAGCTAACATGCTTGAACAGCTTCAACTTTGTTCTTTACTCAGGACAAATTAAAGAAGGTAGCACAGCGCTTCTTCACAAAAGAACATGAAAATGGTGGCCAGAACAGTGGATCTTAGATCAGATACTGTTACTAAGCCATCTGATGTGATGCGAGCTGCCATGGCTAACGCTGATGTGGATGATGATGCCTTAGGAACAGACCCTACAGCATTCCGATTAGAGGCCGAGATGGCCAAGGTTACGGGTAAAGAAGCTGCCGTCTTTGTACCTTCTGGGACCATGGGGAATCTCATAGCAGTGCTTGCCCACTGTGAGACAAGGGGAAGTGAGGTTATCCTTGGTGATGCTTCGCATATTCATGTTTTTGAGAACGGGGGGATTTCAGTCTTTGGAGGCGTGCATCCTAAAACTGTAGAAAACAATCCTGATGGCACCATGGATATTGATAAGATAGAGGCAGCAATTAGGACTCCCAATGACTCTCTTTACTACCCAACTACTCGGTTAATTTGCTTGGAGAATACCCAAGCCAAGTAAGAATTTTTCTTTCATTCACTCTGTGGATAATCTTTAGATTCTCAATTATGTTCTGCCCCCAAGTGCTTTAATATTTGGTTCTTGCTTGCTATAAATCATGCAGCGTTATTGATTGGGAAATTTGTAACCTTACTGCACTATTCTTAGGGGTTTACATAGATTAAACCTAAAGTCTGATATTTACATTTATAATGGCTTGGCATAAAAAAGTGATTTTTATAAAGTTGGTAAAGGTGGTATTTTGATGTGATGTTAAAATTTCGAGTGCTATAAATGTGAATATTAAAATATAGGTGTTAGATATTTATACTCATAAGAATTGTTTGGTATGTATGTAAATATTAAAGTTTATTGTTTATACAATTCCTTGCGGTTCTGATTTCCAAACGTCAGCTATGTTAGGCTTTGATTGCCTTTTTATGTGCCGCATGTAGCCGGAGCATGTTGTATATAAAAGGATCTTAATTTATTATAATTAAATGAAAATATGGCACTCAATAGGACAATGGAGAAATAGGATTCATGCAGTTGACCCCACTTAGTGGGCTAAGGGCTTGTAGTTTTTGTCATTGATGACCATACCCTCCATTTTTGCTTATAAAACTGTGCATGTGGCCTAGTGGGGCCTGTTCAGTTGAATTCTTAATAACTATTTTAATCAGAACTTTCAAATGTTGGCAGGAATGTTTCTTTGTTGTTTGAGAAATTTTTATTTATTTATTCCTTATTTTATTACATGCTTAACAGTTGGAAATCTTATGCTTTCGCCGTACTTTTTAGGAAAATGTACATGCATACCATAAAATTCTTATTTATTTATACATCTGACGCCCAAAGTTTTAATATTTACACTTATAACGCCTTGGTGTCACAATCTTATGCATTCAGAAATGATTTCACTTAAAAAGATATAGATGGTGGTATTTTTGATGTGATGTTAAAGATTTGAGTGGTATGGATGTAAATATACATGTTTAGGTGCTGAATTTGTAAATACATAAGAATTGCGTGTAAACGACCCTGCTTTCTAATATTCTGGATTTATAATAGACTTTGTAGAAAATTTTTGTTGTATGCCAATAGTGGAGAAATTTTATATATATTTTTTTCTGTTTGTCTTTTTTATAGCTATTCTAATCAAGAATTGTTCTCTTTAAATAACTCGACCTACATGTTTTGGTTACTTTTGAGAGCAATAATTGCTTGAAACCGACTATTCGGTCTTGCATTCAAAAGGACAAAGTTTCCCTTGGACATATTGACCCGGTCAAATATTTCAGCTTGCTTGCCTGAAATAGTTTTTAGGGGACTTTACCTACATACCACTCAATTCCTATGTAACATCTTAACTTTGCATTTTACATTTATGCCTCCACCCAAATCTTTCATATTACTTAAAAATACCTGCATTGTAACTTTAAAAAGGTGAAATACACGTTTTTATTCATAGGTAAAGTAGTATGTATGTAAAAATTGAAGTTTAGGTGTTAGATGTGTAAATATATAGGAACTGAGTGGTTTGTAAGCAAATCTCCCTGTTTTTTAATGTTCACAAAGCAACACATGTGGTTGCGAAGTTCAATTTTGATTGTATCCATTTTGTATTATCTTAATCATTCATTCTGTTAGCTTTATTTGATTACTCACACTGCTAGCCACTAGAACTCGGTCTCCTGAGTCTATCCTTTGTTACCCAATATCATCAACCAGGTAGAGCTTGAAACCCTTTCAGTCAACATCAACATTGATCTTCTAATTGTTGACCACTTTTTAACTGAATGATTTACGCGTTTGTCCTACTTGACCTTACGCTTTCAACTGATGATCTCGCCAACTCTCCCTTACCCCTTCCTCTTGAACTTAGCTTATTGTTGCCCTTGTTTACATCTATTACTGGAAGTTGAGAGGTTCATTCTTATTGATTTCATCTCCGTTTATAAAGCATCTTTAGGTGGAGGTTTGAAGCTAAATAATGGATTAATTTGATCTCCGTTTATAAAAATCAAAATCATGCTTGGTGCAAATATTTTCGAAGATATCTATGAATTTTAAAAACTTTATAATCAAACATGATTCTTCTCTCTCTCTTTCTTCTTTTTTGTTTAATTATTTTCTTTTGTTTTCTAATGAATATCAAATCAACAACTCAAAGTTCAAAACCACAAAAATCTATAGAATGAATGTGCACGTGCATTCACGTGCTTGATATACTTTCTTTTCCTTTTCTCTATAACTATGTTGTACTTGAGCTTCTTAGCTTTTCTTCATTATTTTAGTTGCAAGTCTTTACACGTGGGCATCGCCAACTCTCAAAAAATGTCATTGGCCGCCTTGCGCTTTGGCTCCCACCATCCATGCAAACTTGTTCTCTAGTTGCTTCTCATTTGTCAAAATCATTGTAAACCAAGAGCTTAATATTTTTCTAGTTAATCTCCAGAGTAACCCCTCGCTTTCAACTAGCTCCTTCGGGATTGGGAGAGATGCATCGCTATTGATGTTTTATCTTATGTCTACAGACTTCTTTCTCTTGAACAAATCTTGGTCCTTGTTGGCTTTGAGGAATACAGAGACCTTGAGAGTTACTTCATTCTCTTTGCTTAATGGTATCATGAGGTGATAGATATGAAGCTACTTAAGGTGTGAATTTGATTTTGAGTTGGGTAGTCACTAAAAATTTTCTCTAATTATTATCCTAGATTTTTATGAATTTACAATAGCTTTAAAATCAAACTTGTGAGAAATATAGGAACTTGTGTTCTTCACATTTTAACAAGAGTCTCCCTTGATTGCAGTGCATAGTAAGCAAGGGCTGACTAGGTTTAAACTTAAGATTAAAATTTTTACATAACATGTCAAGTCTGTAATGAGAAGATATTGGAGGTGATGAAAATAGTGATTAGAAGAAATATAATAAATATTAATTATTTATAACATTGTTTAGAATTATGCAGAGTGGTGCACTTAGAATTTACATGCATTGTTTAAAATTACATAATAATAGATGGCCTTTGCACAATTTTTAAGAAGCGCAAGCTTTAAAAATTGTTGTTTAGGAAATTTAAAATTTTTAATTTAAGATTTTAATATTGAAAATAAATCTTATTTTGTTAGTTCTTTGCTTCTAAACATTGAACATAGAATCAAGAACCTTACACACCATATTGGCTTGTCGCACGTTTGCACTGGACTTGACACCGCTTGCACTAGTCGTCGCTGCTATTAGTGATGCATCACTTAAGATGTAAGAGGTAGATGGTTGAGATCTATGATGATGAGGAAAGTCTTACGAATATTGATACAATTGTGAATATGGGAGAAGAGAAACTAATTCACTAAAATAATGCTTTGAATGATTACGCACTAAGCAATGAGTGCTTCTTAGATTAAAATGAAGCCTTTGAATTCATAAAGTATGTCTCAGTGATTTGGACTATTTTTTAGTTTTGAATACTAGGGAGAGAGACATAGTTATGATTTTTTTATAACTTTGATTTTAGTATGTTATTTGTTATTTCATATGTATTATTATTTTAATAATCAAATTCTTGAGCTTAGGCCTTGTATTGCTGAATGATAATTCCTTTATATTTGATTGTGCAATTTTAAACATTATTTCAAGTAAATAAAAATTCGAGTACATTTCAGTATTATAGTTATTAGAAATCTTATGAATAAGAATAGAGCTGTAACAACAATCCATAGAGTTGAGAAATAAAATTAATGAGATGAATATGCTTAGTGATAGGGTGATTACTATTAAGATAATTATTAATAAGGATATTATAATCTCAATTAATGCTTATGTTCGTCAAATTGAGCCAGAAGATTATTTAAAACAAATTTTAGGAAGAGGTAGATGAATTACTTAAATATATATCTTAGAAAGAAATGTAGTTTTTATTGATGATTAAAATGGGATATAATTTCTAGCATGATGAGTTTTGAGAAGATTTGTGTTACGTATAATTGGGGTTGTAAACGAGATGAGCTTGAGTGAGCTCGGGTCTAGCACGTATTCGGCTTGTTTGAAAATAATTATATTCGAAATTGGCTCATGTTTGAAATTTCTCATGAACAGTGTGTTCTTGTTTGACTCAAAAGTGGTTTGTTTAAATTAATAAGAAAAATAAATGTAAGATATCGGATTCGAGCCTCTGCATCATTTTTATGGAATAAAAGGTTCATAACCATATGATCACATGAGCTGTGGTGTTATAAACTTAAATATAAATAATATATATATTTTCTTATTTTGAGCTAAAACGAGCTGAATAGAATCAAACAAAGGGTCGTTGGGGTTCGGTTCATTTATAATTAGAGCTTAAAAATTTGTTCGTATTGGCTCGTTTACTTAGTGAACGGTTTAAACACGAGGTACTTAACGAGCTGAACACGAGCTGTTCATGAACAACGAGCTTTTTTGACAACCCTAGGTATGATATAAGGAGATATAAATGTGATCGAAGAAGCTATACTTGAGTTTGTCATAGCCTATGGTCTTATAATAAGGAGTACTTATTTTAGAAAGTCGAGCCAATAAGCCACACATGAATTTTTTATTGTAAGTGAGATGATCTTCTTTGCCAAAAAATGAGACTTTGCTGTCATGAAAGAGATTACTGTACAACTTAAAGTATTAATTATGAATATCTATCTTAGGAATATAAAGATTTTAGAGAAAATAGGTGTAGGAGGTTTGTGATTTAATTTAAAATCTTTATAAATGATTGATAGCATCTCTATGAAATTATATTAGAGACAAACAATGTATATATTAAGTATGCAGAAATTTATGTCAATCAAAGCGTCTAATTAGTTCAATTCTATTCATTGAGATTTTGAAAAATATTGATGTGGTTCGTTATGATTATCATCAATCAGTATTATTATTGTGTTCTATATCCTCAAATAATTTCAGTATACCAAATTTTTGGCCATGAGAAAAAAGCTTGAAGTTTTCTTAAAAATTCATTTATTTTAAAGAGTGTAAGGTGTGCCTCATATACAAGATAAGGGACAGATGTTGGAGCGGAACGGAGCTCGTGAGCGTAGCGGCGCTTGCGAGCGGAAGCATCTGTCCAGTTGGGGGAGTTACGCTGTGGGTTGGGGTTGCGGGGGCAACGCCTTCGCGGTACAGTACATGGGTAACTTTGTAATTGCATATTGTATGTCAGAGTTATATATATGTTGTATTGTAACCCTAAAACTAACTTTGTACTCTTTTTCTGAAAGGGAAAAGAAAGTTGCCGTTCTGCTCTCGAGGACTTAGACATCTTTGCCGAACCTCGTTAAATCTTTGTGTTCTTTTGGATTTGCATTTCTTTGCCCTAAATTTCTCAACAAAGAAGTTCATTCTAGGTTTAAGGGGTTGATGAACTTGCTAAATGTTTATTGTTTGTTAGAGTGAGATTTGTGGGGGTTATATGCATATCATGATAGTGGGTTATATGCATATCATGATAGGAGTAAATTATTTAATAAATTTAATTAGATCACTTTGTTCTATGATAAATGGACATGGCGTATGAAGAGGAATTTTTTTTGCCTTAAATTAAAGAGATCAAGAAACAGAGGATGGCCACAGAAGATAATTTAGTTGATGATGTAACTTTTGCTGCAAAATTTTTTGCTCATCATATCAATTATTCTGTTTTTATGAATGTATTGATGTGCAAGATTGGAGGTTTTAGTAATATAAAGTTGAGTACACATAATGATATAGTTGTATTGTTGGTTGAAATAATGTATGTATCATATTTAAAAAAAATTACTATCCTCGAGTGCTCTTGGTGTAATAGGATATAGTTAATTTGGTGATGTTGGAAACCTTATGGTCTTAAAGGTGTGTTGGTCGTATTGAAGGCAAATAGATGTAGTAAATTTTATGTATTGCAAAGTGCAATTTTACGACTTGGTGCGTTGGATTCGATAATGTTGGTGATAACTCATGGATCCAAAGTATGATGCATGGTATATAACGTTGAACACTAGAAAAATGAATGCTGATATATATTCTGTTGCTCTTGATTGAGGAGGTGCAACGTAGAAGCAATTATCTATGAAGGGCTTGAATATTGCAAGGCAAGCAAAGATCAATAAGCCACACAACACTAACTTAATGTTTATAGTAAAAGGACCCAACATGTTTTCCATTGATGAACATGGCGCCACAAATCCTTTAGCTAACTTGTAACTGATCACATGTAAACGTGTTCAAACAAGACTATTAAATGACTATATATTAAATTAAAACTCCAAGCAAGGGCTTGTCGGGTGTAGAGTCTAAATTCCTTTAATAATTTTGGATATGGTTTGGTTTTGAATTTAAATATTAATGGTGATCAAATTTAAGATTTATTCACACTTAATTTTCAAAATAGTTAACGGGTAAATTTAACATTACTTCATTGGAAAATTTATCCATGTATTATCTGGAGTCCATTAACTTTATTTTCCTTCATGACAATCAATATACTCTTAATAACCTTAAGGGGTTAAATGTTATCTGAGATCTCATAATATTAAGATTAATTAAGTATAGCAGATTTTTATTTAAGTTTGGTACATGATTTTCACTAGCCAATAATATAACTATATTATCTTATTCTTAATTTTATTATGCCAATACCCCTAGTATTGCACATAGTTCTATTTCTAATGTAAACATTACTATCCCAATTTAGCTCATATGTGAAAATATACATTAAATCAGAATATACGGTTATAATAAGATAAGTTCAGAATCCACTCATGTTTTTTTTATTTTCCTTAATCATTCAAAGAGCATTACTGATATTATAATAAAAAAAGCTACGACAAACTTGCATTAGCCGGCTTATTCTTTTGTTGTTGTTCTAGTCCTCATTTGTTTTTAGGTCTCTTTTATTCAATACACACACAAAAAAACCTTATTTATGTTTTTCTTGTTCTTATAATGTAAGTAATCTACTTAAGTTTGTTTTGAAGCTTAGTTCTATCTTGACTAGAATAGGACCCTTGCTCATATATCTCACTCGAACCTGCAATACACTTTTGGTTTGGCTTATTGTCTTTCTTTATCATAAAAATCACTTCATTTAATAGAAGTAATTCTTGACATATTTTAAGCTATCGGAACCATATAACATAATATCTTAGGTTGTAATAAACACACTAATAATAATACTTGATCCTTATCATCAAAATTACAAGTCATGTAATAGAATTGAGCTCATTTAGATGTGATTTGATTGGTGTATATGTAAATTTTATTTTTGTTTCTAATATAAGCTGTTGGAGAGGTTCTTAGTCATGAATAAAGACTTTACCTTAAGCTACAAAACGTATGGTTGTCATTCTTTATCTTAAAATCATCTCGTTTAATTGAAGTGAATTCTTGACAGACTTTAAACTATCATCACAATGTAACATAATATCTTAGGATGTAAAGAACACAATGATTATAATAATACTTGTTCCTCATCATCAAAATTATTTAAGTCATAAATAATAGAATTGAACTCATTTAGATGTGATGATTGATGTAACTCGTATGTAAATATAATCTTTGCTTCTAATATAAGCTGGAGAGGTTCTTAGTCATGTATAGAGACTTCAACTTAAGTACCAGACCTCATGCAATTGTCTCTTTAAAATCTCTATCAAGTTCTCAATTGTTAAACATGTTTGAATTGTTGAAGAGCCTTCTCATTTTTTTTAAAAGTCTTCTTTTTTTATTTTCTTTGACATCTTCAAATTCCCCAGGAGTCTTTCACTAGACCTTGTTGGATTAAAATAGTTTACGTCATAGTTCTCGAGAGCCCAAAGTTCTTTAATTCATCTAACTTTCCACTTTCAAGATTCCAAATTATCGTCTCATCATAGTATTACTTTGATACTAATTGTTTGATAATTATTAAATTTGATCAAACATAAATTAAGATCAAAAACATATACACCATTGTCGCAATCATAAGAGATAGTTTATGTGATTCAGTTAGATTCATTTATCTGCCCATTCACACTGAGTCTGAACAATCTATGAATCTTTAAAAATGGAATATCAAGAAATTACACTTTCGTTGAATGAGGACATAATAGCAAATTATTTATGCCAATGGAGAGACAATGCTGCCACTTACTGCAAAGATAAAAGGCTGGATGTACAAAAAAACATGGCAATTTTGTCTTTATTACTCCCCTCATCTATTGAAGGGTCCAATCAAATGCTCCTCTTTTTGATGGAACCGAAACTAGCAACATCTATTTCATACTGAAAAGGTAGTCTTCCTCCATCTGCAAACACCTAAAAACTACTCTGTCTTCTCTGGGTTGGCAGCTCCATTTCATTTCTCCCACTGTTCTCTCTATTTGCTTGTGGTCGTGGATAATTGTAATTGTTGATTTTATCTTCTTTTATTGTGCAACATAAGATGATGATTTTAAACTTTTAATTTTGAATGAATCTAAAGTTTGGTAGTTATCAATCTTTAAAACTCAAAGGTGAAGAGATTTTGATTTTGGTACCCATCAATTTTGAAATCAAGACAACTTATTCAAAATAATTAAGGGGACCCTAACAATTTTTTGTGGCCAATAGTTTCCTGGATATTCTTCTGTCGCTACAGGTTCAAGTCATTGCAAATGTTCTACGGTTCCTATTTGAAATCCAAGCAATTAAGGCAGTTTAGACCCCACAATTAACAATTTTATGCGGCCAATATTTTGGTGGACATTTTTCTGTCCCTACAGATTCAAGTTATTGCAAATGTTTAGCGGTTCTTCTGTGAAGCATCTACTTTTACAGAGTAATTTTTCGGTGCCTGTGGGCTCTTCAGACATCTTAACTACCAAGCTGGAATCACCTTTTCCTGTCTAAGCTTCGACCCGTATGACCTAATGGCCCGCCCATACCTGAATTTCTTTTTTCTTAAATTTGGATTAGCTTGCATATTACCGTTAAGCTTGTAAATTTTTTTATTGCTTGTAGTAATTTAAATATTTTTAGTAGTTAAAAAATTAAAAAAATAACAAAAAGGATTTGATTGAGGCGACAAAACCAGCAGCTGGTAATTGGGAAGGAAATGATTGTTTGACTTAACAATACAGTGATTTTGGATGCTAGAGAGGTGGTTATTGAAATATACATTTTATTTGTTCTGGAAATTTATTATCACAATGTTTTCCTGCCGTATATGCTTTTTTTTCTTGCAAAAGTAATAATATAAAACTTGGATACATTTCCCCAAATCGGGTTATTTTAATATTATACTGTAAACCGCATCTTGCAAATGTGCATTCTCAATTTTGCAATTGACCCCTCTATTTCTTTCTTTTTGTATCCTTGCTGTAGTTGTGGAGGTAGATGCCTTACAGCTGAATATACAGATAGAGTTGGAGAGATTGCTAAAAAACACGGTTTGAAGCTTCACATAGATGGAGCACGCATCTTTAATGCTTCTGTAGTAAGTATTTGAGCACTGCTTAAAGTACTTGTAAATTAGTTGTTTTCAACTGCTCATAAACATTTTTTACAGTAATATCAAAATTTCGGTCCAAATATTGCTACCTCTCTATTTTTTTCCTCTTTCCCAACATCATATATATTTGATATTCTAATTTTAATGTAAGGCGTTTACATTCACGCCAACCCAATTCTTACTTATTTACTTATCTAAAACCTAAACTTTACGTATTTACATTTAAACCACTTAAAAATTTCTTTATCACATAAAAAATACCGCCATTTTAACTTTAAAAAAGTGAAATACACCTTTTCATGAATAGATAAGGTGTTATGTATGTAATACTTGAAGTTTAGGTGTTAGATATGTACATAGGAATTGAGTGGTAATTATGTAACTCTTCCTTTATTTATTCGTTTACCATCTATGTTAAAGCATGCTTCAGTTTCGTATTTCATGTTTATATCTAGCATTTTAAATTATCTGCTTAATAGCATGATTCATTATCTCATTGTTTTAGTTTTGCTTGCCAGGCTCTGGGAGTTCCTGTTCGCAGGCTTGTAGAGGCTGCCGATTCTGTTTCGGTATTTCTGTTAATATTCTCAAGTCCACAGTGATTGGATTTTGTACTTGTTTAGTGGTGCAAACTTTACGTCAACTGGTATCATTATTTTCCTGTAATTGTAATTTCGTTCAGGTGTGCTTGTCGAAGGGTTTGGGGGCTCCTGCTGGATCTGTTCTTGTAGGCTCGAAAAACTTTATTGCAAAGGTAAATATGTAAATTTAGCAAGAAACACTAAAAAGTACCTCTAAAGAATGCTTTTCACCATACTTTTTATGTATTTAGGCTAGAAGGCTTAGGAAAGCCTTAGGTGGATGCATGAGGCAAGTTGGAGTACTTTGTGCTGCTGCTTATGTTGCTTTGAGTGAGAATGTTAACAAGCTAGAAGATGATCATCGAAAGGCGAAGATGATGGCAGGTCCCATCTCGCAACACCAAGTTTACATGTTGTCTTTTTTGTTTGTTAGTTTTTCAATGAAACTTGAGAATCGGGAAGGGTTCTATGGCCCCTTAGTTAAAGGAGAAGATTGTTTTCCAATGCCATGAGTTCGAGCCACATGCTTAAATTTAGTAGCTAAGTTGCCAAAAAAAAGTCTTTAATTTATCATCATAAAACTGAAG
This sequence comes from Papilionanthe hookeriana x Papilionanthe teres, assembly GCA_022702705.1. Classification (NCBI taxonomy): domain Eukaryota; kingdom Viridiplantae; phylum Streptophyta; class Magnoliopsida; order Asparagales; family Orchidaceae; genus Papilionanthe; species Papilionanthe hookeriana x Papilionanthe teres. Next base: position 83,557,068 of record CM040425.1, read on the forward strand.
CAATTTTTGCAAACCTTTTAGTTTCCTTTACTATTCTTAAGAGAAAAGTGATAGAATGGTCCCCTGACTCTAGTGGGGGGCTCTTTTAGTCTCAAAGTTTGTGGAAGTGTCAATTTAGTTCTCAGACCCTTTTAATATCGGTTGAAATGGTTCCCAGTGAGGACTACTTTAGCCTCTGTTAAAATAGTCTGAGAGCTAATTTAGTACTTTTATAGACTCTTGGATTAAAAATATCCTCGTATAAATAGACGTGATTATTTTGGCACTTTACTCTTATTCTAATGTTGTTTGAAATATTTCTTATGATTGCTAATATTATTTCTCCTTTTTCAGAAGGACTAAGTCAAATTGAACAATTTAGTGTTGACAAAGAGTCTGTGGAGACCAACATGGTTAGTTGCTTTCAATTCAGTGCCAAATCTATGTTCAAATAATTTATTTGTTGAGAGTTTAATATGGAATCATATAGTCGTTTTAATTTCTTTTATATTTTTATTTTTTAGGTCTTTTTTACCATCATAGATACTTCAGTTTTATCACCTGAAAGGCTGTGTCAAGTCTTGGAAGAGCGTGGTGTGCTTGTGCTTCCTTCAAGCTCAACTAGGTAAAGCTCTAAACTAATATTTCTTGATATCAAGAATTGCATACATGATCACAGCTTTGATCACTATGTTCTTGTTTGTGGAGTATTTCACCCTTAAATATGTCCAATATCACCCGAAGTTTAGGGCCTCTTTCATAAATAAAAACTTCGGCAGCCAAAAAATACAGTAAAATTCCTAAAAAATTAAGTAATTGTTTAAATTTTAACAGTGTAATACTCCTACTTCTATGGTTGGAGCTTGGAGAACATAAATTTTTAGGATAGAATTTTCTTGAAAACAGAATAATAGGATGCAAATTTTGATTTTTTTTTACAATGAGATCTTAGGAAAGAGTTAAAAAATAATAGGGTTTTTTAAAACTGAAAATTATTCTAGTCAGGGGCAACTTTTGAAACTCCTATGAGGAATTAAATGGGTTTAGAAATGCAACCCGAAACAAACCCGAAAATTATGCGTGTCAATCTAAACCTGGATTTTTCGTGTTAATTTCTAGTCAAATTGATGTGTCGGGTCAATTTTTGACATCCCTGCTCTTGTTGCATTAATACTTCTTTCATGACATTTTTTGTGAATACATACAAATCCATCAATTAATTAAAAACAAAAAAACTAGAAGAGGCTCAAATTTCGATCGCTTAACAATATCGATGACGACTGTAGTTTCTCATATTTCTCATTTCAACCTCTAATTCATGAACCCCTAAAGCTCGTGCTTACGTTTTTTTACTTGTTATAAACCAAATTTCATAAAAAAAATCTTATACCAAACTGATTTTGATCCAATTCCATTTTTGATTTTGTTGTGAGCAGCATCAGAATTGTTCTGCATTACCAGATATCAGAAAATGATGTTGATTATGCCCTGACATGTATTAAGGTAACTCAGAAGCATAACAATTATATATTAATGAAATGTCTGCAAAAGCTTTGATACTTCTATCTCTATTTTACTTTTTCCAGCAAGCTGTTCATCAAATCTTGACTGAAGCATCACCAAAACTAGTGAAGCACTGAAGCTGCCAAGATATAGTATCACTGTCATTTCCATTGGATTATTTTGTTTTATTTTAAATTTTTTTTAATGGGTATAGAACTGTTAGTTCTCTTATGGAAGCTGCTTTATTTGGTTGCAAAAAAAAAAAAAAAAGGAAAAAAAAAATAGTTTCTTTTTCTTTATTTAAATCGAATGGCATTTTATCTTTTTTAAAATTGCAAAATTATCGCTAAATATTGATGTGGTAATATTTTAATTAAAATTTATATGGTTTATTAGATGTAATTTTTAAAATTTATTATATTTATACCTTGATCAATGAATAAATTCTAAATATTAATAAGCTTTTGGGGTAATGAACTGTAGGATTTAAATTAATGGTTAGTATCATCATTTTTGTTTTGGAGGTAATTCATTGATATATTTCAATCAATAAAATTGCTATTCATTTTCTTGTATAAAAAAAATTCATTTCCTTTAGGGGATGTATTATTTTTATTATTACGTCAAATTTAAACTTTAGGTCTATATACAAATTAAATGAATTAGGCTTTGTATAAAGTTGGGCAAAATATGCTATAGGGCCCATTTGGTGCAGTAGTGATTTGAATATGCATCAGACCTAGTTAGGTAAACTGTGTTGTATCTTATGCATTTTCTAAATGCTGAAAACAATCTTTTCACGCGGCACATTTTTAAGTGCGGTGGTAATTTTTTAACTTCGGTCTGATTTTTACCCAAAAAAATAAGAACATGTAAGGACTGCCGCACCTATCTTATCAATAGATTTATTCTAACCGGTTTATCTGCAGATTATTCAGCAAGCTTCAGCTATCCCAAACATACCCTTAATTTATTAGCAAGGACGTTAGCCACAGTCTTAATAGAAAACTTTGCATAAAGAGATGGGCACGCAGTCTATAATAAATTGGACATGTGAATTTTTAAGAATGACAATGATGGCCATAATTTTTAAAGATTTCAAAAGTATATTTTTAAGACGATAATATATGACAGTGACACATTTATCTTTACCCACTAGATTCTAGCTATTCTTTAAGAATGTCGATAGTAAATTCATTTGGGCTATAGGAGTGAAGTTGGAAAGAGTAGAGAAAGTAGCATTCTTAAGATCATCAGAAGAAATCGGAGCCGTCAAGAAGGGGTGTGTGTGTAGGAAATAAACTCTCTTGAATGGATCAGGTTCCGCGAGTTACCTAGTGACATGAAGGAACCATATAAAATTTTAAAATAAATAGTCACAAGAGCGACAATTTTACAGTGCTCATAAAATGGAGAAATTGTTCAATACAGATAAAGCACGCAGCGTTTCGTGCATAATAACCCTTAATAACTTTCATTTGGGATTATTGGCAGGTTCTTGAGTATTTGTTCTATTCGGTGTTATTCATAGGTTATTATGAGGGTATTGCAGATTATTGGAGTACACACGCACAGTTGCGTACATTATTCGTATAGAATAATTTCTCCATAAAAGGAACATTTCTAAGTAAATAACCAATTGTAGCAATTCAATTATACATTTTCTGCCCTTGATCTTTGAAAAAATGTATTTGAAATCATTCTTACTTGCTGCGAGCCATTTGGAGTTGGCTCTCTGAGTTATCTATGAAGCTTGACATTTAAGAGATTTCTTGAAGTTGGTTACTAAAACTCTTGAGAGAGTGTGAGCTTTAATTGAGCATCTGGAAGTTTGCTGTCAAGAAGCCTACTATTGAGTGACATTTTTAATGACATGTTTGAGGAATGACTCATTCCAGTGAGCTGCTCTTAATTCCTTTTTGAGGAGCTTGAGCTTATAAATTAAAGGCAAGTAATGAGTCTCTATGGACCCGAGTTGACCACATTGCATGAATAAATTGTTGAAAAAAGGGGTTTGTGATATGAGGAGATAGCTCGAGAATACAAAAATATCCATATTATGTGTAGTGATGAAGTTTTTACGGTGAAGTTTTCTATCCAGGCCAAGGAACTCGCATCCAATAAATGAAATGTTCTTTGATTAGTGATACATTTGGAGTAAGATGGGGCTTTGGATTCCTTGTTGAAGGCCTTTCTTGTGATGCCGTGTCTTTGGATTTTGGGAGTGTAGAAAAGATGAGGTTGACATGAGAAAAGTCTGCAAGATTGTTAGGGGAGTTGAAATTGAGGACTTAAGTGGAGGAAGATGGAGCTCTATCAATGGAGAGAAGACTGGCCTGCTCAGAGATGGAAGAAGCCAAATAGCTATGAGTAATGTAGCTCATGCTTTTCACTCATCTAATAACACATGTTTGAAAGGTGGCAGGTGGTGCTGGCCAAGTGGCTTTGATTAAGTAGGCAGTATAGTAATGGTAGATGAAAGTGCATGCAGAGGTAGGAGTAGATTTCCAATCTTGTTGAACTTTTATGATCTGTTCCTCCCTTGAAAGTTTAGAAGAACTTCTTGTTAGGTAATATAGAGATCTTGTCCACGTTAATTAGATTCCTAATTAAGAATCTCACCTATCGCTCACCTACCTTCCCACCTACCGCTCACCTACCACATCCCATCTATCGCTCACCTACCACATCCCATCTATCGCTCACCTACTTACCACCTACCACTCTCTTGGTTTCTATAAATAGCCTCTTTTGGCGTAGAGAAAGCCAAGCCAAGTGAAGAGCCAAGCCAAAGCCAACCAAGGACCAAGCAAAGGGCCAAGCCAACTCCTCTAAGAGAGAAAGAGAGGAAGAGAGAGAAGAAAATAGAGATTTTCTTGAACGCGAGGCGCTCGACGGTGTAATTCCTCGAAGAAATATATTTATCTGCAGTTCCGTGGACGCAGGCAAATTTGCCAAACCACGTAAATTTGTGTGTCGATCTGGTATTTTTCTGCATTCACATTTTCTCGTTCCATTTTTTGCTTTATCGTCGTCGTTTTTCATAACTCTTCTTTAGGTAAGGGAGGTTCATTATTGACTTGGACACAAATGCATGCGAATGTGAGGTGTGATTCGTTCTCTGTTAGACCATCAATCGGTAACAAAACTCTAATTTTACTGCTAATTTTGGAGATGCCCGAAGAGTTCCAACACCATAAAATATGATGCAGAATTTTTCTAGACATAAATAGACGTTTCGTGAGATCATATTTGAAGAACAAAAGATTCCTTAAAGAAAAACTACTGGCCATCCATCCAAAGCCAAAACCTAATCCTCTTGGAAAGCAAGGTTAGAAAAAAGAAAGCAAAATCATCATTTATAAAGAGCATTTGGAAGTTACCTATGAGATTCTAGATTTTCATGATAGCCTCCAAAAGATCCTCAAGTAGAAGTGCTCCATCAGGGCCATCAGCTACTTCTTTCCATTAATAATGCTTTCGAGAACTTCTTATTGCGCTCCGCATTTATCAAATTTTAGCTCTCTGTTGATAGAACAGCACTACAATGAAAAATATTTATTTTCTAAAAAATATTTCACATCAATCCTTAATGTATACATGATTTTAAAGACGTATTTACATGTCTAACAAGTTTAAATGTACATACATAACACTCAAATCATTAACATCATATAAAAATGCCATAATTACGACATTTCAAATCTAAAATACATCCTTTCATAAATAGGTTTATGATGCCAGTGCTAAAAGTATAAATATCAAATTTTGATGGTTAGATTTATAGATACATAAGAATTGTGTGGCATGCGTGCACATTTCTTATATTTTTATTAATTATTTTAATTTTTATAAATATGTATTGATCATTTTATCCCATTACAAGGTTAAGAGTCCAATTTCTAAGTCTATGTGAATAGAAATGTAAATTTATGATTACTTTAAAAAAAAAAATTAAAAAAAAAAAGTAAAATAAGTTTGATGAATATCCAATCAATTCCCAATCAATCACACCAATTCAATTATATTAGCTGAAAAAAATCAAAAAAATGAAAAATAAACTCATTTAGTCTCTCAAAAAGTTTTCAATATTTATATAAAAATAAAATAAATATTTTAAAAATAAAGTTTATAGCATCCAATGTGTCATAAATATAAATATAAAAATTTAAATATTAGATATTAAATATATAAAAATTATGTGGTATTGATGTACCATTCTCTAATATAAAGTATAAATAAAAAATTAATTTTTAATTTAATATAAACAAAAAAAAATCTTAAAAAAATATTTTAATTAAATACTAAAAATAAATAGCATTCCCCTCTCACAAAGGCAGTGGCATCTTTTAAGGCTAAAAGCAAGAGGAGGCAGCTAAGTGCTTTCAAATCAAAAGGTCCTCTCAAAAGACACCACTTGTACGGATGCTCCATAAATATAAACCCTAACAGTATAGCACCTGAGCCAAACCAAATCAATCAAAACCAAATAAATAAATACCTAAATCTAAATATTATAAATTTCTATGAATAAAATATTAATATTTATTAAAAAATAAAAAATAAAACTACTGTTCAAAAAATTTGTTGCGGCTGTTACAACCTTCTTTTATTTCAAAAAAGTTATTCTGTAGCTTTCTGGCATACACCGTATTGGCCTTTATTTTGAGAAGAAAGCAAGACTCCCTTTTGTTATAGTAAATACTAACGTGTGAAAAGGTTTTCGTTTGGTGAAACAACGTCTCCTGAAGTTGTTTCGCGAAAACAATACTTTTTTACTTTATTTTATCATGAATGTGGCTTTTAAAGGATCTTCGCACGCTCCTTCAAAGAAAGCCTTATCCAAGTCGGGTCGAAAAACTCAGCTTCCCACGATACTTTTTTTTTAAAAACAGTAAAATCACAGTTTTGTCTAACATCACAAAGTACGATTTGATAACACCGCCACCCTAACGCTCTAAAACATTAATATATCACCTTAATGTTATGAATTTACCAACATCCAACAAAGAGTGTAACTTTTGTTTGAAACCAATTGTGATATGTTTACATATTTAATTAAAACAAAATATACAGTATATGGTTAATTAATTAAAATTATGTTAGTCTTAAATTAAAATAATTGAATAACCATAAGAGAATTAGTTTAGCTGAAGAAAGGAAAAGTTATAAGGCCTAGCATGGTTGAATTCATTTGATTGTATAAATGAGAAAATGCAATTCTATAAGAGTGTGAGATTTTCTATAGAAATGTGGTAGAGTCATGAAAATGTTGTGCAAATTTGGAGGAAATACTAGTGATGGTCGGGCTAAGGTGGTTCGCAATTGTGGCGGCGGTCCTGTGACGACGACAACACTAATCAATCTCTTACTACTATCCCATAACAATGATTACGAGCGACGGCGGTCACACAATCGAGGTGACGACAAGGCACCTATTGTTTGACAGTAATTGCCGGCGGTCCCCGACTTTAAACTTTATTCAAGAGGTTGAATCTAGATTTTATCTTTTCATCTCTCTTTATTATTTTTTTTATTTTTTTTATTTTTTATTTTTGTTGTTGATAAATTTTTACTGGATTTTGCACAAAAATATATTTTTTTTTCTTAAAATATATATCAATCTATGTTAATATTCACTAGTTCTACTCGTCCTAAAATTGAGAAAAATATTATGTTATCTTAATAAAAAAAAGTTAAATTAAGAGTATTAGTGTTTATAATACATTCAACAACTACTTACTTTAATCAAATAAAATAGAGAAAATTACATACATAGCACCCTATTCTTAGGAGCTTACCTATCTCACACCTAACTTTCATTTTTACACACAACATTTTAATTATTGATGGAAAGATGAATTTGACTATTAAAAATTGATAACGAGCACAATTTTTCATATGATGTTTGTAATTATGAAAGTTTAGGTGTTAGATATGTAAATATGAAAGTTTTAGGTGCTATGTACGTAAAAGTCACAATAAATTGCTAATATTCAAATAAGATCAATAAATAAAATTACACCATATATTAAAGTGAAAAAAATTTAAATTAGTTTGAGGATTAAGTTAAATCTATTTCTCAAAAAAAATTTTGAATTTAATTATCTTTCTTAATTACATTTGATTTGTATTAATTAATTAACTGATTATAGTATATAGCTAAAGGCTGCCTGATTTAGAAATGAATCTGTCAACAGATTTATGTTAATTTTAAATGACGAATGAGCTTGTTCTATTTTCGCTTCTAAAATGAAATTAAGTTTTTATTAATTACACAATTAAATTAAATTAGATTTTTAACAGAGTTTTGAATATAATTTCATATTCCTTAAACCTTAAATTTAAATTAAAAATTAAGAGCTAAAAAGGCTTAAATTTTAGAAGAGGACATTTTATTAAAATGTTAGCATTTACATACATAACACATAATTCTTTTGTATTTACATATATCGCACCTAAACTTCCATAATTACACACATAATACTTAAATCTTTAATAATATATAAAAAATAACAGTATCATCATTTCAATTTTTAACTATATGTCACATTAGCTTGCATGAAAATATATATTTTCTAATGCGTGCTAGTAAATTCACAGTAGATTATTGTCTTTGTGTTGTAAAAAAATTCAGCACACACACAGATGAAAAATAAATAAGCGGTAACGACTCCGGAAGTTTTTACTTGAAAAACCCGTAAAGGGAAAAACCACAAAGCCTGGCCCAGTTGCGAAAATCCACTATTGATTGATATTTACAAAAATCTCATATCCCACAGACGGGAAATAGTAATTATATGTTTCAGACTACAATGTCAACTGACGGTGTCTGATTGGTGGTGATTGATGATGATTGACGGAGGTTCATGGTGACGGAGGTTGAAGGAGGTCGACGGTGATGGAGGTCGACGGTGACGGAGGTCGACGGAAGTCAGCGATGGTTGACAGCGGTTGGCGGTGGGTGACGGCGGTCTGCGATGGTGCTAAGCATCAGCTTCTCCTCAAGGCTTCTGGCTCTCTCTCTAAACTTTCCCCCCTTTCATGTGAAGGTTGGGGGTTTATTTATAATGTTTTGGGTGCAATTAATGCAGCCAGTTTGATCGGACGGTTTAAAAGGCTCCCCCCCATCAGACTGCGTTTAAGAGGTATTTGATGGCCATAACGATGTCAGAATTGAGTGATATTGAGCTCGTTGGATTCGTCTTGTCGAGACGCTCGATTCGAGCATGACTTGATAGTGTCGATATTTGTTTGAATTTCCAAATGTGTCTGAAAATCCTCTAATAATGTGTTAATGACTTGATCTGAGCTTGATTTGACTCAGATTGGACTAGTTTTTGTATCATTAGGTTCGTCTCATTGAGCTGATCAGCTTGATTATAAGTTTGCTAAAATCGGAGCTCTTGATGACTTTTTTTCAAGATTTGAATGTTTTACTGCTCAAAAGATTGCAGTGAAATTCGTGTCGTGCCTCGAGATTGGTGTTGGATAATGAAAATTTATTGTTGTTGTATCAATTTCATTTTTTTTATATAGTTAAAACAATAAATGTAAAAGATAAAATTTATCCGATAACCTCCGTATAACTCTGATGGGTAATTTTCCTCTATTATGTGTGCTTAAATATCAAAATTTTTTATTTTTATAAATATTATGATAATTGATGAAAAAGATTGGTTGAGAGGAAGAATGAGTTATCACGGGCAGCCGCCCATAGCAAGAGCTTTGGATTCTCTTCTTCTCTGTCACTGTTTCAATGATTTGGCATGAAAGAATAAGAGCAAATTTACTTTGATTTTCCATATGGTTTGATATTATCCTCTTAGTTATTTAAGGGAAGAAGACTAGATAATCATTATCATGGTCGAATCGACTCCCATCGAATCTTCATCTTCACTTACTCCTACATTAGCGAGTTATTTGTCAATTCATTCAGTCAACCTTTTAATTTCTGCTCGATCCGCCGGATCATCCGATCCATGCTGACTGATAACTTGCGGAATTCATTGGGAATGATTCTTTGACACTTGTCCTGTCCAGTACCGTTTGATTTGGTTCGAATGGTGTGCATGTTTCGTTAAAAATCTAAAAATTGAATGAAAGCTTTTTTATATGATTCAGTTCGATTTTGAATTCTTTTGATTTTTGGAAGAATCATGATTTTTAATAAGTCTAATATTTTGGCTTTGTCAAAGTTACACTGATGAAATATAATAATATTTTAGTTTTGTTGAGAAAGTAGAGCAAAGAAGTGCAAGAATTAAGAGAACAATCAAGAACGAACATAAATATTTAACGAGTTCCGGCAATGTGCCTGCTTCATAAGGAGCAATGAGCAGCAGCAGATTTGATTTCTTGAAAAAACAGTACATACCTTTTATGGTTACAAATGCAACACACACATACACACGGAAAAAATTTGTGTCAATCAACCGCACACAGAGATGCGTAAGTAAAAAAGTACACGGGGCTTACAGGGGGTTACAAGAGGGTTATAACCCTCTTGTACCTCCCGTGTAACTCCCGTGTACAAATGGATGAAATAAAAGCGCGGGTTACAAGTGAGTTACACGAGAGATACAAGGAGGTTATAACACGCTTGTAACCCCCTAGTAACCCCCATATAACCCCTGTGTACTTTTTTACGTACGCAACTCTGTATACGGTTGAAGGACGCAAATTTTTTCCCACACATACACACACACACACAAATATATATATAATCCTAGTGTGCAATATGTAATTACATAATTTCCCTATATCGTATCACGGGGGCAACCGTATTTTATGAAACTCTCCCAATTGCACAGTTGCTTCTGCTCCGTTCCGTTATAGCATCTATCACTTATATAGCATATGAGTCATACCTAACAAGTTTGATAATGATAAATTTTAACAAAAATTGGTTCCATTTGAATTTGCTGGCTCGTAAATTTTAATTTTGACATAATAACAGCAGACAAAATTTAAAACATTATTATTTATAAATCTTGCGTCCATGTGATTCATGTTTCCATCAAACTATTAAGAACTTGATAGAAATGAAAAACATGGATTGCAATTTTATCGTGAATTTTTGTATTTAAGTGAGAATTTGTGAAATGATTGAAATAATGGTGCTAGATTTGTAAATAGTAATATTTCAGGAGCTATTTATGTAATTATTTTTTTAATTTTTATATTTAAAATTTATATTTATTTTCCTCCAAAAAAAAAAAAAAAATCACCGCTGCAATCATAGCATCTCTCACATCTCCAGCTCGGAAGTCCGTCTCACCCAATGTTTTTATCTCCCCTTTCGGTGCCCAAAAATAAAAAAAATTAGTAAATTACGGCCATATTATTTAAATCTTTAATATTACATAAAAAATTATATTATTGATTTTTTAAAAAATAAAATACAAAATTTTAAAGCATGTTGAGAAATTTAGGGCGAAGAAAATAAGAATCGACACAAATCCAGAAAAACACACATAGATTTAATGAGGATCGGCAAAAATGCCTACGTCCTCGGGAGTAGAGCGACGACTTTCCTTCCACTAATCAGAAAAGAGTACAGAATACAATATTACAACCATAAGCCCTAGGGTTACTCACTGGGCCTATTTATAACTGTAGAGTACAATATGTAATTACCAAATTACCCCTGTACTAAACCGCGAGGCTTTGCCCCCACACTCCCAACCCACATAATAAACTCCCTGATTCGCCCGCTCCGCTCCAACATTTATTCTATATTAGGTATATGAGTCATACCTAACAAAACGCCAAAAACATTTTATACGAAGATGCTGAATAGATGTAGAATAAATGTGTGTTGGCATATAAATTTCCCCCAAATAAATCCTAAAATAGATTTAGAAATGCTTATGCATCTAACAATCAAACTTTTTCTATTTATTAAAACAATATCCGATTTTTTTTACGTTATCTGATTCATTGCATACGCAAATATGGATGTATGGGAATTTTTTGTCAAAAATTATCTAGCTAAATAGACCTTACTTGTGGAAGTGGTTGAATTGAACCCGCTTGCCAAAGCAGTTGTTTTCATCATTGTCACTTCCTTGGGAGAATAACATAGCGTACTTATATGGGGGTAACTATTCGAGGAAGGACACCCTTCAATCAGTCTTTAAAGGCTCTGCCTGACACAAAGAACTCGGTCCTTTCACTCAGATACCTGGCATAGTCGTCGTACCGATAGTATTTGGTATTAACTACACAATAATACATCACGTTGACATCATGATATTTCATCAAAATATTATAGAAAGACACCATGTAATTATAAATATGTAATACACTTCCTTTCCTCCCCCATATGTAAGAGAAGTGATACAAGGGAAATAGAGCAATATCCTTCCTCTCCTAAGAAAAGAGCTCTATCTACGCTTTCAATCTCTTTATATCTCTCTCTCTCTCTCTTTAATTTCATGTAACTTAAGAAATATCTGAAGAGTCATCTCATTCCGGCTTACCTAAGATTGAAAGTTATAAAATTTCTCAAGATCTCTCCAAATGAATTTCGTCCATCCCATTCTCTCCAGCATCCTTTTTATGATACATGATTTTTTATGAGATTGTATATATGTGCTCAAGAATGATATGGAAACCTACGTCATAAAAGAATTCAACATTTATATTTCTATTTTTTATTTCTTATTAAAGTCTGATTAATAAAATAACTATAATAATAATAAATTTAATGCAATAGACTAATATATTTTTTAATTAGTTATTAAATTCTTGAATGTATAAAATTTGAGAATTATATCTACGTTATATATATATATATATATATATATATATATATATATATATATAGCCTCTCTCTATTCATCCCTGTTAGCATGTTTGCAGTCAAACAGTTCAATCTTTCCCTCTCATTATCACGCTCGTCCTCACATGATCATGGCGTCCCCCTACTTTCTGGGCCTAACAGAAGAAATAATATTTATATTATTATTATTAATTCTTTAAAAATAATAATATACTCAGCTTATTTGTATTAAAAAACAAAAAGAAAAACTATTGCCATGGAGTCAGTAGAAATAATAATAATAATAATAATAATAAATTACCAAAAATAAATATAATGCACAGAGGAAAATAGGTTGTTTCCTCTGAAAACCAAAACCCTAGAAGGAGAGTTGACACCTCCTACTCTCCTCTTTCTCTGCAGCACACTGTTGCAGACAGCAGCAATAGTAAATCTCCTCCCATCTCTCTCCCTCCTTTCCTGTACTTTACTGTTTCCAGATCTGTCACCCAACTCTCTCTCTCTCTCTCTCTCTCTCTCTCTCTCTATATATATATATATATATATATATATATATATATCTTATATTATTATTATTATTATTATTATATTGTTATTATTAATTATTAAATTTTTTTATATTGTGTTCATTGCAGTTTAAACTGGAGTTTGCATACTGTTGAGGGATGCTACATTGCTAGGCTTCAGCAAAATATTTGGTTGTGTTGAGATATCTAAATATAATTATTAGAAAGAAAAGTTTTATTGATTATTATATATTTTCTTTTCAATACTTTGTTATCATATCATACATTATGTGATAAATATTTCAATTATAGTTCACATTCATCTTTATGAAAAAACATTTTATTCTTTTAGCCTATATCATCCTATTTAAATATAACACACAAATATCTCATTAATTTTTGAAATCTAAAACCTTAATTATTCAAAATAATCTCATCATATAGGATTTATCCAACACATCAAAATTAAATGTTTTCAATATCCATCTAATGCAGTGTCTACTTGAATTTACATTAAATAAGATTTATCAAATTCAGGATTTATCTAACGTCGTGAGCGATGACACAGATGACTAGCGATCCATCTTATAGTTATATCTAATAAATCTGAGCTTTGCATTTACTTCTTCTTTTTATGTTTTGGAGATAAATTCATGTCTAAATCTCATAAACATCCCCTAAATCAAGGAATAGTCCACACGTACTGGCCGTCACGTCGCCTACCGATACAGTATATGATTACATGATAACCAGTGATTAGGATGTCCAGAAGCAATATTTTGTACTGAATCAAATAACATCACCTTCACCTTTACCAAATTCACCACTCCCCCCACCATCAAATCACCATTACTATTACCATTACTATTACTCCTCTTCCTTCCCTCTCCCCTCCCCCATCTTTAAACCCCTCACTCTCTCCCATTTCAAAACCCACAAATTTAACATGAATACATCCTCCTCCTCCTCCACCACCACCCCCCACCTCCCCCCCTTAAGCCGCTACGAATCCCAAAAACTCCGGGACTGGAACACCTTCAGCCAATACCTCCGCAACCACCGCCCTCCCCTCACTCTCACTCGCTGCAGCGGCGCCCACGTCCTCGAATTCCTCCGCTACCTCGACCAATTCGGCAAAACCAAAATCCACTCCATCACATGTCCCTTCTTCGGCCAACCCAACCCCCCCGGCCCCTGTCCTTGTCCTCTCCGACAAGCTTGGGGAAGCCTCGACGCCCTCATCGGCCGCCTCCGCGCCGCTTATGATGAGCACGGCGGCGCCGCCCCCGAAACCAATCCTTTCGCCGCACGCGCTGTGAGGCTGTATCTCCGTCAAGTGCGGGAGATTCAGTCGAAAGCGCGCGGGGTTTGTTATGATAAGAAGAAGAAGAATGGGAGCAAACAACGGCAAGGGTGTGAGTCTGGTAATTGATTGATTGAATCTCTATGTTCTTCATTTAATGTATATCGTTTGGTGTTTCAGGGGGTGATGTTGTGGGTGGTGGACTTGTTTTGAGAGGGCACTGTTTGCGCTGTACTGTTCTTCTATTGCTTCTATTTATAGCTCTGTAGGTTTTTGCCAAATTTGACAGCTTTTCTTTTATTGTCAGATGTGTATTAAGGGGAAATTGAATTGACAGCCTTGTGTAGGTTTGGATTTTTGTTTTTTTTTTTTTATTATTTTTTATTTTTTATTTTTTATTTTGTGTGTGTAAGGGTGAGTGTGGAAGCTAATTTATGTTGATTTTTTTTATAAGCAAAGCAAAAAATTTAGGAGAAATTATTGTCTATGGATGTTCGATATAGACTGTCATGTGATTCACGATGTTATGATTGTATCTAGATTGTTATCCGGACTTACGATTAGTTGCACGTAAAATTTTTTATAGAAATTTGATATTTTCTTTTTAAGAAGGTTGAGTGAAGAAGAGAGAAGAAATTGTTGTGGAAGAAATTTAGGTTTTGTTTGAGATAGAGGTGAGGTGATGGTGTAATGAGGTATCATACTTTATGGTGTTCCTCAAAATGAGGTATCATACTTTATGGTATTTGAAACTAAAAACCTAACTTGGCGAAATAAGGAGGTTGTCAAAAATATACGATCTGACATTTGAGAAGTAAAATAAAATCGGGTAACTGCTGCAACTTCTTGAATAATAGTTTATTCTGCAGTAGCTTCACAGTTGCTTCTTCTTTTCAACTGTATCAAACAATCTCTTAATCTCTCTTAATCTTAGGATCCGTTTGGGGCAGCTTATTTGGTGCGGTAGCGTTCTGAAAACGCACATGACCTGTTTGGGTAAACCGCGTTTTGGTAGCTTATGTGTTTTCAAAACGCTGAAAATAGCATTTTCACACAACACCTACCTAGGTGCAGTGGGAGCTTTCTGTCCGCGGTCTGACTTTTACAAAAAAATAAAAATTTGTAATAGTTACCGCACCTAACTTATAAACAGTAGTTTCACAATTGCTCCAAACAGACCTTGAGAGATTATTTGAACATTATCAACTATTTTATCTAAGTGCATAGTTGACAGTTAATATTATTATTTTGATAAGAAGTATGAACAACAAAGCATAAATTTGTTTTAAAGAGAGATGTTCTTAAGATTTTGGCAAATAAATTAATTTATGCTTATTTTTAAACTAATAATTAAAGTTCCTTCTTCTCCTTTTTTATTCTTTATTTATATTTAAGAATTTTATATTTTAATACTAAAATCTTTGACAAGTTTTAGAATATTTTACAATTAAATTACCTGAAAATCATGAAACAAAGCTTAAATTGAACGGCAAAGCTTAATTTCTATGGAAAAGTGTTCTTCCGAGTTGATTTTGAGTATGAAAATATGATTTATGTAAAAAAAAATATTTACATGCATGCCACTCACATGTATTTCACTTTTTAAAAAGTTAAGGTAGCGATTTAAAATGGTATTAGCGTAAAAAATCAAAGTTTAGGTAAATTAAATTTAAAATTGTTCGCAAACAGTTCGTGTTCTGTTCATCAAGGAGTTCGTGTTCGATTCATTAGATATGTAAATGAGACGAACACAAACAATTTTTTTTCGTTCGGTTAGTTAAACAAACCAAACACGAACAGTGATGCATTCGTTCTTGTTCGAAATAAAAAATAATATAAAATAATATAAAATAATTATTTATAAAAAAATTATGATATTTTAAAAAATTAATTTTATAAATTATAATATATAATAAATTAATAATAATAATAATATATTAATATACTATATTAGTAATATACTAATACATATATTAGATATTTATATAGTATAAGTTATCTAATTAATATAATTTATTATTTATATATGTTAATATTAGGGCTGTCAAATTGGCTCGTCGTTCGCGAACAGCTCATGTTCGACTCGTTCGTTAAGAAACGAACACGAACAGTGACTTCACGAACAATTTCGAACACAAGCTTATTTCAAACAAACTAAATTTCAAACGAACCAAACACAAACAAAAGCTCTGTTCTTTCGTGTTCGGTTAGTTTACACCCCTACTTCTATGTATATACGAAACAAAAGTATTTTTTTTATTATTAATGAAAAAAAAAACATTTAAAAAGAATTCAATATCTGGATGCGGCCGGTCAAGCCGCCGTGTATCGCGCAACAGTCCATCCAAATTGTCGTCTGAACGTACAGTCGCTGCACGTAATAATCACTCTCATATAAAACTTTAACAAGAAAGGAAACATTAATCTCAAAAGAAGAAACCGAAAAATATACTAAAGATAAAAAAAAAAAAAAAAACTTTATATTTTATATAAAATTAGGAGTCATTTCTATCACAATCTTATGGCTTTAAAT
Organism: Papilionanthe hookeriana x Papilionanthe teres; assembly: GCA_022702705.1. Classification (NCBI taxonomy): domain Eukaryota; kingdom Viridiplantae; phylum Streptophyta; class Magnoliopsida; order Asparagales; family Orchidaceae; genus Papilionanthe; species Papilionanthe hookeriana x Papilionanthe teres. Next base: position 83,573,678 of record CM040425.1, read on the forward strand.
GTGCATTTCAGTTTTAAAAAAATACATAAAATGATATTTATTATGTGATATTAAAGAGTTGAGGGTGGAGGCACAACTTTATTTGCAGGAGTGCATGAACTTTAGTATTCTGCAAATAGTAGAACTTTTGGGTGCTCCACCATCTTTAAAAAGTAAATTCAAATAATACTTATGTGAAAAAAATATTACATTTGTTGTCCAGACGTCCGGACGACGGCATGGATTGTAACACGCTGCTCCTCACTGGGCGTGGTGGATCCAGATTGTCGTTCGCACGTCTGGTTATCCAGACATAATATTTCTCATAGGATATGATATCTCCATTATTTTTAGATTTTTAATATTCTTTTTTTTTTTAATTATTAGTCAAAACCTAAAATTCATAATCAAATCATTTTCATGCATATAATAGATTTTAAAATGCTATAAATGTGAATATCAAAATTTACGTGCTAAATATATAAATGAATGAGAATTATGTGTTATTTATGCGTGTAAACTTACTATAAAAAAAATGAATGTCAGCTTCCTAAATAAAAAAAAATTAAATGTTGTAAGTAATATATTTTTTTTTTGTTTAAAACCAAAAATATGCAAATATCGGGTCATACCTATAAAAACTTTACTTTTTTTAACTAGAAATATTTTGTCTCATATGCTTGTGTTAAAATTTTATTTGTGACTCACATTTATTTTAATAACTTATCAATAATTTATGTCATTTATTTGATAACTCATGATAACCTAAGTTATTTATTTTCTTAACTCATAACTTATGTTATAATAAATGATAACTTAAGTTGTTAATTTTTATAAATCATGATAACTTAAGTTATTTATTTTCTTTACTCATAACTTATGTCATAATAAATGATAATTTAAATTATTAATTTTTATAACTCATGAACACTTATGTTATTTATGTCATAATTTATGATAACTTATGATATTCATATTTGTAACTCATGTAACCCATAAAATGAATAGTGGTTACTAACTTATGTCATTGATATTAATAATAAAAATCAATTAATTTATTAAATTATCATAAATCATATTGGTTAGTAACCCCTTGATGGATGGTGGTTAAATAGAGCATAATTTAGAGAATGAGTCATCTATCTTCTCAACACACCTCATACATTTTTCTCCATCAGAAAGTACAGAAAGATGAAACGGATTAGAGAGATAAACTCAATCTCTTCAATATCAAATTTTTAATAACGAATTTTTTCATTATGAATATATGTATGTCTTAATTTACTATGGATATGTAAAAATCAAGATGTTAAAAGATCTTTGCTATTTTTAGAAGTTGTGTCACAAAATTCAAACGTGAATTTCTAACAGTATGAACTATATATGTATATAATTATATTGCGAAATAATGAGGAAAAAAAATCTTCTAACTTCGGGTCTGTTTGGCGCAGCTACAAATTATCCAGATTATCAGGATAAGCCTGATAATCTGCTGATAAACAGATTGTCCGGATAATTTGTCTGTCTGTTTGGTTTGAGTGTTTGGAAAACAGCTGAATTACAGCTGTTTGTGGCTAAATGACAAATTTGCCCCTGTTCTGAATAAGTTGTTAAGCTGTTTGGTTTCAGCGGTTTGAGACCAGCTGATTTGCAACAGTTTATCAAAAAATGGCTTTAAAACAGTGTATACTAGATCTAATGAACAACTTGACTTTCATCTACAGAGAACAACTTGACTTTTCCAGAGGACTAATAACCCAAATGAAATATTATTTCACTGATTACAAGATGAGACGATCCTAGAGGTTCTTTGAGGTCTAAAATGATCCTCTTGAGCAAGCACTAATTATCAGCACACTCTAATCTTGCAGAAATTACTTCAGAAAACAAGTATAATAGAGGCTGCAAACCGACAAGACAGGTGCAGAAGTCAGAAGATGATACCTTCTCATATGTGATCACCTACTTTTGGGAGCACACATGTGGAGCTGAGAAAGAGAACAATCTTAGATGCAGAGAATCATGTGTTACCATCTTTGAATCTAACACCGTCAATGGCATCAAACAAGAGATTCTTTGTTCTTCCTTCCCATCTCCACAGCAAAAACATAAGGATGAAGGAAGCAAAAACACCTCCAGCAGTTCACCTTCAAACTGCTTTGAGCTGCCAGAGGAGTTACAGAAGCCATCCATGATAGGATTAGAACCCGGCTGGAGTGATACATGGCCTGGCTTGCAGAGGAGTTACAAAAGCCAGAGGACTTGCAGCCTTCTCCAGCAACCCCATCTCCCCATAGAAGTTCAAAACTTGAGTGTAGCTTCCACTTTGGCATTTGATCAATAGTACCTAGGGCAAGTTGTTACAGAGTGTTGCGATGTGTGACGCCGAAGATGGAGATGCAGATCGAGAGACGGAGGGAGCCGCAGATCAAGCGATGCCAAAGATAGTTATTAGGAGATGCAGATCGAGCGACGTCGAAGATGGAGGGAGACACAGATCAAGCGAGGGAGTGCTGCGATGTGCGGGATCGGGGAGGGAGATGAGTTCGAGTAGCGGCTTCCCCCCTCGGGTGTTTACCATCTTCCGTCGTATGAAAACGCGGATCGCGGGGTAGTGACCGCGATCCGCTTCTAATAGTAAATTGGAAACTCCATTTTAGAATAAGCTGTGGAAATGGGATTTCCAAACAGACTTTTGCATTTTGAAAACGCCGCCGCTGGGAAATAATCCCTCCCAAAGGCACCCTTAGATAACATTGTAGGATACAATTCATTTATCATCCCTAATCACTATGAACTTTTAATATATTAATAAAAAGGTACTCAACATAGGGATATGAAATCAAAGTTTGTGGTTGATTCGGGTCTGACGCAAAATTAATTAGTCCCAAAATGGTTTAACCCAAACCCGAGCCAAATTTTAAATAGATCATAAAGTTCAACTCAAAACCGACCCACCTTCAACTATCTTACCCGAACCCAACCCATATAGCCTGTTTATTATAAAGCATAATAGATATGTGTGTCTAGGGGTTTAAGCCAGTCTAATACGAGCGAGCCCAAACTCAGCTCATGTTCAGCTCATTAAAAATTACTTATGCTCATGCTTGGCTTGTTAAAAATTTCTTATGTTCCTGTTCGGCTCTTTTGCATAGTAAGCCGAACACGTGCGCGAACAAAAAATCATTTTGACAACCCTAATCATGCAAATGTAGGATAGTATGAGGTGGGGCGAGATATAAATTTTATTTTTTTTATTAAAAATTTATTTTACTATAATTTAATATATTTTTATTCTATTTTTTTAATTAATAATTTTAATTTATTATAAATCATTGTAAACTTGTTGCCAATTAATTTTTTTAAAAATACTACTAAGTAATTATATATATAATTATTTTGAGCCAAAATGAGAACATGAATGAATAAATATTTTTTGTGTTCGGCTTATTTATATATTTAACGCTAAAAAATGTTTGCGTTCGTCTCGTTAACTTAGCGAGAGAATCGAACATAAGATTCTTAGCACTAAACACAAACTGTTCGCGAACAATGAACTGTTCTGACAGCTCTATGCAGGTCAATTTCAGATCAATTGAAGTCAACTTTGGGTCAATTTCGACTTAGCAAGTCAACCTGAACCTAATCCAAAATGTAAGCGGTTAAAGTTCTTAACCGAACCACAACCCTATAATTATTTAGGTCAACCAGTACTTCAGTTTTTTGAGTCATATCAGGTCGAGCTGGCGCGTTGAATCAATTTTTGACATCCCTTACTCTGCCTACATAAAAACATACATAAATATATATCTAAAACCTAGGCTTTATTTTTTTACATTTATACCCCCCAAATATTCCATGTCACCCACTTTTTTCACATTTTAATAATGTAAACATTGAAGTTTTAAATGTTACCAAATTGCCTTACTAACCTGAAGTTAACCACCCGCCAACTTGAAATTAACACAAGATTGACTCGAATTTGACCATGATAGCTATTACATCTTCGATAAATGATCAGTTATATGGGTCAGGTCAGGCTCTGGTCAAGTAGTATCAGGTTGGGTTAAACCCAAACCTAAGCTGGTTTCTTCTCAGTTCACCAACAAGCATTACTCGATCTAAGAATGGAACAATATGAAGAACACAAACTAACCTGCCAATTTTAATTTTGCCTCAGAAGCTAGCTTGGCACACTCATCAAAACCACCTACATGGCTCCATCCCCCCTCTTAGGAAAGTATTGAGGCATATCTAATCTCATTCAATAGATATAATTATCAAGTCTTCATTTTATGGAAGGCCATTGCTTGGCTATATTCAGTAATTTATATATGTACCATTGATGAAATTTTACTATAAAATCTTACCTTACCCTCATCTGCAAATATGGTGTTAGAGGAGAGGCTATAACATTACATAAAATTATTCTCTTAAGCTTCTCACATCTTAGTAATAAGAAGTATTCACAAAGGCTTCTCTCTAGCCTTATTTTGTTCCCTCTTTCTACCGATCTATATTTGGATCTTATTTTTCTTAACAATTTTTGAGAGTAAGCTCAGGTTATCATCCACAGATAAATTCAAGTACAACACTCTCTATCATGAACAGGGTGAAAACAATATTATGTTCTAATTGCCCACCCTAGACATAACCTAATTTCGCTCTCAATCATGAAGAAGGAATGACGCCATAGATACAAAATTATTGCACTGCCTAAAATATATAAGAAAAAATATTAAATTTTACTATTTATATAGAAAAATTACGAATTCTATAAAGGTAATTCCCAAAAGAATGAAGCCATAGACTCAACTCCTTACATTACTACTTCAAAAACAACAACAACGACAAAGCCTTAGTCCCACTAAGTGGGGTCGGCAACATGAATCCTTTTTCTCTATTGCGTCATATTTAGTGTCATATTTTCATTTAATTCTAATAAATTAAGATCTTTTCTTATACAATAAGCTCAAGTCTTCCTAGGACTACCTCTATCTATCTTAACATAAGTATAATCTAAAACATCTACTCTCTTAATCAGATCATCAGATGGTCGACGTTTAACGTGACCAAACCATCTAAGACGACTCTCTCTAATTTTGTCTGTAACTGGAGATACACCGACCCTAGCACAGATATATTCATTTCGCATTTTGTCTCTAGGCTAAAGCCACTCATCCACCTAATCGTTCTCCTCCACCCAATTTTGTCCTCCATACATTACTACTTCACAAAAAAAAAAAAAATAATAATAATAATAAATAATAAAAAAATGAAAGGATTCTATTTATTTACAGTTATGCTTACAGTAAAAAGTTATTTATGTCCATATGATTCATAATATCTTATTATGAAATTCCATTCATAGTCTTTCGTAATGATTATAAAGACTATTATAACTTAATAAAAGGGAAAAGATTATTTTTTTTTTTTGTAAAAATTATCAATTTTAAATTAAAATTCTAAAAGGGCTAAAAGAAATTTTAGAATATTAATTATGTTCTCAACCCTTTCCAAATGAGTTTCAAGAGTTAGGATTAACGCCTTGGAGCTTAATGAAAATTATTGGAGCTAATTAAAATAGGAGAGTTTATATATATTAGTTCACAAAATTCGGGACCTCGATATTTATTACTCTTAGCTCGTTTGTTAAAAATCATGTTCGTAGAATAGACATTGTCATATGCAATCTAAAATAACATAATTATCGTTCTGTTGAAATAACTTTGGGAGATACTGCTTTACGAAAAGAAAGTGAATTCATGCATCAGCGTTCATTGCAACAGAACAAAATTTTACTCTTTTCTCAAACAACGAAGTCGAGGAATCGAACTCATATTGATTTGCTAATAATTAAGAATCATAGTTTTTACTACAGTGCATTTCAAAATGGTTGAACAAACATCATAAAAAAGATTCGAACTATTAGATATTAATAATAATAATAATAATAATAATAATAAAATTTATGATAATTACTTAGCGATGTGATTTTGTAAATCACATCATCAATAGGAGAAATTATTTCATATGTTATACAACTTATGTACGACAAAAACTAGATGAGGAGGCGACGTCACTAAAAATAAGCTTATAGTGATGTAGCCACCCCATCTCCTTCTTTGTACGTACGTATAACATAACATACATAAGAATTTCTGATCAAATTTTCTTGATGAATGATTCTTAAAAATCTATATGTACATGTGTATGAACATAACCTTAAATGTATTGAAGCTATAGTGTTTTTAGTAAACAAGTGAACGTCAATATATGAGATGAGCTTTGATTAGCACTTCAAGATATTTCTTCTGAGCATGGTTTTCCTCTACTTCTAGTTGTGGCACAAGGATGACATCTTTTAGCTTCTTCTGGTGATTGCAACATGATTGCAATAAGATAAACATTCTATGTTTCTATCTATCTATCTATCTATCTATATATATATATATAAACATTCTGTGTGTGTGTGTGTGTGTGTGTGTGTGTGTGTGTGTGTGTGTGTGTGTGTGTGTGTGTGTGTGTGTGTGTGTGTGTGTGTGTGTGTGTGTGTGTGTGTGTGTGTGTGTGTGTGTGTGTGTGTGTGTGTGTGTGTGTGTGTGCGTGCGTGCGTGCGTGCGTGCGTGCGTGCGTGCGTGCGTGCGTGTGTGCGTGCGTGTGCTCCCTACGTGTTAATTTTTGAAAATGTGTTATAGATCTCCAACTACAAAAAGCAAAAAAATACAAGACCCAACTCACCCCTAGGATATAAATTGTATGTATGTATATTCAATCTCCTATTAATTTAGACCTTACCTCTTATCATGTTACATAAAGCACTATTTCTTTTTCATCTATTCTTCAATATCTAATGAATTATTTAGGTGGTTCATATTAAGCTTTATTCTAGTGTTTCGTACTCTAGTTCTGAAACATGAGGTATAAATTTTATAATAATTAATAACCTTATCGAGTCAGCAATAATCAATTATATCTTATAGTAGTAGTATATTGAAATACTACAGTTGTCTTTTTCTATAAAAAATTTGAAGAGAAAGATAGAAGATACTAAACGGATTGATGAGGACAAATTAAATGTATTAAATACAACAAATGAAAAAAAAATTCAACAAATCATTTCTTTTTCATGCAACCAAGCTTCTATAATTACAAACAGTGACATGAAACCCTATCACTAATAAAAAACTAACACAACATCTTTATCTACAAGCACTATCACCTCATCATTGATCCTTTTCATCATCTTTTATGTATAGTTTATTCTTTCACCCTGAGAAGCCTACTCCTTCTAGATTTACAGTATCATAGCCACCATGGTCAAGCCCCATATCCCACATTAGCTCAAACTGTTCAACATTCCCATTCTTTGATCCCTCTTCCATTTGATCATATGTGAAGTTATTAAAGAAGTCACATTGCGTTAGAGAAGCATTTTGAATATAATTTATGTTGTTATCTTCCATTTGATAAGTAGAAGTAGTGGATAATGAGCAACCATTATTTTCGTCATAGTAAGAAAGTGGTTGATCTATAACAATAGGAGGGGACGGGTTCCACAAATCAGGAGGTGAGATAGCAGTGTAGCAAGTATTAGTTTCCTTATCTCTTTCCTCTTTTCTCTTATGAAAGACTCTACAAAGAACCCAATCTTCCTGTCATAGAGAAAACTTACACGAATAAGTAAGATTATCTTGATAAGTATCATTAAAAATTCTATATTATTGTTTAAAAGAAATGTAGCGATGTTTTAGTATAATAGAGATTAGTATCAGATTTTCTTTTTTTAATATTAAAATAGTAAACGAAAGAGACCCTCTTATATATTGTTATTAAAAACTTAAAGCTGATCATGAGAATATAATATAATGATAAATTTAAAAAATAAATGTTTTTACACAATCATCTATTCTATATATATATATATATCATATTATACATTCAATTAGTAAATAAATTTAAAAAAAAATAGAACAAACCTTTGGTTGAGAATGGGGAGTCTCAAGTCTAAATTCATGCATGACCCAATTAGTTTTGATCCCATTCGGAGCCCTTCCAAGATAGTACACCAATGTCTTCCTCATTCCCATTATCCCATTCCCTTTAGGGTTGCGTATAATTCTATCCTTCCCCGTGGCCTTCCAATACCCAGACTTTGTTGCTCTATTAGCTCGTGATCCTGTTGCATACTTGCGGTCACGAAAGCTGAAGAAATACCACTCGTTTGGACTTAGCTTCGCCATCTCTGAAAAGCACACATCACGAAACAAAATAATTACATAACTCTTAGAGTTACAAATTCAATTCATGATAATGAAAATGAGTGAAAATATAACAAAAAGTTATGGTTCACCCTTTGTTTGATATTTACAATTCTTATGCATTTACATGTCTATCACCAGAAGTTTGATATTTACAATTATAACCCCTTGGTTTGATAAGCGTATATGCATGTAAATATGAATATGAATGTTTAATGTTTAAATGTCTAAAAATTGGGTGGCATCTATGTAAAAACGTCCTGAATCGTCTCTTATCAAATCTATCTTGTCTTGTTGGTAGAGGGCAATTATTGATTGAACATTATTCATTATTCACTATTAATTGCGTTGATTGCCCGTATATCTAATTATATGTTGCCACATGCATCTCTAGTGCAATCAATGATCTCTTGTTCAGTATGACTAAGAGATTCTGAAGTTTGAGAGTCTAGTTTTTGTTTCATATGTTAAGCTAATTCTGGATGGAGTTTTAAGAGTTTTTGTTGACCCTCTCTATATCTTATTTATAATTTACAAGACTATATGCAATAGATTTTTATTCTCTTAAATAAAAAACATATAAATATATATAGCTGTGATATGTCGGTAGAGCAACCTCTTTGAAGGTCGTAAGTCCCTTCAGGTCACAGGTTCGAATCCTCTTCCGTCAGGTCTGCGAGTAGAATAGTGTTTTTTGAATATTGGACATATGATGGTGGTCGGAGACTTGTATAATAGCCTCCGACCATTCTTTGCATATCTATATATCTATATATCCTATAGTAGAAAAGATAAGGGAAATTCACAGAGTAAGCATACAATTCTTAACTATTTACATATCTCTTCCTAAAATTTTTGTATTTGCATATATATCAAATTTATACTTTAAAGTTACACATAAAAATGTGTATTTCACTTACAAAAATGATAATACTATTATTTTTATGTGATATTTAAGACTTGTGTGCTATATGTATAAATATGAAATTTTGGGTGTGGGATATATATGTAAATACATAAGAATGGTGTGCATAAAATGTAAAACTTTATAAGGCACACGAGAGGGCTATGAGTGCAAGTTTAAATCATTGGAGATTTTGTGCCACAAGAAACTAGTGGGCCAGTGCTGAAGCCATCAGTATTATTGAAGGGAATAATACAGCTAGCTAAATGGCTAATGCACGTAGTCATCTACAGTATTAATTAGCGTGTACATGTGAATTATTTGGCAGTGTTCTTATTATCTATAATAACTTGTACTGAATAGTTATGGAAATGGACAGAAATGGCCTTCAAAGCATGCTTTGGCATGCAGATTGTTCAGAGAATTTGGAAGAAAATATAGAAAGGAGGAAGGTGAAGTAGGGGTAAATATGTCATATTACAATTGCCTTGATTGGAGTTTAAGTTACTTTTATATTGTTTATTGTACTATTAAGTTGTTAATACTCTACCTCAATCTCCTACTATACATGAACAATAACATCAATGCTAGTTAATCCTGTATTAGGAGAAAATATTACGTTTCGATATTGTATGCATGCACTGTGTAGACAACGACATTGGTTGATCTCACCACGTCATTGTGCACACGGCATGATTTGATCCACATGATCGTCATTCATATATTGGATAACGGGACGTAATATTTTCTCTGCTTTAGAATCTAATTTTGATTAAAATATTGAGTATCTTTATAAACTTGAACAGTGCCTGTTCATCATCAATGTGTTATATATATAAAGATTAAGAATATTATCTTTTTATTAAATTTGCACAAACTAACATTATTAAAAAAAAAAATACAGAAAGCTGTATCACAGATAACAAAACTCACCTGGAAGATCCCAAGGTTCTCTAACATGCAAATCAACTTCCACCATGGTTCCCTGTGAAGTTTTCTTGTTTGCCACCTTCATATATAGATAATGGCAAACTAACTCCTCATCACTTGGATAGAATCTGAACCCCGGAGGTAGAGCTGATCCCACCTCCCTTAATCCCATATCTTTGTAAGAGAGAGAGAGAGAGAGAGAGAGAGAGAGTGGACTATTGAGTTGCTGTAAAGTGATGATAGTAAGAGCTGAAATCAATGAAAGTCTGATAAAAAAATTAACAGAAGAGATAAAAGTGGGGGAGTTTTGCGGGCAACAAGCACAACTATATTTATATACATGGAAGATGATCAAGAGGAGAGACCAATGAGTTAAGATAAGCTCATTTCAATGTCTATCCTCATATAATCTTCTCTGGTTCTTCTTACCAATCATGGGGAAGAAGCTATAGGAGAGCACATACTTGTGCTACAAGAAGAAGTAGGAGAGAACCATGGTTGGAAGAAATCTCTATAGTGGTGATAAAAGCTTAACCCATACTTTGACGTTTGCTTGTATCATAAAAACACTTATTATATAGGTTCTAAGACTTCCAAGTTTGTTATTTTCATACATGTTTATAGATTTTAAGCTTCTCTTTGAAGAGAATTAGTAATTATATTTTCTCTAATTAGCATAATAATTAGTATTTTTGTTTGATGATAATGTTAAAATCTATATATACACATGATGAACATAACAAACTTTAAGATTTTGTTTATGTATGGGATTTATATGCACACATATTTTATTTCTATCTTTAATTATTTAGATTACTAATTCATAGCACATTTATGATCATTCAATCTAACTTTGATAAAAAATTTTCAATCGTATAGTTTAGAGGTTCTTACAATTTGTACCATCTCCTTTATATCTACTTTAGCTCCATCTCTTGAAACTAGTCTAGTAACTAATTATCAATCACAAAACGTACACCTTATTACAGAGAATCTCATATATATATTTAGGGTTGTAAAAGAGACAAGCTTGAGTGAGCATAGGCTTGACTCGTGTTGTGCAATTTAGAGCGAATAAAACATAAATCCAGAAGAAGAACACAGATTTAAAGAGGTTCGGCAAAGATGCCTATATCCTCGGGAACAGAGCGGCGAATTCACTATTTCAGAGGAGTTACAAGTCTGGTTCACATACCCATAGGGTTACACATCTATTTATAGATAAAACCTACGGATAAATTACTAAAACGCCCTCGCTCCCCCCAACTAACTAAATTCCAAGAGATATTCATTTTCACCAGGAGACATCTCTTTATTCCAAGAGACTCCAAATTTCTGGTATATGAGCCATACCTAACAAATCTCCACCTTAGCGAATATCTAGCCCCTTAGGAGAAATGCATCACCCGGTATATGAGTCATACCTAACAACTCGTGTTTGGCTCGTTCAAAATTCATCTCAGACAAGGAATCTTCCTTCAACTAACGTTTTAGGAGCCCAATCAGGCTATAGATTGATTTATCAAAATAGAAAATCAAGATAAAACTAAACCACCTCTCTAAACTATATATGGTTAATATTCTAACTATCTTGGTTGATGGGTTTGTTTCTTTAATTTTAAATAATTTTCATGTCAACGGACTTTTTTATGACTTTATTTATTTATTAAATTATGTTTTCTTAATTGTTAAGATATAAGAAAAGAAAAAATAAATAAATAAATAAATAAAGTGGTGGCGTCAGCCATTTATTCCTGTTGGGGTGACATTAAGAATGTCGAAATAAATATGAAATTTATATTGATGGAGACTCCTAATAGACAAATAATTTTATAATTTTTGCACTGCCTTCTTATTATTTAATATTGACTGAACTTTTATTAAAAAAAAAAATAGACAAATGCTCAAAAAATACTAAAATAATAGAGACCATTGGAGCTTTCCTTGCAGTTCCCATTGAAAGTTTCACCAAACTCTGACTGAAAAATTAAATATTAAAAATTAAAAATTTAGCCAATCATGACAAAGGATATAATTCAATAATGGGTTAAATTATTTCATGATTTTGAAAAATTCATGTTTAATAACAAGGAAGTTTTGAAATAAAAAAATAAATATAAAAAAGTACTATTTATTTCACTTATTTGTAAATTATTTCATGGTGAAAGTTTGATTTCCATATAGACCAACTCGCTTAAAGAAGTTTCGTGTCAAAATATACACATCCTAAATAATCAAGAGGATCAGTCTGCCCATTTTCTCCAATAAAGTACATTTATTGAGTCCAGCACATTGAAAATAAACATAATTTTGACCTAACAATTCATTTTCCCCTGTGTCTGTTGAATTACACGAGAAAGAGTAAATGTTTTATCTCTTTATTAGATGGAAAATTGGTTCACTTGTGGGAAGTGGTGCCTGTGAGAGAGCAGGTGTGGGAGGAGGGGCAGTAGGAGGAGTGATCGGAGTGGTTGTAAGAGTGTTGAACCTCTCAGTGCAAGTGACAAACTTCTTTCGATAGAGTTAGTTGGCTTCAAGTTAGGGCATTCAAGTCAATTGTAAGTTGTATTTAGGCACAAGATTAGGGCGCATCAAGTTTAAGCGCCTTGGGGCCCTTCTCAGTACTTAGAACTATAAAATCACTATAGTGCTTAGACACTACTATTGGTAGTTGGGTGCCAAATTTAAGTGTGAGGAAGCTCAAACATATCATTTTCCTAGACAACATCAATCACTATTCGCTTGCCCCAGTGATCTTCTATAATCTCTATCAAGCGTGCTATACTCCCCTCAATTCTTTGTTGGCCTTCACGTATACGGTGAACCTCTTCAGTCATAGCAGCGACCTGCCTGGCAAGCTCCGCAGTATTCAGGTATGATGAGCTCGTGCAAACCCAAGAAGCGTGAGAGATCTCAACCTTCTTTTTCTCTGCCGCCTGCGTCTATAGCTCGAATTATGACTGCGCAATGGTAGACCGACTAACACTATTGCCACCATCAGTGCTCAGGCTCATGTAGGCAAACTGCCTATTCTAGAGCTACTCGTACTCCTTCTACATAATAAACGTCAAATATTAATTGTCATTTTAAACATTAAGTGTCAAAATAAATATCAAAAAAAGAAATATTTACTTATATCCACTCGTCGGGTGAGTAGTCGAATTTGTGTGGGAGAAAACTCAGGTGTGGCAGCAGCAGCAGCAACTGTGACTACAACAACAGGTGTGGAAGAAGACATCCTCTTCTTCTTGCTCTTATAAGTATTCGCTATAGTGTGAAGAATATGTGGTCGCTGAGGTGGCTAATGGCCAGCACCTTCTGTGGCTATTTGTGCAAGACTTATAGCAAAAATAATTAGGATCGGTATATACAAGTAAAATGAGGAATGTGCAAATCTAAACATGAAACATATCGTAACTATGTATAAAATAAAAATAAAAAATAGGACAAATATGACGCGTAGCAAAAAGCAACCAAAAACTTCAAGTTTGACATTTGCTAAAGTGTCAAAATCTGAAATAGTTACTCTCTTAATTGGGTCATCAATTAGTCAACGTTTGTGTGACCGAACCATCTAAGGCGACACTCTTTGATATTGTATGCCATTTGATCTACTCCAACCGTTTCATGGACATATTCGTTTCAAATTTTGTTGGTTAAACCAGCTGCAGGCAATTGCATGATTAGCAAGAGACTAAAATAAAAAATAGATTTATTAGAATTGATGATTTGGCTTAGAAAATGAAGAATGTTGCACACCTTCTCTTTAGTATGAAGGATACAATTGAAAGCACTCAAAATAATCTAAGGCTCAAAGATAGAAGTTGTCATATTAGAAAGAGCTAGCCACAAATCTATCCTTTTGATATACAATTCTCAACATAGTGGAAGGTAATAAGAAAATCGGTATAGGAGGACATTAAGATGGATCTATGGATTTATTGGGACTGAATGTCCAACACATTAAAAGCAGCACTGGAGGAATTCAATTAACTCACATGCTATCATGCTAGAAGGTTTGGTAATTATGAATAGAAAGTTTGTTAGGGAAGATAGAGAAATAGTGATCTGAAAGAGAGTAAGATAGGGAGGAGCTATTGGAAAAATTTTTACATTTGGACTCCGCACGTAGAGTTACGTGCGGAGACCTGTAAAATCGCGCCACGTGGCGCGCGTGGCAAAAAAAATAATATTCGGCCAGAATAACACAGGGAATATTCCCTCCGTGTTATTCATGTGTTATTCATGTGTTATTGTGTGTTATTCAGGTGTTGTTGTGTGTTATTCAGGTGTTATTCTGCTCTTATAATATTTCTGGTGTTATAATGACAGAATAACACATGAATAATACATAAATAACGCTCAATAACACATTAACACATGAATAACACGGGGGGAATATTCTCTGTGTTATTCTGTTTTTTTTTTCCGACACGCGCCACGTGGCGCGATGTTACTGGACTCCGCACGTAGCTCTACGTGCGGAGTCCTGATGTAAAAATTTTCCGAGCTATTGAGTTTTGTTTCAAGCAAAATAAAAAAAATAAAAAAATAACATTATTTTTTTTCACAAAATTACATAATAATTCGAGCAACTTGATAAAACGTATATAGCAGATCTTTGATAACATGTAGAAATTTCTAAATAAATTTCATATTAATATATCACACAATAACTCTATAGAAATGACGGATTATTAAATGGACCCTTAACTTTACAAACTAATATATTTATATATATATATATATATATATATATATATATATATATATATATATATATATTTATATATAATATAGATATCCTGATTAAAATTTGATGAAGCTATATTTTAAATTATTTGAATTTATTTTAAGATTATTTACTTATTTACAAATTAAATCCACTAAAAAAAAACTAAAAAAAGTTGTAAAAACTAATCAAAATCCAATTTGCTTCCATCTTAATCGAGCAGTTTGACTAATCATGTGAAACAAAGACTATCATATTAATTCACACCAAAGTGTCATCATAGGCAAGTCCAATATAATATGTTCACTAAATTATTTAAATATTTCGT
This sequence comes from Papilionanthe hookeriana x Papilionanthe teres, assembly GCA_022702705.1. Taxonomy (NCBI): domain Eukaryota; kingdom Viridiplantae; phylum Streptophyta; class Magnoliopsida; order Asparagales; family Orchidaceae; genus Papilionanthe; species Papilionanthe hookeriana x Papilionanthe teres. The sequence continues at coordinate 83,588,812 of CM040425.1, forward strand.
GTTGACTACGTGGCAACAAAATACACTAAGACGTGTCAGGCAAATTATTCTCTTGCACAAGAACTATGTGCATGTATGTCAATTTTTCTCAAATAAATTGAATCTATAACTATCTTAAGGTTTATTTGGGGAAAGTACGACGGTGATGCGGCTCCACACCGTCCCACCTCTTCTGATTAGATGTGGTAGCAACTTTCTAGCTAGGATCTAACATTTTCAAATAATAATAATAATCAATATAATAGACGTCGTAACGTTTTGCAGCATCAGATTATTCTTTAGCAGCTTCATAATTGCTCCTAAATAAACTGCAGCTGACTCAAATAGACCCTTAGCCATCATGCAAGGACAATTTTATTTATTTACTTTTCTGTTTATTTTATGTTATAATGAGGCATGGATATGATAACCACAATTATAAAAATGATGGATTTCAAATAATTGAAGAAGATATTTAAAGATGTCCATACTATAAATTTCAATTAAATATTTAGTTATGGTACTCATCCGAAAATAAATTTAATAACTCTAAAATTATTTATAATTTAATTTTGAAAAGAGAGGTATGGATATATATATCAAAACTTTGATTAAATTTTCCTACACTACACTTACCTCAAAATAATATTAATGGCTTGAGAGATTCATTCTACTTGAAATTTACATTCATATCATTCAATTAATATATATTTACATATCTAATATCTAATCTTTGTTTTTTGCACTTTTAACCCCACAAATTTGTCATACCACATTAAAAATATCATTATTTCAACTTTAATACATATAAAATGCAACTTTTTAAGCATATGTCAGATAGCATATTTATAAAAATTTACTCTCAAATCTTAGATACGTAAATACATAGCTATTCCAATAAATATATGTAAAACTTTTTAAAAGTTAACGTGTGTGTGTGTGTGTGTGTGTGTGTGTGTGTGTGTGTGTGTGTGTGTGTGTGTGTGTGTGTGTGTGTGTGTGTGTGTGTGTGTGTGTGTGTGTGTGTGTGTGTGTGTGTGTGTGTGTGTGTGGGCGCGCGCGCGCTGTAAGTCCCCTCTTGCAATGATTCGATCTCCACCGTGATGCATAAGAGGTGGAATTATAGACACATGACGTGGGGTTCTCATTATAGGCCCTCAGTGTGTGGGAAATCCAAATATCAATTTCCTTTAAATATGTGTGTGTGTGTGTGTATGTGCGCGTGTGCATGAGTGTGCGCGTGCCCGTGCATGTGTGCTGCCAGCCATGAACTGTTGGTAAAGCAGCCTCTTTGAAGGTCATAAATCTTCTCAGATTATGGGTTTAAATCTCCCTCTAGCCACTTACCGGTAGTGAGAGCGGACCTCAAATAGTCTGTGGCCATTCTTTAATATATATAATCATGATATCTATATCATCATCTTTTTGAATTGGAGATGACACACCCTATTACCTCCAAATATCCGCACATCCGAATAATAAATCATGAGATGAATGACGTCACATTTTCTACCATTACAGTTAAATCCCAGATAACTAAATAATCAACTTTCCCCATAACTCAAATTGTAAACATTGGTAACCTATAGAAAAAATTGATTATTTGGTTCCCTACAATCTTAGAAAATATGACGTCATACATCTCGTGTTTTATCATTCGGATGTGCAGACAACTGGAAATAATAGGGTGTGTCATCTTCAATTCAAAAACATGATCACATACATATCATGATTATTATCTGGACATGCGGACATCTAGATGTAATAATTTCTCCAATTGCAACTATAGCTCGATTGATTCATATGAATAGAGAGAGAGAGAGAGAGAGAGAGAGAGAGAGAGAGAGAGAGAGAGAGAGAGAGAGAGAGAGGGAGAGAGAGGGGGAGGTATGGACATGGCGCAACGGTTTTGTACAAAGAGTAACGTATCAACACACCAAGATTGGCCATTTTCTTCCACGAGATGGCTCTTTCCGTTTCCGTCCGGGAAGGTATCGTTGCTGCGCCTAAGGAACGAAAATTTCTATCCATAACAGCCCTTATCTTCCGCATGTGATGACACGTGGATTCTTACGTGCCACGTGTACCCCAATAATCCGGAGGAATGATGCTGAACACGACATGCCGATATTGGGCTAGACGACAATCCACGTGGCGAGGATGCCTTCCGCCAGTTGAGGACTGCCGTCTGATGGACGCTCCATGGCGCCGTTTGGGGATTGGTGTCCTAGCTGGCACGCCACGTCACATTATCCCTTGCGGTTTTCTTGGAAGATGACGGGGACACGTGTCGCTCTCATCTCCTTCCTCGTCTACAATCAAGTAACGGCGAATACAAGTTTCATCATAAGCATTTGCATACATTATTTAATTTAGTTTTATTTTTGTAACTTTAAAATTTTATTATAATAATATTATTTATTCATTATTTAATTAATTCGAACCAAAATGAGTCGAACATGATCAAATAAAAGTTTATTTGTGTTCGGCTCATTTATAAATTGAGCTCAAAAAATATGTTTGTATTTGACTCTTTTGCTTAATGAATAAATGAAATACCTGCTATTTAACAAGCTGAACATGAGATATTCGACAAACTTTTTTCTACAACTCTAATGGTCACTTTGCCTTTCATTAGTAGTATTCGCCAGAGTGTCTTGTTTGCACTCTCGATGCCTATGAGTTGGTATGATGTCAACCTTGTCTCTTGTCTTTGTTTCCTTCTTTGCTCCCTCTTGATCACTTCAAGGTAGATGTAAACCATCTTCTATCCTCATAATGGCTACCAAACCAATTTATTGCAACCTTTTTAATTACTTCCTCATAAGTAAGAAAATTAAATTGTATATTTAAATTTGTATTTAGTTTGATGAAGATCATAATGATAGCAAAATAAACCCTCTTGAAGAAATAATAAATCAATCACATGTTAATAGAACTAGATTATTTCCAAAATAATCCAATTCAATGATTTCATGTAAGGTTTCATTGAAGTTGGCATCTAACCATCACACTCAATTTCTAGTTATTCAAACTCCACAATTCATAAATTTTTGCTATGTTCATAATACCGTGTTATTTTTGTGCGAAGGTTAAGTCAATTCATATAATATTCTACATATATATTAACAACATGTAACTATATATATTATTTTGTGAGTGAAGCTAAACCCCTTATCAAATAAATATTTGACATGGCATAACAAGAAATAATTTAGGCTTTTGGACTAATTATGCATACAAAAAAAAAAAAATGTGAATCTATTTTTGTGGTATGCTATTTCATGTTAATACCATAGAACCCCTGTTGGATTTATGTATAGGCCAAACATCAGATCTTGAAGCCAACTTTATTTTCTCATTGCCAGAAGCTTTTGGCCTTTCCAATTCTTGGCCTTCTTCAATGTTAAAACATATGGATGCTAACGTTTTGCCTTCTCTTCCCCTGGCCATTAGAGCTTTCCCCAGCGTTGGTTGAGCATAAGGGGTCCTTAGGGTGTATTCTTCTCATTGCTTCATCTATAGTGACTTTTAACCTATGATAGATAATGTGGTCATCAAGTGCCTAATGTCATTGATTGGGGGTTCTTTCTTTAACAGTCATATGTGGTCACTATTTTCCTTTATTAAGTCTTTTAAATTCGATGGTGCCTTCTATATTCTTCCCCTCCATTTAATTGCCTCTTTTATTTCCATCACATTAAGGATAAATAGCTTTAATGATTCTTGATAACGTGTTTAATTTATTATATTCTTCTACCATTTTTAGGTGTCTTATCTATGACTACTTAAACCAAAACATATTTAACCAAAAATTCTCTCAAATTAAAGATTATAAAAACAAGATTTTCAAAAATTTTATGTTTGTTGATGATCTATAATTAGCATACCAAATCGATTTTTGCCTTCATATTTCTTAAAGAATCCATTTTTTTTTTCCCAAAATGGATTGCATTTATAAATTTAGGAGCTCACATATTTAATAAATCCATATTCTTATTAGGTGCTTATTTAAAAACTGCCCCTTTGTAGATAGAATAGCCCTATTTCTTCTATTTATAAAGTTTTACTTGTCAGTTTTTGGTGAACAATTCTTCTTCAACATATTGAAATGTTATACGTATTGATTTTTTTAAGAAAATGCTGAGATTTTGCAAGCAAAAAAACAAAAAAAAAATGATAAGTGAAGCATGCAACATTAATAATCAAATATCACTATCCTTTATTCTCAGTTTCGAATGCTTAACATACTTCAGTTCCAAATCAATATTAAGGTGTGTTTGGGGTGGCGGCATGGTAGCTGTGCGGTTTGGTGTATAATTTTTTGTTTATTTGATAAAACTGGGCTTTGTTTGCTTTTATAAAAAGATGTAGTTAAAAATTGTATTTGGACATTTGACTTGAATAAGTATAGTTGCTGCTAGAAAACTACAGTACAATTTTTTTTTTAAGAAAAAATATAATACTAACAAACCCTAGTCTCTATTGTCATATTCCTTGTTGACTATTAAATACATAGATGATAAAACTATTGTCCAAAATGTGAATCAAGTAATTGTACTTATTAACAAAAAATGAATCAAGTAGTGTGAGAGTGGATATAGTTGTTTGTCAATGTTGACATGAAAATGGTCTAGTCTTTTAAAATTGGGGATGAAATTGTCTCATGAAGAACTATTAGAGCTCAATGTTAAAAAAGTCAGGAGCTACTTAACACTTCTATAAATTCTGGGACTAAAACGACCCCATGTAAATAGTCTGGGACTATTTTGACACTTTTCTTAATTATTTAATTATTTTCTCAAATCTATGTACCACAATCTCAAATCGAAATTTGTAAATACCTTCATCATTATGATATTAACAACATCAACTTCAATATTTTCCATAGTTAGCATTACATCAAACCTATCAACTCAGCTCACAATCTCATATTTTTTCTCTATAAATCCTGATTTTCTTTTATAATGTTGTGTTATTTCTCAAAAAATGAATTTAATTATATGTAGCCAAATATTTCTTAACTCAAAAAAAAAAAATTTGTTGAGTGTTGAACCAGACTTGCCTCATAAATAATGTGTTATCTGAATAACAACCTTGTAGAATTGATTGTTGAAACTTCAATTTTTTTAGTTGGCCATCATAATCTTTATTCCTAATTAATGAAGCAACAATTAAATATCTAACAAGTCATCTTCAGATGCTAATCCTTCAATAAACTTATCCTAATTTAATGAAGATTAATATTATTAAATTACTTCATAATCATCAATAATCTAAAAATATAAGAACCGGTACTGACGTCTAGGCGCCACTTGAGGTTAATTGGGCTCCAATTCTTCGTCTGTCATGTAGGCACATGTCTGAACCAATTTCTTTTTATTTCACTCCAACAGAAAAAAAATTGCAAGAAAATTTAAATAAAATTTATTACATAATTCACACACATTAATTTAATAACCCAATTTCCACTTACTAAACCCTTAAATTAACAAGAAATTCTTCACTAATTACTCTAGCCATTATCTTCTACAGTAACCATGACTTAATTAATAATAAAAGATTGGACTTAATTTCTGGGCTATTATTATAAGGTATAAAGACTTGTATTTTGAAAAGGTAAACTATTTATATATGATCGCTTGAAGAGATGGGAAACTTGTTGTCTGCAAGCATTCAATTAAACCAATCTGATCATATTATAGATTGAAAATGAAAGAACAGTTGAGTAAGAAGTTTAGGAGTTTTTAAGGTTCATATATGCCAAATGGCACAGCACAGGAGCAGAAGAAAGTATAAGAGATGCATATAAGCAAGCCAAGTTATGAACTGCAAGTTGTAGAAAATAATTATGTGTAGAGTTGTCATATAAATCCAATTCAGCAGTATAAACTAAAATTTGTAAATGTAATACTAGTAAATAGATAAAGAAGGTTTTATGTGGTTTGATCAGATTTATCTATATTCCTATAATCCATAGATAATAAAATGAAAAATATTTATTCTTAAGTTTTACCTTCTCGATATTTACTTTTTAGAACTCCCTTTCCACTCAGCCTATGCTCCTATGCTCAAAAAAGAATAGCGAGGAAATGTGAGAACGAACCAAGTAAATAAAAAGAAGAAAATATAAAGGACAGAAATGAAAATGTCTTGTAAAATAGTTCTTGTAATATGTACTAGAAAGGAGTGGTCCAAAAAAGAATGAGAACGTACTTAGCCTAAGTAAATATATGAGGAAAGCTTAATGAAATACCGTCTTATATGAATCAGAGGATAAAATCAAATTTATTTTATTTTGGGCTCAAAAAGATCACCCATGATGACGGATCTTCACAGTTAATTACATCTTCGAGGATACCAAGCAGAAATCTCCATGAGGGAAGTTATGCTTGCTTGTTACGACTTGATGGAATAGAATGGCCTAAAAGTGGGAGAACCTCATTATATCAGGACATAGCTAGACTATTGGATAAAGGTGGGCCACTGTAACCAGACAGGTATATTGCCCCTCAATATGAAGGGTCTAATAGAAAACTACAAATGACTCGACAATGGAGTTCAAAATGGGTTGAAAATGGGGTAATTAGCAGCAGGTTAAGTAAAACTTCAAGATAGGAAGAAATAACCTGGCCAGGATTCCATGGATCCAGCGCCCCAAGCTATCAAGACTATAAGTATACTGGTGAAGGAGGTGGTCGACCCTGATAGAAAATTCCAAAGAAAAATTCCCAACTTTATCGGGGCTTGGAATCAATTAGAAACTAAACCACACCGCGGAATAACAGGATCACATCAATTCGAGAAAACTGAAACAAAGAATTAAATAGAAAGCACAATCAAAGCAATTATAAATGCACACGTAAATTCTACGTGAAAAAACCCAAGAACGGGAAAAAACTACTGAGTCGTACCGCCAAAAATTTCACTATGAAATTCAAAAAGTTTTACAGAGAAATTATACAAGTTTCTTCTTTACACAAATGAACTTATAGGACACGCTTCACAATCTTCCTCTCCAATCCATGATTCTTGGTTGTTGGGCCCAAGGCATAACACCTCAAAGTTGAAATACAACATCACTGGCCTATTTCGTAAATGACTCAAATTCAGGAGGACCGCAGCACTGGGATCAACGCAGTGGCTCTCAGCCACAGAAGTGAGCTTGGTATCAAAGCACTAATGTTCAGTGCCTAGGCACCAATCCAGCATTCAAGCAAGGTGACATCATGGCACTGTAAAGACAATTTCATGGTGTTATTGAGTGATATTAGGTATGACACCCAGAGACCCAGACACTGTGCCCAAAAAAAGGGTATATCATTATAGCTCTGAAGGGTAATGTTGTGGCACTAGATAGAGACTTTAAAGACCCTCTTTTCACTCAAAATAAGGGAGGGGATGGTAGGAATGCTCTTAACCTAGGATTTTCTCAAACGTATGCTTATACTTAATCCTCTAAGATAAAAAACCTAAGATTTCTCAATACATAAAATGCAAGAAAGAATGAGTGTAACCTAGTGAAGATTTAGTGATAGTCTTTTAGTTTCAATGCTCCAAGCTTGTTCCACGTATGCTCCAAAGCTTTGAAAATGCCTTTGACCACAAACGACTTCAAATGCAGCAACCAACGCTTTATTAAAATGGAACAAGCTAAGAAATGAGGTGTAGAGAGCAACTCAGGCACCCAAAACCAATAAGAGGGGAGATCTCACTAAGGAACACTCGGGCTTCTTCTCTAAGAGGCTGGAAGGGGGCTCAAACCATAAAAATCCAACCTTAGGCTCCCTCTTTTAAAGGGACAAGTTAGGGTATGGTTTCACGACTCAAGAACATGGCATCTAGGTGTTGCTCATGTAGAAAGCAATCTATCAACCTGACATGGAATGTTCCCACTATGATTTTTGCCTAGGCACTGGTTCATGGTGCCTAGGCACTGCTAGCATGATAGTTTCCATGAAGGTTAACAAGATAAAGTTTGTAATTTGAGGCTCTGAGAAATATCAGCACGACGTCAAGGCACTAGCCATGCGACATCACGACGCTAATGACATGGCTCTAACACTTGTCCAATCAGCCACCACCCTTGGGACCTGAAGGTTTGACTTCGAGTGCCATGTAGCATGCACGGTGATACAATGCCCAACATGGGCGTCGTGGCTTTGATGACGTGGTAGATGACATGTCTACAAAAATAGTCAGAAAGTATTACTTTGATGTCAGACTTGGGAGTTTAGGTACTGAATTTTTGTGTCACAACTTTACATCTTATCTATTTGGTGTGGAATTAAATCACAAAATTCTCAAACTCTAGGTTGCCTCATGTCGTGGAGCCAAAGTTGAGCTCTATGATGTCGTAGAGTGGTATTGTAGCACTGGCTACAGGCACCACGACACCACACCCAAGTTGCTATTCCATCGATTTTTCCAAAAGGTTGTCCAAATGCATTCGAGCTAATTCACACTAAAAGAAAGAGATTTAAATCACAATATGAACCAATATTTTATTAATTTGGTTAGGAAAGTGCATACATGTTTTTTTTTCTTTATAGATAACCAGATATACTTTTCTAAATTTGAGAGTATGTAAATAAGGAAAATGTTATAGTGATGGAGATACGGATGACTATCAACCTCAAGTGTAAGAGTCATTTTCCTCACTGTTGTAGCTTGTGTTCTGCTCTATCTCGCTTTCAAATAGAATTGGTACAAAGGAGACTCAGGTGCTCCTGGTCACTGCTCAAAATCTTGAGCAAGCCAATCGAAATGTGGTTTATTTTGTTGTTTGATGTGGTTAGGTGGTAATTTATGAAGTATACATTTTTCTCGGTCGTAGTGACATTATCCCATACTTCCCAAAATTGTTCAAAAATGGAACAAGGGTAAGAAGTAATAGAAAGGACAGAGGGGCCAACGTCTCCTAGATTCCTTCGAGATTGGATACTCCTCATCGTGGGAAAGCCTTCACTAGGATCTGCTACTCTCTTATGTTTAGGGCCTCTTCATATGCGAAGCAATGAATGTCGAGGTGATCGTCGATCAATCTTATCTTCCTTGCGTGCTATTGAGGTGTTATTACTTTGTTGGATTGCTAGAGCGTGGAAAGGTTTGAAGAAAGGGGGAATGAATTTTCAAAGGTGAACCTTTTGACCACTCCCATATTTTTAGAGAATTTGGTTTCGCAGTGCTGGGCCTTCCACAGGCCCCACCACTCCAAACTCACATAACTTATGCACCAGTTACAGATGGTATTATCAATAGAATTGATTGGGCCCCATAACATTGAATGAAGATCCAGTCAAACTTACTAGAAATCCACACATATGTTTTCTGCATCTGGCTCCACCATCCATGAAAATGACTTAGTGTCGCGGGGTTGGTTTCTCAAAACATGTTCCCAATGGTGCTCTCATTTCCAAACTAAACACAATTCATCCAATGGTTATGCTCAGAAAGAAAACAAAATATCTATAGCCTTGTATATCTAACCACCACATTAATAGGTTGTTTCAATAATATTTGTTGATTTCCTTCTAACAAGGCATCCAACTTCTTATTTCCATCTCACTTTTATTTATGATTCCTTTTTACCATCCAATGGTGAAATCTCTTGGTGTTACTTTGGCCAATACAATTAGCTACCAAATTTCAATCATTCCACCAACCACCATTCTTACCTATGACTATACACATGCATGGATAAATAAATGACAAGAACAAGTAATAAAATTTAACACCATATGACTATCTCCTTATAAAATATATAGAGGTGGTGGTCGATAAACATATGAAGGCTAGGTAGATGATGATAGGCAACATACTCGTATAAATTAGTTAGATAATTTTTCCTTTTAAGTATAAAAACCTATTCCAATTGACATTGAGAAAAATCATTACATGTGACCAACTCTTAATAGGTTGCATCTCACACTCACTGTCTCTTGCTTTGGTGTAAAATCTATATTCTTAGGAAAGTGTTAAGAAACATTTATGGCTACAACATCCAAATAGAACTCATCTTGGAGATACTCTTTCACATCAAATAGAGCCCAGACTTACTATTTAACTCAATGTAGAGCCATCTTTTCCTTCTTCAATTATCACTAATCTCTTTTTCTTGATAATAGAAATGAAGAGCTCAATATTCATAATAAACTATGTTCACTTCTAGTCACAATGATTCTAGTTTAGTCTCATATATCTCAATAATAATATCAATAAAATATTTTAAATATTGTTTCCTATTTTTTAAGCAATGCATTATGTTATATATTAGGTATTTATGTTATGCCATTATTCTATTTTACTTTGTATTATTTTTTAAAATGTGTTAATATCAAAATTGAATTGTATAATATAACTAACACGAGAAAAAGAATCAATGAAAATAACTGATTGTTATCGTGTGAAAAAATTCTTCTTTTAATCTTAGTCAAGAGTAGTTTAGCTTAAGTGAATAAGTTTTTGGATGTCCAAAATTTAATAAAAACCACCCGAAACTTTCTATTTACAAAATCAACCCCCCTTTTTCATCCATTATTCAAATTCTCACTCAAATATCAAAATTCATTGTGAAATCCTAACCCATAATTTTTTATTTTTTAATTTTTTTGGTTTGTCATCAAATTCTCAGTAGTTTGATTGTTGCATGCGCAAATACTTGAATTCAAAAGAATCTTGGGGTGTTTAATTTGTAAACATCAACGTTTCGGGTGCCTGTTTCTAATTATCCAATTTAACTGATCATAAAATTGGGTGTCATCATTATGCAAAATACTTGAAAACTTGTGCTATACTATTTGATAGGGCTGTCCAAAAAACTTGTTGTTCGCAAACAGTTCATGTTCGGCTCACCAGGGAGTTCGTGTTGGATTCATTCGATAAGCAAATGAGACGAACACGAACATTTTTTTTTCGTTCTGTTTATTAACAAGCTAGACACGAACAGTCATGTGTTTGATCGTGTTTAAATCTTTGTTGTTCGAAATATAAAATAATTATATATTAAATATTTATCATGATTTAAAAATAATGATAGACTCTAAAAAATTATCATATTTTCAAAAATTAAATCTTATAAATTATAATATATAATAAATTAATAATAATAATAATATATTAATGATTATAATATCATCTTAACAATTCAAATAATTTAAACAATATAAACAAAATTGAAAAATTTCGAACAATTCAAAAATAATTGGAATAAATCGAACATTTCAAATATTTCAAATTAATTTCAAACAATTCAAACCGAACATGAACAGTAACTTTACGAACAATTTCGAACACGAATTTATTTCAAGCACATTTAAATTCAAAAGAATCAAACTTAGGCACAAGCTCTGTTATTTCATGTTCAGTTTGTTGGATAATATTTTCTTCATATATGACTGTTATGATTGTCCAGTATGAAGATACTTAACAGTATGAATCAAAAAAATTGAAAGGTTAAAATCATTATAAAGAATCAAATTTACTGAACAGATTAGAAGAACTTTGATGCTCAAAAAACTTACATTTCATATCACTCAATTCATATGTATTTACATATCCAACATCTAAACTTTTTAATTTTTACATGCATGCCACTGATGCATGATTGAAAAATTAAAATAATAATATTTTTAATGTGATATGAAAGATTTAGATGATAAAAATATAAAAAATAAAGTTTAGACGTCAAATATCTAAATATATAGGAATCGGATAGCATGTATGCAAATGCCCCAACATAATGAAAAACTTAATCTTATTAACATTTATCTTACGTTCCAAAATCATAATCATTAAATAACAGTTATGGGAATCTAAGCGCTCGTTTGAATGAGTTTAGCAATTCAACAAAGCTCCTTTAAAAATCGTGTCTGTGGAACAGATATTGTCATCTGTAATCTAAAACGACAAAAAATTATCGTAAAATAACTTTAGAAGATGTTGTTTTACCAAACAAAAATAAATCCACATGTCGGCGTCCGCTTTGAATTGCATGAGAACGATAAAAGCTGACGCCGGAAAATGATAAAGCAGACATTGTTGAAATTAAAGTAATTACTGTTGACTTCGCTATTTCAATAATAATTCGCACGGTAGATGACGAAGGTATCATGGCAGAGCTGCATTTACTATTCATTTTTCTAATTTTCATTGTTTTCTATTTCTTTTATTATTCCCAATTAATTCCTATGTATTTGCATATCTAACACCTAATTTATATATATATATATATATATATATATATATATATATATATATATATATATATATATATATTATGTGCCATCACCGCCGTCAGGTCACCTCTACCAAAGGCACTGTGATTAGATTTCCTAGCACATGACCTTCACCGTCAGCTTTTCTTCACGGCAGTTGGGTCACCGTCACTTCCTCAATCTTTTCTCCTGCTTCCCTAACTAATATTGCTCTCTGTCTTTCAGATTGTCAACCTAGATGATCGAGCCGAAGAATAGCAAAGCCCTAGGCCTAGGGTGTAACTGAGTCGAGTAGAGCTCGAGCCACCCTCAGCTTGAGTTTGAACTTGATTAATTTTATTGAGTTTAAGCTCGAGCTTAAGTCTATGAACTCAAGCCCGTTCACATGAGCCGGCTTGTTTATTATAAAATAGATAAAATAATATTAATTTAAGATCGTGTTATAATAAAACTACAAAAATAATGAGCAATTATGAGAGAAGAAATAAGAAATTTTTAAATATAAAAATAAAAAAATAAAATATTATTTTTAAAATATTTTTAATACTTTAAAAATAAAGTGTTCAAATTTAACATATAATTGAGTACATTTTATATTAATATTCTTTTAAATGAGCCGGTTCACAAGCTAACAAGTCGAGTCAAAGCAAGCTTGAGTTTGGCTTGTAAGCTGATCAAGCTCAGTTCAAGAGCCATTTATCGAGCCGAGCTCGAGCCGATTCATGAGTCGACTTGACTCGCTTACACCCCCTACTAGGCCCACAGGGTTATAATTCCTATAACAATCTTTATAGACCTTATTTTTAATTGATAGATAAATGTAACTTTGATTCTTGTACCCTTTTATCTATATAAAATCACTCATTTTACTACTATTTCTCTCTTTTTCATGTCCTACAGTCCTACTGTGTATTTGCGTGTGATTCATAAAAAAAAATTATTAGGAGTCGAGTATAAACATATATATTTTGTTGTATTTTAGTTGTAAAAAAAAATTTTTATTTATGTTTGACTCATTTATATGTTAAGCAAAACAAATATTCAGGTTCAGCTCGTCAACTTAACGAATAAATCAAATAAGAACTTCTTGAAAGGGACTTCGGGAGCCCTGTCTTCACCTAATTATTGCTCCTGATTCACGGATAATCTCAGATAATAGTAATATTGAAGTAATTTTGAACTTTCGAAGACCTACCCTCTTCCCTCTTCAAGAATCTTATTCCATTGCTGGTGATCTCACTTCTCTGTTCTCTCCACGAACCCAAAATCCTCTTATCTTCATCATTCCCTTCTTCAAGGCAACTTCACTCAACCCGAGCATTGTTGATTATGGGGGCTATTTACTTCCATTATGGCTCGCATCATTCCTTCTCCTCGTCAAGGTCACGAAACCTAGAGTAAGCGATTTATATTCAATTTTACTATCTCTTCGCCTTTGATGTCTTAATATAAGCAGCCATTAACGTGGTTGTCAGTTTATCTCTGCGTTCATGGTAAAGACTAGCTTTACAGAAGGTTGCTTTACATGCGCCTTTGCCTGATTTTACCTTGTTTTATACGCCACTACATTTGCCCTAGAGTTATGGCCTCTCCTGCTTAGTTCTTTAGATTTAAAAAGCTTTTTTCAATTTTCATCTTGTTTTATTGATTTATGCTCTTGAGATTAACATGTTGTACTCTTTAGGTTGACATATTTTTACTGTGGTGTTAACAGCCTGAGTATAAGATTCTTGTTGCTCATATTGTTTGTTCGATTACTGGTTTTGTTAGGTGGCCTATGTTTGGTGTGCTTTATTTCTTGCACATTGCATATTTATTATATGATTCCTGCTCCTTCAATATAATATAAGATCATCATTTCTATTTGGTTTTAGGGAAATTTACATTCATTCCACACAATTCTTATGCATTTACATATCTAACACCCAAAGTTTGATATTGACATTTATAACACGTTATTGTCATGAATTTATGCATGGAAATGTGTATTTCACTCTTAAACAAATAGAGATGGTCGCATTTTTTATGTGATGTGAGAGATTTGAGTGATATGCATTTAAATTTGAATGTTTAGGTGTTTAATATGTAAATTCATAAGAACTGATGGCATGTATGTAAATGCCCAGGTTTTTTTTTTCTTTAATGTGCACAGATTTATCCTGGGGCACGCATAATCAAAATTAGTTAGTATGCCTTGAAGAATGGTGCCTTAAAAAGGCAATTTTTTTGATTAATTCAACAAATGAGCGTAAAAAACTAGAGAGGCATGAAAGAAACACAATAAAACAACCTTCAGGGAATGAAATGGGGGAATAAAAAAGATAAATTTTTACTGTATTTACTAAGGGGATATTTGTAATTTCAGAATTAAGGATATATACTTTGTTGCCTAACTTTATGATGGATAGATGAAAAGCATGAAAAACACACAATAAAAAATCCTTCATTGATGAAGCGGAGAATAAAAATGTATTATCGTTCTATTTCCTGATAGAAAGTATTTTAGACATTTAGTCCATCTAATTGTGAAAAACTAAGCTACACTATCATTTTAGTTCAATCATTGTTACGTTGAGATTTTGTGAACACAGACCTTAACTTTCTCACTCAAATAAATGCAATCAATATGCAATTACAGATTTCTCAACACATCAACCTTCAAATTAAATTTCTTAAAAGTTAGAATGAGAGGGTGAAATCATCATTTAGAGAACATATTTCCTAAGGCCCAAGAAGTACCTCATCCTAATATAATTTGCATATAAGCTTCATCACATTGTTAATATGATAAAGGGGCATTTTCATAAATAGCACCAATTCTTATGTATTTACATATCAAACACCTAAAATTTACATTTTACCTTTACCCCACCCAAATGCTTTCATATCACATACGAAATAACACCATTTTAACTTCTAAAAAGTGAAGTACACTTTTCAATGGATAGATGATGTGTCATGTCTGTATAAATTGAAGTTTAGGTGTTAGATATGTAAATACATAAGAATTGAGTGGTATGTATGTAAATCTTCCTATGACAAACATAATAAATATTACTTCATTATATCTTAAACAACTTGTCCATGCAACTCCCTCAGTCATCATACATAATACATTAGATAACTATAGTGAAATTAGGAAAAGAAAGGCATGACAATATTGTGAAAGCTGAGAGGAGCATTGAGTATCTCATGAGCTAAATTTATATAGTTTTGGAAGGATATTTGATGGCATTTTTTACTATCTTTTTGGTTGCTGCATCTCCAAGATCAATTCCACATATATCTGCAAGCCTGATGAGATAGAGCAAAACATCTGACAGTTCCTCTCCCAAGTGCTGCTTGTCTGATTCCTTCCAGTTTGGTAGTCCTTTTGCTACTTCTCCCCTCCACATGAAAATTTCTGATAGTTCCCCAACCTCCCCAACCTTAAAAAATAAAATAAAAAATGATTAAATAGTCCAAAATTATAATATATAAATAAATAAATAAATAAATAAATATATATATATATATATATATATATATATATATATATATATATATATATAGAGGCATTTACATTACAAAATTCTTACATGTTTACATATCTAACATCTAAATATTCATATTTACATATATAACACTCAAATCTTTAACATCACGTAAAAATATCTTCATTACTGTCATTTTAAAAGTGAAATACATCTTTTCATGCATAGTTCTATGACCCTAAGATATTATAAGTGTAAATATCAAACTTTTATTGTTTGATATATAAATGCATAAAAGTTATGTGGCATGTATGTAAATCTTTCTTTATTTTAATTGGGAATATGCTTTAAATTTGTTTCATTTTTTTGTGTATGTGTTATATGTGGATGATACTGCACATGCAACTCTTCTATGATTCAGAAAACAATATTAGTGAGCACCTTTTGTCTTCTCTAAAAATTTAGACGTTATATAATTTAAAGAATTTGATTTGTTCATTATTAATTTATCTTATATTTTAATACAAAATATAGCAGAATATTTTAAAAATTCTCCATCTTGATTTGGAAGTAGAGATAGTATTAATAATACAAAACTACTGTACTAGGTTGAGGAAAAAAAATACAATTTTTTTACGAGTTCATCAACATCTTCAGCTTAATTACAGCATTGAGATCATAATTATAAGAAAGATTTACATACACAGCACTTAATTCCTATGTATTTATATATCTAACAATTAAACTTCATTTTTTACATATATGCTGTCTTATTCATCCATGAAAATATGTACTTCACTCCTTAAAAGTTAAAATAGTGGTATTTTTTATGTGATATGAAAGATGTGGTTGGTATAAATGTAAAAAAGTAAAGTTTAGGTGTTAGATATGTAAAGGCATAGGAATTGGCTGATATGTATGTAAATGCCCCGAATTATAAATATGAACGAAAGAAGCAGAAGGCAGCATATCATGCGCAGTAAAGTATATCATTTATTTGTCAAAAGCATCAGATTCCACCATTAATGTGCCTTAGATTGCTTTTCGTACGAGGATTTAGTAGACCTCATGTGCTGAAATGTAATTAATTAAGAATTATGAAATTGTAACCGTGAGATTACTTTGGAATGAGATCGACATGAAGAGAGGAATATTTTCATGCTTCTTGGAATCCTATAGTATTTTGTACTCATGCAAACCAAATTTTGAAAATAAAGTAAATCTCTTTCAATATTATGAAAGTTTTGTACTTGCAATTATTGGTTTGCTGTTATTGTTATTTCTATTTTTTTTATTTGTTATTAAGAGTTGGGATTTTTGCCTAAGTTGTTATCTATGGCGTAATATTCACTATTTAGCAGTGTATTTTCATCTTAGGGAAGGTCCCTACTTTATGAGAGTTATTGATATTACCAGGCTCAACTTTATGACTTGCCTCTAGAGTGGACCTTATGACTTGAGGGACTTATAATGATTGCATCTCAATGAAGTCAAATTCTCTCTTTTAGAAGAGCCCATCACATAGGCTTGCATGCTCGTGGAGTGGTTTTTAAAGGGTCTAATTCTCACCCCAACCAGTTATTATAATTGGCTTTTGTTTTTTACTTCAAATGGCATCCCTTTTTCATGTGTGAGTGGTATTCATACGCTCCCTTATTATCATATTAACCAAATTAGTCGAGCTCATCATGTCATGCATTCTTAATCAATATAGATAATGACTTTGCATTGCAAATATTGCACCTCTTTTAACGGTTTGAGGCTCACCCAAGCTATGCCCATCAAATAGGATTTACAATAATTAGAGAAACTTTTCAAGGCCATTAGCTTACCCCAAGAATTGATTTTTAATCTACAAATAGTTTACTTAAATTTTTTACTGATGAAAGTGAGCATGTGTAATTTGTTAGTGGGATTTATAGTCTCTCAAGTGATCAACGAGAATATTTGTTTCCTAGGTGTGAATGGCTTAATTTGAATTAACATGTGTAATTTGTTTCCTGATGGATAAGACGAGTGAAAAAGCCTAGAAAAAACTTGAATTATGGAGTAATTTTAGTAATAGTAGCTCTAGTGACAGAAGTGTAATTTTGAGTGGTCAAATTATTAAAAGTTGTGAACGATTTAGATATCTCAGTTCTATTGTTCAAAGCGATGGTGATATAGATGGTGATGTTAATAGTAGAATTCAGGTTGGTTGGTTGAAGTGGAGGAATGCATCCGGCCTATTGTGTGATAGAAAATAGACTGAAAGGAAAATTTTATAAGATGGTGGTGAGACCTGCAATGCTCTATGGCGCTGAATGTTGGCCTTTAAAAGAGAAGCATAATGCTAAGTTAAGTGTTGTCGAGATGAGAATGATTAGGTAGATGAGTGGATTTACACTTAGAGACAAAATGCGAAATGAATATATTCGTAATAGGGTTGGTGTTGCACTAGTGACGGAAAAAATTAGAGAGAGTCGCCTTAGACGGTTTGGTCACATTAAATGTCGACCACCTGATGATCCGATTAGGAGAGTAGATGTTTTAGACTCAACTTATGTTAAGAAAGGCAGAGGTAGACCTAGGAAGACTTGGGCTTATTGCATAAAAAAGTGATCTTAATTTATTAGAATTAAATGAAAATTTGACACTAAATAGGACGCAATTGAGAAGAAGGATTCATTTAGCCGACCCCACTTAGTGGGATTAAGGCTTTGTTATTGTTGTTGTTGTTGTTGTTGTGTGAATGGCTTAATTTGGGCACACCATTGGGTGGCACCATATGAAAAAGAAGAGAGGCATATTGCATTCAAAAAGAGGATGGAGAGGGAATGTCTTTAGTCTAAGATTTTTCCCAGATGAAGTTGAAGGTTTTAGGGAGTGGAACTAAGGTGGCTCAAAGTGGAGATAATACGATAGAAGAAGGAGGAAGGAGGAGAAACGAGAATGTGAAAATGGTCATTTATATGATTTAACTTTATAGCCTACATCCATTATACAATAAGATGGGAATTCTATTATAAAAAGGAAAAAAAATAACACATAATACAAGTAAAGCTCTACCTTGCCCTAGTAGATGGAGCCTAATGAGTGACGGATAAAGGAAAAAGGAAGGAGAATGTGCTAAAGAAGAAAAAGGTTCTTTTTATGTTATATCTCAAATTTGTCTCTTATATCATCTTAGGCATATTTATTTAAACAAGAATTATATTAATTGTATAATCATTTTATATGAAAAATGTGTGTCACCTCTTTATCAACATAGGCCTGACTGTGCTATAACTTGTTTGTAAGCGGGCAGCAACACTCAAGGACCTGAAAGGGCAAGCAATTCAACTAGCTTAAAGAACTAAGAAGCATATAAAGCGTTAAAATTTTTTGGTGCTAGTCAAAGAATAAGAAGGGATTTTGTTCAACAATACTAAGGCATATTTACAGGAAGGGAGGTCGACAAGGTAAATGTTAATCGAGTGATCTATTAATCATTTTGATGACTCTCATTGAATAAATGATCCAAGGGAAGAGTTTGGATGGCTTCATTAGGGTGTTTGCAAAGGAGCTCATGGTGGGGCGGCTCATCTTGAGGATCCTTCACAAACTGTATAAGGTAACATTATCATGAAGCTTGGTTGGGACCGATTCAGTCGACTCATAAGAAAATTTCTCTTGAAGATATTGATTCACTTAATAGTTATCTTTCATGCATTTGGAGCAAATTATGTATAAATAATATGACATTATATTTTTACCCTTTCATTTAAAATTATATAAATGTAAACATTGAAATTATAATAATGTCCAATTTTTAGCACTTCAAATTTAAAAATCCATTATCTTTTTGTCATTAGGATTTCAATTGACAACTGGATAAAGGCACTTAATTGCAAGAAATAAAATTGAACTTTTTTGTGAAAATTATCACTATGTTTTGTTGTAATAAATTTGTTTATCGTATTTTATGATCATTTAGTTTTGTCAATGTCTTTATTATTGATATATGTTAATCTAAATGTTTCTCAGGCATCATGCAGAAAACTAGATAGATGTCAAATGAATTATTCATGTAAAAAAAACACTCTTTTTGTGAACAGCTCTTGTGCAGCTCATGTTTGAATCATTCATTAATTAAGCAAGTTGAGCACAAAAAAAAATTTAAGCTCGAATTATAAACGAGTCGAACATGAGCAACTCTTTGTTCGATCGTGTTCGGCTCATTTTAGCTTGAAATAAGGGACTTACAGATATTATTCATATAATAATATATCATATATGTTATATATAAGATTAAATCACTACAATTCCAGGGTTTGAGTAATTAAATGCCTTTTATTGCAAAAGAAGGGTGCTGCTTTAAAACGTGCACCCTAAAAGTTCTAATTAACTTAGTTATTTAGCTTGGCAATTTGAGTTGAACGTGAGCTAATTCGAACAAAATGCTTAATATCAAGTCAAAAACGAATTAACTTCTTACAAACCTAACTCAAACATGAGCTAATTTCAAACACAAGCTAATAAAAATGGCCTGAACACAGAGAGCCTTAGCTCACTCAAGCTCAGCTTGTTTACCTCCCTATATGCCAAGACATAGATGGGAGGTAAAAGGTGAGTTAATTGTTGGGTAGATTATGTAGCAAATTCTATTGATATTGATTAACCAAGTAGCATGTTAGGATAGAGTTAGGTAATGCTGAAATAGAGCTGTTAATTCTTGGGATTAGGAACAATTTTACAATTTTCTTCAAAGCCCTTTGACTAGGTAGAGTCAATGATACTTGCATTTATAATGGATACAAATGGTGCTTCTCATCAGCCAAATTATGTGTCTATATGGTGGCATTGGTAGCTTCAACTAGTGAATCCTATGTACTAGCATGACCTAAATGTTTGGGTGACATGAGTAGGGTTATGTAGAAACCTGCTCTCATCAAATGGGTCACTTTTACGGGGGATCGCTAAGGTATGCTAGCATATCTTAACTCGCGGTACTCATCTCATGACTAGCAAGTTAGTATCTTATTTATAAAGAAAATTGGGTGTCCTATTACTTAATTTACAAAGGCATCAATTTAGGAAAGTGAGAGAATATCTTTAAAGCATGCTTGTTTTAAATTGATGAGGTTGATGCTCATTCTCCATTTTTCATTCAAATTTTTAACAGCATGATATTTGAGATCTAGCATGGGTGTTAGCCTTGTATGATGAAATCGACGATAAGAAGCATTTGGACTTCATCTCACATTTGTCTTACATGGTAGAGGCGACATGTAATTTATATTCTCTGGTGTGTTCGACCACTTGGTTAATGTTGAGTTGGTGGAAGGCGACATTAATATAGACCGCTTACATATTGATGATTGACTATACAATAATATTAACATTTGATTGGAGACAATTGAAAAGCTCCGCTTGATGTCTTCCATCGAAATTGGTGTATGCAGAACAATTGCTTTAAGTTTTCATTTAACTAGAAAGAAGAGATGTGGTCGAATAGTTCTGACTTTTCTTTGTAAGTCATCTGCGTAGCTAAGTATCCTCAATCTTAGTGGTTAAACATCATCAGTTATCTCTAAAAAGAAGAAATTCATTGGCTAGGTGATATGTTTATCCCTCTTCTTCAAAGAATCTCATTGATGTCATTATGCGAGATGGATGAGCATATGGACTCTAGGAAGTCAAGATGATTATTGATGTGATGCTAGTTTCACCTCTATGAAGTGTTTTAGTTATACAAGCGACATGGACGATTGATGTTGAACTTAACTAACTATTCCTCATATCTTGCGTGCCAGTTGTTCCTTCATTTTTTATAATTGATTGGAGTTGAGAAATTTGTCACCACTCTCACCTTGGATGGGCGACTTTGATCATGATTGCCAATGGCATTTTGGCTCCTGGTTTGCATCATTTTCACACTATTTGCATCTAAAAGAATGTCAAATCTTATGTCGTTTGGTGAAAATCGGGCAAGCCTTATTTGAGGATGAAGTGATATGTGGCTTGATTAAACCAATTTAGGATGGCAACAATGGATTATTTTCAATAAAGATTCCCTTGACACAACTCTCAGATTTTTCTAAGAATGCCATATAGAAAATATAAAAGCGTGCCTAGAAAAAGGGCCTTGGGGTTGTAGCTTGTAAAATACATCATTTATTTTCAAGAAAGATGGGTTGGAATATATAAAGAGATAGCAAGACATAATAGGTCTTGACACCTGCAACTATACCAGGAACGAAAAGACGTTAATTGCAATATTGGCCATGTGGAAAGACATTAGCTATAGTATTGAGCTATTGTGAATTTTAACTTTAGCAAGATGTTGAGTCGTGCTAAAGTCATTCCTTGTACGCTAAATGTCAAGCTGACATTGAATCATCCGTAAGGGATGAGATACAGAGCTACACTAGTCTTGTCCTCTACATATGAGTTGATGAGTTGGGTTGGAGTTATCCACTGGGAATGAGATGATTAGTTTCACATTTCTTAAGTTCTCTTCATGAGGCGACTTCTCTAATTTTGCTCGGTATTCTTCTCTACTTGGTTTGAGTTTTGCTTAGGCGAGATCTTGGGTTTGACTGATATCCTACATGCAGCTTAAACAACTTAACCTTGATGAGTTTTAGCGTATAGATGTTGACCTTATCGGGCCCACTAGCGTTAAGTACATATAAGAGCACCAAGTAGAAAAGAATCTTTCATAATCAACATAGTTTGTGTTTGGCTAACAGAGATATATATAGGTCAACCTGATAACTTCCATGCATCCCTGCTCTTATTTTGCTAATTTTGGTTACTAGTGTGATTTAAAGAACCTAATTATGCTTAAACAACATGCATAATGCCATTGGTGAAAGATCCAGCACTTCTGTATTTTTTAAATGCAAAGGCAAACAAAAAGGTTTATAGTGTGAAAACATGAAATCAGTCAACTGATGCACACCCACTTGTCTTTCACTCTTTTGGAGACAGGCACATAACATCATATCTTAGCTGTTCCACATAACGGCTACAAGCTTTCCCACTTAATGGAATCATCAGTCAAAAGGACAATGAGATTTGCATATTTATTTGCGCCCAACCTTTTTTTTTTTGTTTGTTTGCCATCTGCAAAACATAATTTTTCTTTGTATGAAAAATTAGATGTCCTTTTTCATTTATTAAAAAAACTTTTTTATAAAGCATAATAAAAACAATGACAAAAAAATTTCTTTTAGAAATCCTAAACATGTATATATTGGTTTTTGATATAATAGTATTATCCTAACTACAACATTGATGTCCTGATATATCATTAGAATCAATCATACAAATTTAATGATTGATTTATCGTGACGTAAAGACTCATCCTTTTGCTCGTCGCCAACAACCATTAACACCTCAGTTCCTCTACCCAAATGTTGTAGGTGTATCTAATCTTTCTTTAGGTTGCGTTTGAGGCGTCGGTGCGATAATAGTATCGCACTACAGTTTTGCCAAATAACTGTAATTTTTTATGTTTGGCAAAACTGCAGTTTGCCTGCGTTCTTAAAAAACTGCAGTAAAAAGTTACATTTTCCCACTAGATCTTACTATCTGCTATAAAGCTACTGTCTAAATTTTGCAAAAAAAAGAAAAAATTTGTAATAATCACAACAGCATTTTCTTCATCAATTTCTTCAAACAGTTGTAGCTGTCCCAAACAAACCTTAGTCCTCTAATCTCTTCCATCTTTGAAGTAAACACTAAATTTGTCTAAGACCACATCTTCCACTTTCAAGCATTGGCAAAATCTTTTTTTATTTGTTTTTTTTTTCCCAATAAACTACGGTTGAAAGTTGTGTTCTGCAAGCTGACTTAACTAAATGTGATGGCTGTCAAAAAATCGTGCTCAATTTTTTTTTAAAATAATATAAATTTTGTAAAAGCTTCCACAATTTTTTGAATAGCAGTTTCTTCTGCAGCAACTTCACAGCTACTTCTACAAATAGCTACGACCTATAATCTCACAATTTCGTTCTAGTCCTCCACCCTTTAACTAACCCCAAACTATTCGTTCGAACCCTCTAGCTCTTGCTATCTCAGCCTCTTAATTCGCGCTCTCACCTCCTCGATCTAATGCTCACCATCATTCTTCTACATTCTTTTTGCCATTATAAAATAAGATTGGTAGAATGCATTGCTTTTTAATTGTTGTTGCCTGCCTTTAGCCAGACACCAAATTATTTAATTCATTCTGTTTTTTTTTTTTTTTTTCATCAAAAGAAAAATATGTTTACCTTCATATTATCTTATATACATCTGCAAATTTTTATTGCATTTATGCCGTAAGCTAAGATGAAAGGAGGGGCAAAGGTAAAAAGGCAATAAGTGGTGCATGCTCTGAAGGAGCAAATGGATTGACAGCTATTATAAATAAATAAATGCATATTTTATTTGCATTTGAAAAGAGAATTACGGTAGAGTATTATTTATTCATAATTAATTTAGAATAAATTGTCATTTTTTCATCTTTTTTACACTAATAAATATAAAATTTTTTTCATTTTTATATTTTGGGATAGTGAAAATTAGAAGGAAATATAAATATATCTGTGCTATTATGATCTACTGTTTTTTATTTGATAATTTTCTTGATTATTAATAAAAAAGGCACAAACTTAGTAAGAGGGAGATACAAAATAATAATAATAATAATAATTCATTATTCTATCGTGCAATTTCCTTAAAATTTTGAATATAGCACCCCCTAATTTTTAACTCTTATAAACATATTATTTGGCACTATCTTGTTATGACTAAATATGATGCTTTTTCTATTTTATAGAATAAGTATATAATTTTTAATCATCATATAATTTATATTTATTTATATATATTAAATTTGATAAATTATAAGAAAAAATAGTAAAAAGGAACAAAACCATATATGATAATTAACAAAAAAAATAAATAAATCATGCATTAATTCGCTAAATACTAGCAATTACAATTAAGGGTAGATGTGAAGTTCTTTGAAAGATAATCTGATGTTCAAAGAGCTATGGTGGTTATTAAATTTTTTTTTTAAGCCATATTATAGTTTGAAAGTGGTCACCATTCCTAGCACTGGTGATAAAATAAAGATTTCAACCGATTTTTTTTTGAAAAAGCTCTCAAAATATAATTTATCCAAATAGACAAAATTATGATTTAGTGCCGGACCGCCACCCCAAACAGCCCTATCTCAAGAAAAAACCATATTTACAGTCACAGAATTATGATCACAGCTTGTAACTTCCCCTCAACTTTATTAAATATTAGCTAATAATCCATTATACAACATCATAACAAATTGTTAATCAAAATTAATCGCCGAAAGAATGAAAAGACGCACCATAGCAAGGAGAAGATTCCTTGGACTGTGATATTGCTCCCAATCTCTCTCTTCTGCAAACTTCTGAAGTTTCTTCGACAGCTCCTTGATCCCCACATCTTTCTTCTCCAATTTCTCCATCTCCTGCTCTCCTCCTTCCATTCTCTCTCCCTCTCCTCTCCCTCTCTCTCTCTCTCTCTCCTCTCCTGCTTGGCTTACAGACTGGAGGGGACGAAGCAGCAGCTCTTCTGATGCGTTATAATTAAGGTGGAAAAAGGTCTTTTTATAGTAATTTAATTAAACAAGTCATGCAATATGTCTATTTTAAATATGGCCAGCTTTGAATATTTTTTTACTTAAATAAGCGCATGTGAGATAAAGGTGCTTCTGCTTTTTAAGTTATTTATTGACGATCCTCGTTTAGTTGTCCATTGGGAATTTGCTTTTTTGCATTAATATTAAGTTTTGCTTTAATAACCTTAGAGTTCCGAGAAGAAAAAAAATATTGAAAGTTGAAAAAATTATTACACTGGGAGTCTTGATGCATCAGAATTTCAATCGGGTCTGTCACGTGTATAGACAAACTCACTCAGGTGGTAGACCTTAGTTGAAGACCTAATGCAAAATTGCAGCAAGACTCCTTATACAATAATTCCTCATTGAAAAAAGGGAATTTACTTAATTACGGACAGCGAAAATATTTTATTGGTTTAAATGTCACACAAAAACCTTGCTTTTTATATGTATACATGCTAAATATTTGATATCATTATCTAAAATGCCACTATTTTAAGCTTTAGAAATGAAATATGATTTTTTATGCTTGGCATATAGGTAAATATTGGAATTTAGGTGTTAGCTTGTAAATACATAAGAGTTGAGTGGTATGTGTAAATATTCTAGAAAAAATTTTAATGTAAATTATTATAGTAATGAGCACTCCAATTTAGCATCTCAAATCCTTCATTTTATTTTTAGCTTTTTTCTTCCAAACCATATGCTATGTATTTAAATTTTAATATTAAAATTTAAGGAAATTACGCACTCACTAGGAAAACTAAAGAGTCTGTTTAGCGTGGTTGCAGCTCATTGAGAAGCAGTTGTGTAGCTGCTGAAGAATAATCTGATGTAGCGAAAACTTGTGGTGGTTAATATTTTTATTTATTTATTATTATTTTTTTATTATTATTATTTTTTTTTTTTTGAAAATGTCAGACCGCAGTTAGAAAATTATTACCGCACCTAGACATGATCAGTGGGAAAACGCTTATTACAGCGCAGCTTTTTCAAACCGGCAAAATTATAGCACGATGTCGCGCCGCCACCGTAAATTGACTCTTAGTTGAATCTTCTTTTTATTGGCACAAAATAATTATAGAAAATGTTGGTACAACATTCATTCAATTAAATGTCATAGCAAAAAAGATTCTTTGGACGTTGCTTGGAAATGCAATGAATGGAAGGGAGGAAAGCTAATGACATTATCAGAATGGAGGACCAGCGAGTGGGCTTGCAGATCTGAATTCGGGCCTCATTATTAATTCGTCTTCATCTGTTAGTGGGCCTTAGATTGTGATGAGAGATTTTAATTGTTATAGATTCATACATGTGGAGGTAATTGGAGGTCCCTAATAAGATCAAAAGGTTTTAATGATGTCTCTTTCATGATAAATTGTTTCATTTGATCTCCAAAGGGCCCTATATTCTTTTAGACAAACTTCTGATCCACACAAAAAAACAAACAATCCAACGTAGCGTGATTCACGTGGTTTAATGTAAATCTGTTTACGTTCATGAATAGAGGTTATTTCCAGATTAACAGGTCTGAGGGAGGAAGGTTCGGATGAATTAGGGTTACAATTCAACACGCACTCCAAATTCTTCCTAACACCCTTCCTATAAATAAGAGAGAATTATGACATACAGATTATGAATGTTTCAAATGTTGAAAAGATCATGTGATTATATATTTTCGTATTATGTTACCTAGTATCAATCTTTCTAATATATACATTTTCCTTATTTAAAATCATTAGATTTAATATTTTCCGTAAAACTAACATTATATTGTTATGATACAACAGTAGTAGAGTCAGAGATAACTAGAGTTGAACTTATAAATAATCTTTTACTGTAATGATCATTTTTCCTTTTTGAAAGTTCTCTAAAGGTTACGAAACCCATGTGCTCAAATAATATCTCACTTGGTGTGGATATCAATAAACTTAATACAAGATTTTCATTCAATCATTAATATTAAATCAAATAGCAAAGAGTATAGAGAGATTATATATTGACTTGAACGATAGATAATATAAAGTGAATTTGAGAGAGAGAGAACATATTTTCATGATGTGGCGGGGAATTTGATAATTTGAAGATATTATGTTGATTTCCAAATATATGGAAAAAAGAATTCAATACAAGTGCTTAAGCTAATACCAAAGCTTTATAATAACTTTATATTAAATTGAGGGAAAGGAGGAAAGAGAGGTGGGGTTAGCCATGCCAATATGATGATGACATGCAAGTTAGAAGTCTGGTGATAAGCATAAATGATGTTGTGATTATCAACTTAGATGATGATGATGATCGAAGATGATAATTGTATGATGGGGAATGGGAAAATTATAAGATTTCATTTTGTTTGTATTAAAAATCATGAGTTGATTAAAATTCTTAGCGATGATGTGAATGTCCTCTAGGATGATGATAATAGTCAATAATAATGTTAAAGTTTAACGTAAGGGTAATCGAGCCCGAATAATATACAAATGACTAGAGTAGCTCCATGCCCATGTACATACATACAACTAACGTCACATGACAAACATATCATAAAAGATGCATAATATAAAATCTTAATATGAGAAACATCCCAAGGGTACACAGACCTAAAATATATAACTCAATATTTCAACAAAACTATTGTCTCATAAGCAATATATATGTTCTAGGTATATGAGATGTAACACATACAAAATAATAAAATAAATTCAATTGTGTGCTCTGGCAACTTAGAGTCTGTGTGGGGCGGTAGTACTGCACTATAGTTTTGTCTGTTTTGGGTAAACTGTATTTTGACAGTTTTTATAAAAAAGCTGCAGTTGAAAATCTGTATTTTCTCACGAGTACTGGCTAGGTGCGATAGCAGCTTTCTAGCTGCGGTCTAAGTTTTTCAAAGAAAAAAAAAAATTGTAATAGCCACCACAACTTCTTGAACATAAGATTATTTTTTAGCAGTTTCACAATTATTTTTTATCAAGCTACAGCTACCCCAAACAGACTATTATTTGGTAATGAGTGTCTAATGATGTTTATTAAAAGCTAAACATTATTAATTAAGGATTTTATGATCTCATACTAATTATTATTATGCATCAGATTATAACTTTATAAAATTTAGATTCTTAAACTCCCGTATTTGCTTACATAACACTTTCATATTTTAAACTAATGCATGAAATGTATTTTCAGTTTTCCTTTTTATGTAATTTTAAACTTTTGAGTGCTATATGGGTAAATATGAAAGTTTGGGAGTGAGTAGGGGTGTAAACGAGCTGAATACGAGCGAGCCAGGTTCAGCTCGTGTTCGGCTCGTTTATATTTTAAGCTTAAAAAGTGTGTTCGTGTTCGACTCGTTTGCTTAGCGAGCCGAACAAGGGCCGTTCACGCACAAAGAATTGTTTTGATAATCCTAGTCACGTACATAAGATGTTAAAGATTAGGATAAAATTTAAAAATTATTGTTTATATTAAAACATCATTTGAATTTAATTTAATAATTTTTATTCTATTTTCTTAATTAATACTTTTAATCAATTAAAAATCATTCTAGTCTTATAGTCAATTAATTTTTTTAAATACTACTCAAGAATATATATATATATATATATATATATATATATATATATATATATATATATATATATATATATATCACACATATAATTGATGAGTAATATTTCGAGCTAAAACGAGCCGAACACGAACGAACAAATGTTTATTCGTGATCGACTCATTAACTTTACGAACGAGTAGAACACCAGCTTCTTAAAGAGCCGAGACACATGCTTTCCTACATATTATTAGAACACTTACATACATACCACCAAATTCCTATTTATTTACAGAACTAGCACATAAATTTTGCTTTTTAAATTTATTTTATTCAAACCTTTCATATCTCATCAAAATTATCGTCATTTTAACTTAAAAAAAATGAAATTATGTATAAAAATTAAATTTTAAGTTTTGTAAATGCAAATAAATAGAATTGAGTGGCATGTATGTAATCTTCCACGGTTCCTTTGAATCCTCTGTTCGATCCGACGGACAGGAATAATAAATGAAGGGACCACGATCTTACGGTCGATCTCACCCCACGCGAATATCTGACGGTCCAAAACGCGAAAAGCAGATCCCTCGTTCCTGTAAACGAACTATAAAACCTTACCGGCTCGAGCCGTCGCGACGTCTGTAACCCTAGCTCTGTAGTTGCGCCCCTCATAGCTTCCAGCAGATCGCAGCAGCAGCCATGGTGAGTGCTGGCTCCCTCGTGTTCTTCAATATTACCGGCTTCGTTACCGTTTCTTGTCTTTTTTTAGGGGAATTACTTTTCTCTGATTCATGGGTTCCTGTGTTTGTAATTGTAGCCTTTCCAGAGGTACGTGGAGATCGGGAGGGTGGCACTCGTCAACTACGGGAAGGAGTATGGGAGACTTGTTGTTATCGTCGATGTCATCGATCAGAATCGAGTGCGTATCTTTTTCTTTTGGTTTGGGAAATGAAAATTTGTAGCTTTATGATCTGCTTGGTTGAAGTTTTGTTTCTTTAACTGATTATTATAATTTTTTTAACAGCCATTGTATTTTTATGCACTCTTTGTTATGCTCATGATGTTCTTGTACTTTAGAAAATTGCTGGTTTGTATGTTATAATGTGAATTAGCTCCATCTGGGAAATATACATACGTACCATGTAATTCTTATGTATTTACGAGCTAACACCCAAAGTTTGATATTTACACCTAAAGCACTCTGGTGTTATAAATCTATTGAGGAAAAGGTTTATCTTACATTTACAAAGATAGTGATGATGATATTTTTGATGTGAAGTTAATGATTTTGAACGGTATGCATGTAAATATGAACGGTTGGTTGTTATATATGTAAATACATAAGAATTGTGTGGTATGTATGAAAATGCTAATATTTTTCTCTATTTGTGGAGCATGGATGGTGTTTGCATCAATTTTTGATGTCTCACGTGTTTAACATGCATTTTCATGTTTGTAGACTATACTTCATTAATACATACCCTTTCACACGCATGTTCTTTCAAAATTAGGGTTCAGCGCCCGGAAGCTGTTTAATTTTTGTGAACATTTTTTTCCAAATCAATTCATTTAAGTTAAAACTTAATTATGAAAAGATATGGAATTGTACCATAGAAAGCTCCTTAGCCCTAACTTAAAAAAAATGGTCAATTGTATGCGTGTCATATGAATTGAACACAATTTTATATGATCATCATGGAAATGTGGGATGAAGTAAGCTTAGCATTGGGGAAAGATTTTGGCTTCTTTCCACTTGAGTTTTCAGCACATTTGAAACTTTTAGGGGCTGAAGTGATTGAGCTCATTATAGACATTGAGGAGATAAGTTTTGGGGAGCTCTTGGAGAGAAAAGAAAAGGAGAAATCCCTAGAAGAAAACCATGTTCTTCTTGATTTTTTTTTTCCTTCTCCCTCAGTTTTCTTCTTTTCGTTTCATTTTCTTCATTTTATTCTTGCACTCGAAAGTTTCTTTGGAGGAAAGACCCTTATCTTCCTTGCATAATGAGGGAGCTCATTACAAACATTGAGGTGCTAAGCTTTGGAGAGCTTTCGGAGAGAAAAGAAAAGAAGAAAACCTCAGAAGAGAACCATATTTCTTCCTCATTTTTCTTCTCATTCTCATATTCTTCATCTTCTTCTTGCATTTCGTCTATTCTTGAGTTTGAAAGCAAGAGAGTGAGAGTTATTGAAGTTGCTTTGGAGGAGAGACCATCATCTTTCTTGCATAAGGAGAGTTTGGACAAACAAAGACAACATTACTACAAACGTCCGGTGGTGAGATCTTCTTTAACTCTTGTGTTTTTTTATCTTTTTTAGAAAATTCTTTTAAGATTATGTTAGATTTATTATGTTGATGTTCGATTTTTTTTTTATCTTTTTTTAGAGAAGTCTTTTAAGTGAAGAAAACTCGTTGACATAGAGAATGAAAACTCAAAAGAATAATTTTCATTTCCTGGGGTTAAGGCTCTATAATATCATCAAAGTGATGGAGGGCAAGATTTGTTAGAACCTTGAATAAAATTAGTTAACGGAAAGGGATTTAAAAAATCTGTCATGGATCTTTCGGAAAGATAAAAGCTCATTATTTCGTGGGAGTTTCACTAACATCAAATTAATCTAATAATTCTAACATAATTTGAGAAAGCTAAGAAATATAAAGAACATAAGAGTTAAAGGAGATCACATCACTATGACATTTTTCATAGCTTTTTTTTTTGTCCGAGTACTCCTTGTGCAATAAAGCTTTTCTAAAGAACTCTCACTCCCTTGCTCCCAAACTCAAGAAGAAATGAAATGTAAGAAGTAGATGAAGAAAAATGAGAAAAAGAAAATTGAGGGAGAAAACTTGTGTTCTCCTCTAGGGTTTTCTTCTCTTCTTTTCTCCCGAGCGAGCAGTGCTTGACCAAACCCTATTTTGGAAATACATACATGTGGAAGTGTGCTAATTATAGAGGAATTAAATTGATGTGTCATACTTTAAAATTATGGGAGAGGGTAATTGAACATAGGTTAAGACGTATTACCAATGTTTCGCATAATCAATTTGGATATATGTCGGGCAGGACTACTATGGAAGCTATTCATTTATTGAGAGGTTTGATGGAGAAGTACAGAGATAATAAGGAGAACCTACATTTGATTTTTATTGATTTAGAAAAAGCTTACGATAAGGTTCCTAGAGATGTTCTTTGGAGAGTCCTTAAGAAGAAAGTTGTATATGCTTTTTGCTGATGATATTCTTCTCGTGGATAAGACGAGAGAAAAATCCCAGAAAAAACTTGAATTACTGAGGTCTACATTGGAGTCTAAAGGTCTTTGTTTGAGTAGAACTAAAACTGAATACATGGAATGTAATTTTAGTAATAATAGCTCTAGTGACAAAAGTGTAACTTTGGGTGATCAAATTATTGAAAGGTGTGTACGATTTAGATATCTCGGGTCCATTGTTCAAAGCGATGGTGATATAGATGGGGATGTTAATAGTAGAATTCAGGTTGGTTGGTTGAAGTGGAGGGATGTGTCCCGCCTATTGTGTGATAGAAAAGTACCACTTAGACTAAAAGGAAAATTTTTTAAGATGGTGGTGAGACCTGCAATGCTCTATAGTGTTGAATGTTGGCTTTTAAAAGAGAAGCATAATGCTAAGTAAAGTGTTGCCGAGATGAGAATGATTAGGTGGATGAGCTGCTTTACACTTAGAGACAAAATGCGAAATTAATATATCTGTAATAGGGTTGGTTTTGCACCAGTGACGAATAAAATTAGAGAGAGTCGCCTTAGATGGTTTAGTCACATTAAATGTCGACCACTTGATGATCCGATTAGGTGAGTAGATGTTTTAGATTCAGCTTATGTTAAGAAAGGCAGAGGTAGACCTAGAAATACTTGGGATTATTGCATAAAAAATGATCTTAATTTATTAGAATTAAATGAAAATTTGACACTAAATAGGACTCAATGGAGAAAAAGGATTCATGTAGCCGCCCCTAATCCTTGTTGTTGTTGTTTTATACATGTGGAAGTGTTTTATGGATCCCTTGGACTATGAGGAATTATGTATGAATAAGTATAGTCCCCAAACGTTAAAATGAACTTAAAAATATGAGTACAAATGTCCTTGTAAGCTATTTAATGGATAAATGCAGGTGCACTAAGTGTAGTTCACTTGGCACACAATGATATGGTAAATGCAAATGCATGAAAGGTTGTGCCCATAGGATATGCATGTGTCCGACTTGAGCATATGAGTACATGCTCATGTAGGGAAATTGAATGTTTGAATGTAAAATACACAAAATGTGATATGCACATGACACATTGTAATGATAATACAAACAAAATCACAAAAATATATTTTTCACAAATGTTTAGTACTGAATCACAAGCACACACACACACACACACACACACACACACACACACACACACACACACACACACACACACACACACACACACACACAATATATATTGCAAAATTTTAAAAATCACGCATGCTCAGCTCAATAGAGAAACCTAAATCTACTTTCTGACAAAATAGTCCTACCTAAGCGACCTCTCTTGGCTTTTGGTTTTGATGATGGTGAGGTGTACCAACAGATTAATATTTCTATAAGAGTTTATTTGCATGCATTTTGTTTGCTAGGTATTTACTTTTGAAGACAGGTGCCTTTTGGTTGGATCTACATTATGAAATGTAGACATGAGCCTATTTTGATTATCATACTATTGTAATTCATTATATTTTTATCATCATAGCGGTTTAAAATACACAAATTGTTATTATGGTAATTTGCCAACTCTTTTCAACTAGGCCTGCCTTGTTTTGATAAGGTAAGGTTTACCTACCTAGTTGTCATGAGTTATATAACACTAAGAATTATATTTATTAATGGAAAATTTTGAATATCTATAAATTTTGTATAGTTTAGTTTCGGTGATCTGAATGTGTTTGTGTATATTTTAGAAGCTACAGGAATGACTGATATTGAAATAATTGAGCTAAATATCGACCTGCAAATGTTATAAGATTGAGCAGTTATCATCAAGTAAATTCACAAATTTCATAAGTTGTCATAAGGCTGCAAATGGGAATTGTTTTTCACTGACTTCCTCTATAAGATTCAACAGTTATCAATAGCAAATAAGGACTCCTTTTTTAGTGTGTTTTTATTTGTTTTTGGTTTTTATTTTTGCTTTTAAGAATAAATTAACATGTTTATAAAAATACTCAAAACATCTTTTTCGATGTTTTGAGAGTTTTAAAAAACAATCTCATTTTATTTTAACTTACCAAACATGTTATGCTTCAAACTAGAACATATGCAGAATAAAATAATAATTAAAATAAAAGTGATCCCAAATGACTTCTTAAATTATCGCAGCCCAGAAGGGATTTAGAAGAAATAAAATGATCCATTGTCTTGGTCCTTATCCATTGTCTTGGTCCTTTAGAAGAAATAAATTATTGCACTAAGAAACATATATTACTTATACATGCATGCAAAACTTACACCCAAAAAATATTTTTTTTCTAAATTTATGAATTATATATTTGATTTGTAATTCTATTTTTGTTTTTAAAGTCCTTATTTGCTATTGATGGGTCATATATTTTTGCAAAAGCAAACATATCTTTTATTATCATATTTTTATCCATTATTTTGTACCTTTTAATTTCATTTGGGGAATATAAGCACTAATTATATTATATTTTTTTATGGATACTTAGTTAACAGCACTCAACATTTCTTTAATCTATTTTATCTTAAAACTGTTATCCTTCATATCTCTATTTGTTGATATTCTTATTTCGTTTATAATGGCTTTTTTCTTTTGTCCTTAGGTAGTTATCCTTCTATTTGTTTAGTTTGGACATTATCTATGTATGTATGTACATTACTTTTAGGGATGAGATTATGATTGTAAATGAGCCAAGGTTGAGCGAGCTCAGGCTTTAGCTCATGTTGGGCTCGTTCGAAATTGATCATGTTCGAAATTGGCTTATAAACAGTGTGTTTGTGTTTGGCTTGATTTAAATATACTTGTTGGTGTTCAATTGTTAATTGGCTCACTAAAATTAATTGAAAAAAAATAGATGTAGGGTTTTGGATTCGAACCTGCGCCAATTTTGTGCAATAGAATGCACATAACCACATTACCACATAAGTTATGATTTAAACTTAGATACAAATATGTATAATATATCATTATATAAATAATATGTATAATTTCCTTATTTCGAGCTAAAACGGTCTCACATGAGCGAACAAAGGGTTGTTTATATTCGGCTCGTTTTTATTTGAGTTTAAAAAATTTATTTGTGTTATGCTCGTTTACTTAACAAGCAAGCCGCACAAGAGCTACTTAATAAGCCAAACACAAGTTGTTTCGCGAACAACTAGCTTTTTTTGACAGCCCTAGATGAGATTTATAAATGATATAAGCTTTCATTGCATTTTCTTTCTTTGCATTCTTTGTTTAGGGTATGTATGTTAATATTTTTTTATAATAAAGCTATCATATCCTTTGTTGGTTATTGTCATCTCAGGCCTTAGTTGATGCTCCTGACATGGTTCGAGGACAAATGAACTTCAAGAGGCTGTCGCTGACTGATATCAAGATTGACATCCCCCGAATTCCCAAGAAGAGCAAACTGATCGAGGCCATGGATGCAGCTGGTATGCTAACGTTGAAAACCTTTCGTGTGTTTGTTTGGATTTTTGGTTTTTTAGTGAAAATAAAGGAGATAAATAAGAAAAATTTACATCTAAATATTATGTATCTAAAACCTAAATTGTATTTTTTTCGTTATATGTCACCTTATGCATGGAAATATGTATTTCACTTTTAAGAGTAAACATAGTGGTGTTTTTTTATGAAATATTTGGAAGCAAAGTTTGGATGTTAGATATGTAAATACATAGGAATTGGGTGGTATGTATGTAAATGGCCTAAAAAAAAATATATGTACATACATACCACTTAATATCTATGCATTAACACATTTAACACCAAAACTAATTTTTACACATGCCGCCTTAACTATGCATGAAATATGTATTTCACGTTTTAAAAGTTAAAATAGTGGTATTTTTTATATAATATGAAATATTTGGGTGAAATTTATGTAAGTAAGCAACGTTTGGATGTTCAATATGTAAGTACGTAGGAATTGGGTGGCATGTATGTAAATGCTTCCAATAAAATTGAAGATTTGAATTGTTCGATTTATAATTTTGATTTTTTATTTTAGTTCTTTTATTTTCTTACAATCCAAACAATTCTTTATTGAAATTTTTTGGTTATTTTTTTCCTTCAAGTTTGGGCTTATATGAGTAGTTTATTGCAGACGTGAAGAATAGATGGGAGAAGAGCTCTTGGGGGAGGAAGCTGATTGTGCAAAAGAAGAGAGCTGAACTGAATGATTTTGATAGATTTAAGGTCATGTTGGCTAAAATTAAGGTTAGTTTTATGATCTTTTTCCTGTTTATGCATTTGTAAGTAGGGGTGTACTTCAGTCAAGCGGACCCGTGCGCCAGCTCGAGATCTTGATTTGAGCTCGTGAGCCCGCTCATTTTAAAAAACATTAATATATAAAACATACATATTAAATTTTAAAAAATAATAATTTGTATTTTATATTAAATTATTTTTATTGTTCATTCTATCATTTTATTATAATACTATCCTAATTTAAAATTATTTTCTTTCTTTTATAATAAACAATCCGGCTCTTGAGTCAAGAGCTAAACTCGTAAATTTAAGCTCGAGCTCAGACAAGAACTTGATAAAAAGAGTATAATCGAGCTCGAGCTCGGCTATACTCTTTTACACCCCTATCGGTAACTATTTCTGCTTGCCACTCATGGCTCACAAAAACCTTCATTTTATTATTTATTTTTGTTTTTATTTACAGAGAGGAGATTCCATCCGACGTGAGCTTTCAAAGCTAAAGAAGAGTGCTTCAAAGTGAGACTTTTGAAGAATTAA
This sequence comes from Papilionanthe hookeriana x Papilionanthe teres, assembly GCA_022702705.1. Lineage (NCBI taxonomy): Eukaryota > Viridiplantae > Streptophyta > Magnoliopsida > Asparagales > Orchidaceae > Papilionanthe > Papilionanthe hookeriana x Papilionanthe teres. The sequence continues at coordinate 83,625,624 of CM040425.1, forward strand.
TGGCTGATTCTGTTTCCATTATTGCAGAAGTAAGTTGAGAGTCAACCGTTGGAACAAAATGTAGTTTTGGTCGCTGTTATGAACTTAAAAAGTTTGATGTTTTGATATTTGGATTTTTTTTTTTTCTTAAATTTCGTAACTGTATGCTTTATTATTTGAATGAATTTGAGAATTGGATTATTATTAATTGTTCCACAGTAGGAAGAGTAATTTGTGAAACTGGTTTCTGGCAATATGTGATTGCAGGTTCTCCAAAGGCAAATCTTGAAAATGCATTTTTGATTGTTCGATATAGATGTTTGAAATGTCTCAATTTGTTTAATGCTTTTTTTCATTATTTATTTATATTTTTTGTTCAATATTTTCGGTGGTTTCTATGCGATTATATTTCTTTTTCTTGAATTCAGGATTTTTTTTAAAAATGAAGCTCTCAACTATTAAATCAAAGTGGCTTGTAAATGAAAAAAAATAACTGAAATTTAGTATAAATGTTAAAATATAAAGTTTAGGTGTCGATAAGTAAATATAAAGGAATTGAGTGGTTTGTATGAAATCATTTTTATTTTTTCTACTATGGATTGTAACTTTCCACCGGCTGCTAAATACCGGTCGTCATGTCATTATTCACTTCATCAGTCGATGAATTGACGGTCGGTAGTTGGCTGTGCAGACGTCCAACAGGCTGCAAGCACGTCCAACAGGCTGCAATGGAGCTATATTTAAACTGAGTCAAATTAACTAATAAGTGCAGCCTTCAAATTTGTGCACCTTTTCATCTTTTATTTTGGTGAAGCTTTTTATTTAAGACATTATAAAATATAAAATATGTGAACTAAATTTATGACTTTGGAGTAATAACGAACTGGGCTCAAATATGAATTTTGAGTTTAAAATGTTTTATCAGATTTATTTATTAACTGCTCTATTGAATTGGAGACATAATTGAGCATGAGCTTAATGAATGTGTATTTATTAATGTTTTGAACATATAACATAAGTCAGCATAAATCAATTAAATCTTATTTAAATCATTTGGTGATAATTAAACATTTATTGGGCATTTAAATCTATAAATTTATTTATTATTTTTATTAGAGCATTCTCATAGATAGGGTTGTCAAAAAAGCTCGTTGTTCGCGAACAGTTCGTGTTCTGTTCGTCAGATAGTTCGTGTTTGATTTGTTCGATAAGCAAACGGGACGAACACAAACAATTTTTTTCATTTGGTTTGTTAAATGAACCAAACACGAACAGTGATGTGTTCGTTCGTGTTCGATTTGTTATTGTTCGAAATATAAAATAATTTAAAATAATTATATATAAAAAATTTATGATATTTTAAAAATAATTATATATTATAAAAATTTATCATATTTTAAATAATTACGACTACATAAATATAATATATGATAAATTATTAATAACGATAATAATATTATAGTATTAATTATATTAATATAAATATTATAATATTATAATTAATATACTTATCTTATATATTTAAATATAACACTAATAAACCTTAAACGTCTTATTCGGTTTCATTTCATTTTGAGGAAGTATGGATTACCGATGTGTACGGAATGCGATCAATTTGCTTCATTTTGAGGAAGTATGTTATCGAAAGTTAGGATTGTCGAAAAAGTCTCGTTGTTCGCGAACGAGTTCGTATTTGGTTCATCAGATAGTTCGTGTTCGATTCGTTCGATAAGCAAACGAGACGAAAACGAACAAATTTTTTTCGTTCGGTTTGTTAAACGAACCAAACACAAACAGTGATGTGTTCGAACATTTGAAACACAAACACTAGCTATGTTAGTTCGTGTTCGGTTCGTTTACACCCCTACTCATAGATAATCAACTAAAATCTTATTATTTTTTCTAATTCTTTCATATCACAAAAAATATCAAAAAAAAAAAAAAAAAAAAATAATTAAATACATGTTTTCATGCTTACGTAACATGACATATGTCAAAAATAGAGTATATGTGTTAGACATGTAAATACATAATAAATAAGTGATGTGTATGTAAATATTCCCTAATATTTATCATACATATGCCTCTAATAACAATGTACAAGAAACATGAAAATGGAATCATCAGATAAACTTGTTATCATTAAAGAGGAAAATAATTTGAATAGTTAAAGGCCCCAATACGCGAGAGAACATTATGTATCGAGTTCAGATGCATACAGACTCCGTATACAACAGTGTCATAAACTATTGTACAACAATACATAACAGTTGTATGTACACAGAATCCATATACCACAGACTCCACATGTAATAATTTTTTCAATACTGTACTATACTGGAACTCAAATTGTTGGAGCCATGCACTGATAAATCAATAAAATGCTTTATTGGTCTCACCCAAATGCAGATGACAAGAATCGCACATAAGCTATGATTTTTATAAACAAATGAATTTAAGCAAATAGACAAATTACATGAACTCACAACCAACATTAAGTTACACAAAAGACAGCCAAATCACCTGATAGGCATCAATCTCATGCTGAAGCCACAACCTTCTTTTCATTGCTTCTGCCATGAAAGGGTGAAATAGTGGAGAATGGACGGGAAACTGTAAATTCAAATAATTCCATTAAAATTAACACAACTGTAAAATTGTTTCATTAAAAAACTGCAGAGCCTCTTATATATATATATATATATATATATATATATATATAGATGTACAAATTGAAAATTGAAGTGTCAGATATGTAAATATTGAGCGGGACATATGTAAATCTTTCAAAATTGATGTTATATGGATTTACATATCAAACACTTTACTTATATGACATCCTAGTGGCTAAATCACATCAAAATAATTGTGATAAAAATATGTGAATTTGGATAGTATAGAAATTAAAAAATAAAATAAATAAATGTCATGTAAATATGATATCTTTATAAATCACAATTAAATTTATTATCAAAACTAGAGAAGCATATAAAGCAAGTAAAGAATTTGCCATAAATCACGATCTTACTGCCATTAGGAGCCACCACGGTGCCATCACGAGCAGCTGATTCATATGAATGAAGGTTACCATCGTCTACATGAGAGCTGTGTCCATTTCTCCCAAATTTCCATAACTTTCTAGGACCCATTTGATTCTGTGGCTTCTCCCGAGTTTCATATATTTGGTGTGAAGATCTTAAATCCGAGACATTCTGCACAGGAGAATCTTATGTGATATGAAAGATTTGGGCGGTATATAGATGTAAAAAATTAAAGTTTAGGTGATAGATATGTAAATACATAGTAATTGGGTGATTTGTATTTGACAGGCATTTCAGATTGGTTTATTAATATAGTAAAGGACGATACTGGTGGTTCTTTCACACGAAGCATAAGTTGAAATGCTGCTGAATTTTTAAATTTTACCTCAAAAGAGTTGATTGGATCAGTCTGGTTGGCTTCAGCTTCATTTTCCCTGTCTACTGTACCAACGGGTGAAGAAGAAGCACAGCTAGCAGCAACACCCACAGCATCTATGGTAGCATTATGTGGTATTTCTGTTGATGTTCTATCAGCTGTTATCTTTTTTGTCTCAGCTAATGCCATCTTTATTGCTCTATTGGTGTTTGCTGATTTCGCTGGAACGTTATGAACTCCTCTACCAGTGGGTTCTGAAAGTCTTCTAATTCTTGTAGAAATTGAATTCCTCTCTTGTTTCTCACTCTCTTTCACCTCGGACAACGATTTATTTGATCCTGTGGTTTTAACACCTTTATTAGAAACATTGGGTGTAGGTAACTTTTGCGGAGGTAAACTTGATCCATTTCCTGAGGCTTTGAATTTGGAAGTTTTTTCAGGGTTGAATTGTTGCGGGTTTGATGATGATTGAACAGCTTTTGAACCCTTCCTTGAAGCTATCCTTTTCTGTCGTTCCCTTTTTAAAGCTTCCAATCTTCTTATCTCTTGCTCTTCCTGAAAAAAGAAAACAAAACAACAATGTTAAAATACTGCAAATTATGCCCCTTCTTGAATAAAGGAATGGGTACTTATATTATAAATTTAAGACTCATCATTTTAAACTTACAGTTCTATTTTTTATATTATTTAGGAAGTAACAGTAAATTGGTGATGAAAAGATGTATTAAAATGGATAGATAACAATATACATGTTCTTTCTTCAGCTTTTGTAGATCATATTTGTAGTTTCTTAACTTCTCTGCTCTCTTTTGTGCTTCGCTCAGCGGGGTAGACCTTATTGATGTTACCCTCCTCAAACTTGTTGGGTCCTTTCTTTTCTTCTCCAGTTCATTCTGAGGAGAATTTAGCTTTACTTCATCAGTTTTAACGAAGCAATCATTGATGCTTTCTAAGACATCATCTTCTTCCTTCTTGATTTCTTGTTTGACAAAAAGAGGAACTTGAATGTCAAAATCTACAATTTGATTATAGCCAACTGAATCACTCTCTCTTCTGTGTTCAAGAATCAAGGTTAAATCATCTGGCTCACAGTTTACCCTAGTCATAGCCTTGCTTGAAGACTCTTCTTCTTTTGGAGGAGCAGATTGGAACTCAGCAGCCATATCAATGGCAATTCTTGGATCCACACCAAGCTGATCTAGGGTTCCAGACCTAAAAGGAACCACAAAAGACTCATCAGCAACAATTGGTGAGAAACTCTTCTCTAATTTAGTTCCACTTTCATTTTCAAAGTCCAATAGAGTATCTGAAGAAACCTTGTTAGGCAACAGCTTCTCCAATCCACACATGATAAAATCATCACTACTAACTTTTCGATATTCACCAACTCCGTCATCCATTTCTTTGAACTGAGCATCTGCCAGACCGTTCAAGCGAACTTGACCTTCAGCTGCTACTAAAAATTCATCAGTACAAACTTTTAGCTTAGTTCTGCTTCCCTCACCACAAAATGCATCATATTCCATGGCACTTTTTTCCTGATAATTACCAGAATCCCTTGTAGAAAGAAGGATGGGATCAGGCCCATCTTTATTCTGCAACTCTTTTACAGAATGTTCCTTCTCGCCAGCAAATATGTTTCCATCAGCAGCGCTGCGCATTTTCTCCTCAGCCTCCATTAAAAAACTCTGGAATGCTTGCCAGTTTCCAGCATCTTCTTGTTTATGAAGCTCTTCCTCCTTGCCATCTATATTAGAAAACTCAGTACTTTCTTGGTTATTATCTTCTCTCTTTACAGATCCTGAAAGCATGCCTTTAATGTAGTCAATGTCTGAGTCAGAAGAACATTCTGATTTGCTTTCTGATGTTGACTGTCGCCTTTTTGCAATATAATTTAGGTTCCGAATTACCACAACACCCATTTTCTTTCCAAAATGACCAGACTTTCGATGTGACCTGCGAACTCTCAAAGGCTCTTCGTCAAACTCTGATGTATTCTGATCTGTGCTGTCTTGAGAATGGAAACTACCATCTTTGCTATGCATGGAATATTGCTTCTTCCCCTTACTTTGATGAGTGTTTAACTTAGAATCTTCCATGGGAGAGTATGGAGGATGGAGGAATTGAGTTTCCGCTGGATAATTCTGATAGTAGGGCATAGCTTGCATTGGATATGGTTGAAGCGAATATGGATTTGCCTGAGAATGTGAAGGCCACTGTGGAAACGGTGGGTATGGAAATTGTCCTTCATACACAGGCTGTCCATGTGGCACCTGAGGTTCTGAAAGGAGACTTTCATCTGGAAATTTAAAACTGCAGTTGTCAGAGTTTCAAAGTTGGGGAATTTACATAACATAACACAATTGTTTTGTATTAACATTTCAAACACCTAAACTTCCATAATTACATACATAACACTCAAATCACTAGTATCACGTAAAAATATCACTTTTACTAACGTTTTTAAAATAAAACACAAATTTTCATGCATAGGATTTTGACACCGAAGTTCTATAAATGTAAATATTAAAGTTTAGGTGTTAGATATGTAAATACAAAAGAATTGTGTGGTCTGTATGTAATTTTCCCTTCAAAACTTTATCTGTATTAATTATATGCAGATAATACAAATGTTTGCAGCGTAGAGTGCACAAAATGAGCCAAATTTTATAAGACAAAAGAAGCCCCTGAGTATGAAAATGGTTTATATGTCAAAAGAGGGATAGAAAATAAGATGACGAAGAAAAAGCTTTGGCTTATCTAAAACATAACCATATAAATGTAAAGGTTCTCTTTATAAAAAATAAAATCTGAATTTAGTTTTTCAGTGCAATTAAGCTGTACATTTTGCCATGAAATGCATTTAAACTATAAGAAAATTAAATTAAGGAAAACATTGACCTCAACGAAGTGATTTTCACTACCTCTTTCATTTTCCAGGCTTGTAACATTTCCATTGTTTTTCTCCATGCTCACATCTCCAGCAGATGAAGGCCATGCTTCAATGAACTCTTTTTGCTTCCTGGCATCTTCAGAGAATATAATTCCAGCTGCATTCAATGGAGGAAACTCGGATCTATAGGACAATGCCTCTGCCCCTTCCATTTCAATCCACTGTCCACTCTCGTGTTTTTCCACCCATAACTGCATGTACTGAGAGCACGCCTCCCTGTTTAAGGGGACAAGTTCAGAAATTAGAAATGAAAGAGGATGAAAGTTGAGTTAGACCCGTAACATGTATCACAAGTAAATTGTTCTATTATCTCTAATATATTGTTCACCAAAGCACCTTTTTTTCATCCCGAATTGATAAAATAGGACTAATGCGACAAACCAGCTCATTTATAAGTTCAAGAACTCTTATTCTAAACTTTTTCTAATGAGAAAAGTGTCAAAAAGGTCCCCTGATTATTGGCAATGAGTATTTTAATCTCAGAGCCTACAAAATTGTCAATTTTGTCCCCAAACTATTTTAATAGGGGCTAAAGTAGTCCTTTATGAGGATTATTTCACCTAATGTAAAATGAGTATAGAGACTAATTTGGCACTATTAGATACTCTAGGAATAAAATGACCTCATGTAAATATTTAGGGAACTATTTTGACACTTTTTTCCTCTAAACATGTTCTTAGTAGTACACTTAATGCAAAATTCCATTTTCGTTTGATCATTTGCCGTTGAATGAATCTCAAGTCTCAAATTACTATCATTTACGAAGATTTCCATACATAGCGCTCAATTCTTATGTATTTTCATATCTAACTCATAGGCTTCGATTTTAACATGTGTAACAACTTACCTATGCGTGAAAAGGTGTATATCACTTTTAAAAGTTAAAATTAGCATTTTAGATGGGGTATTAAAGATTTGGATGGTCTAAATGTAAAAAATTAAAGTTTAGGTGTTAGATATGTAAATACATAGGAATTGGGTGGTATGTACGTAAATGCCCCTATCATATAAATAAGGCGGAAGCACTCATTAAGAACAAGCCATATCTTAATATCAGAAAACCTACTCACCTCAATCGGGAAGCACCAAAGGACTCAGCAAAAGACAGTAAATGAGCCATGCTTTCCATTTCAAACCCAGCTGCTGCAGCGCAAGCAAAGGCCATTGCCTGTTCCTTCTGTAAAACTTTTTTGCGGTTCTCAAGAACTCTTACAAGTTGAACTCTGAAGAATATTTAAACAATGCAACAAATTTAATTATACAATCCGATGAACTGATCCACCTGCAAACTTCGACAAAGGGTTCAAACAAATATTTTCTATTGAAGCAACAGATAAGAATTCTATGCCCTTCACATGCAGATTGCTGAAACTTTCAACTTGCAATGATTTCATATTTTAGTTGTATAAATATAATAAGTAATTTACCTGCCAGATAGTGAAAAGGATTAATACTTCTTTTTAGTCCACCAAGTTAGGAAATAAACTTTACATGGATGCTGATTTTACAGAATGGCAAGTATTCAAAAGAAAATATTTGCAGTGAATAGCTCATACATACTTCGAGCTCTCCTCACGCAATTTGGATTCATTCGACACTGATGGTTTTGAAAGATTTCCAGTCTGCAATAACTTTCAATGAATTCTACTTCAAGAAAAGTACATAAATAGGACCACCTTTCTCTAAATGAAGATTTCTATGCACTACCTTGTAAGGGACTATCGCTTTTTCAGCATCGGCACCATGCATCTGTATGTTACCTAAGAGTCCATGTCAACACGAACATCATTCCACAAAAAACAAAAGCAAAGGGGCATTTGCATACATACCACCCAATTCCTTTGTATTTATATATCTAACACCTAAACTTTACTTTTTACATTTATACCGCCCAAATCTTCATATCACATGAAAAATGCCACTAAATTTACTTTTAAAAAGTGAAATACAACTTTTCATGTATAGGTAAGGTGGCATGCATGTAAAAATTGAAGTTTAGGGGTTAGATATGTAAATACATAAGAACTGAGTGGTTAGTAAGTAAATCTTTCAAAGAAAAATAGCAGCAACATAATTAAGAATTAAGTTCACATCAGACTGCATTAAGTAAGATGCATTCCGGTTGATGCTAGGAAACAGGTGAGCGAATAATTTAGAATATGATCCCACACAAAAGCCATATAAATATTAGATAATAGTCACAGTTGACTGTAAATTGAGCAAAGAAAGTAATAACTGAGAAGAAGCCCATGAACAAACTTGGTCACAAATTTTATTTGCAAGTTGTTTCTGTAAGAGTGTATTGTGAATTGAGTAATGTGCCAAAATAGTCCACTAATTGTTTACATGATATCATCTTAGTTCCACAGCCTGTAAAAGTATCAATTTAATCTCCAAATACTTTTAATATAGGTTGAAATAGTCCTTCAAGAAGAGTCAAGGGGTTATTTTGACATTTTCATATACTCTGGCCTTCATAATAGAAATAGTCCGCCCACTATTTAGACACTTTTTTCAATGAGAATTTTTCCATATTTTTAGTTGCCTTAATATGGTGAGCGGGCCAGTGGCAATACCAGGGATATTAGGACTATAAAAGCAAGTTCTAAAATCAAAACCGTATTAAAATCTATAGTGGGGGGCATCAATTAAGCAAATTTATATAAAATTTTTGGTGCGTTATGTATTTATCTTCTTTATATTTATTTAAGCTCAGTGATTTGTTTTAGATCACTTAATTCCCCAAGAATAACTAACACTACTTTGGATAATTGATTATCTGCACTTGATATTTGGTATAAACACAAGTGAAGGGATAAACACAATGTCAGAGATACCTTTCTCCAAGGGGCTATTTGGTAGAGCCTTTTAACAAGATTTATGACTAGACTTACTAAATCCAGCCAAATGGTAGAATATAAGAGTTCCATGGATTTATAAACTTTTTTATTTGGTAAATCCAATTTTGTTTTAGATTCGGCTTAAATCAGATTTACTAAATCCAAGAGTTGGGTGGATTGAAGAATTTAGGGATTTACTAAATCCTACTAACGCTAAATTCTAATAGCAAGGAAAATTATGACAAATTCGAACTACAATTGCTGCATGGAATGCGACATGGTTAAAAGTACCTGCGCTGCTTCTAAATGATGTTAGCGGGTCTTCCACCTGCCAGATCAGAAAGGGCAAATTACATCACAAATTGTCATGGATTTTGATATTATAGGCCGCATGCACATTTACAATTCGTTACTTACAGTTTTCAGGCCAAGATTATCATTCTCCTGGCCTGAGATTGCCTTCTCGATCTGCAAAATCTCAGATTCTATGGTATGAACTCTTTCCAAGACCTCTGGTGTGCTCACAAAGCGAACAAACCTAGCATGGCCAGACATTAAGCAATTAATTATCATAACATCGTCAATACAAAAGTAACTCGGCATGCTCGCTGTTAATCAAAACGGATAATTCAAATATGTTTCCTATAAAAAATCAACATGTGTCACTGAGCTGAAACCTCTCCACAGTGCCCTTTGTAAACCATGGCGCTTCACTTTCTGGATCTGGTTCAAGTTTGATAGAATAGCCACCTTTTGAAATTTGATCCTGAGCGGTCTTCAGATGAGAAACAAAAGGATTCAATAGACCAGATGCAATCTTCTCCGTCTTCCCATTAGCAATAATTACCAAATCACACCTGGTAAAAACAAGAGGATCAATCCCCAGCAAAATAGCTAGAACATTCTACTGAAAATCGTCAATTGAAACCGCATGTTGAGCTTCAGAATTAGCTTAATAAATCCTCAAAACCATGAACTAAACTTGAGCAACTAAGCCAGAAAAAAAAATAATAATAATCCTGTAGTAAAGGGCCAGATAGTGCTGCAAACTAGAAAGATCCAGCAATGAAGACGAAGCCAACTCATCCATAATAACTCTTTTTTTCTCCAAAAAAATCAATCAAATTAAATCAAAATCAATATACTTAGATCGGATCGGCACATGCAATCTAGTAAACCACATCCCCAAAGTTCCAACAGACGCAAATATGAACACGTCCATCACTTACAACTCCCAAACGAATCCAACAATGTCTCGAAAATGATCGACATTATAAGATCTAAAGCTTGAACAAGGAGGAATCTTCAAACTCGGAAAGAAATCTGATACCTAGTCCGAGTCGGCGTGAGTTGAAACACCGCCGAATCCAGCCGCGCCTCCGCCCCCATTGCAGTTGGTAATACTCTCTTTCTCAATCAACTTAAGTGTGGGAAGGACCAGATTAATAAATCCTAAGCTTTCCTGCTTCCGCAGCTAACGATGCGGAGAGGATGAGAGTAGCTTCAAAGAGAACTTCTAATGGCAGAATATATACTTGCGGGAAGGGCAACGGGAAGGGGAAGGGGAAGAACAGCTGAAGCTGCAGAACGGAAAGATAAAGACGCATTTACCAACATACCTACCATTCTTATATATTTACACATCTGGAATTATATTTAGAGTAAAATATAATATATTTATTTTATATACCTCTGACGTCATTAAATAGTTTGTTAAATATTATTTTTAATATAGATAGACTTAAAAATTGCAATTTTAATAAAACATGGATGCATCAAAAAATGACCTTTGAATAGGAATTGATTAATAAAAGTAATGCAATGAATAAAAAAATTGCTATATACAAACTCAATATTAAACTAACACTTAGTGTCAAAAAAATAAAAGAGAATATTACGTGCAAAGTTTGTATGTATAAGTCTTTCTAAGCACAATATACACGAAATACACATACATAGTAAGTCTACACCATATATTTTTCCAAAAAACTGACCCAACAAATCAACACAATTCGAAGCAAACTTAAAAAATACACGTTCAGAGTGGTCTGTATAATGTGTTCTGATTGGGTTCCATGTACAGAATCTTAATGCTTTGAATTTTTTGAGATGAACCGCCCTGAAAATGACCTGAACTAACCTATCAATTATAAATTGACTCGAAATTGAAATATTAATCCGAATTTGACGCGAAATTGACTCAAAATTTTATATGAAATTAACCCAAAGTGCAAACCCGAGCATCCATGGATCCAGGGGGCATTTTGCAATATCTTGATTTAAAGACCTCCAATTACAAAATTAGTCGTAGCTTGTAAGTGCAGGTGGTTACGGTGCGGCTCGGGACAAGCTGGCGCGTAACTGTCATTTGAAGTGCGAATTTACATAAAAATAATGATGTGGGTCCCACTCTTTAGTGTAGCACAATCCAATCTGGCCTACGTATTAGCCCCGGCAGTTCGATTTTATTCACTAAAATGCCACGCAGCTTTTCTTTCTGTCGGTGGAGGGGCCAGAGCCGCCATTTTACTTGACCAGTTGATTGCAGCCGTCCGATGTGCCACCTATCTCCGTCTTGATTTTTCTTTGTTATTTCGCATTGGAAGATTTATGCGATAAAAATATATATTTTACTTTTAAAATTGAAATAATTATTTTTAATGTGATACAAAAAAAATTTGAGGGTACAAATATAAAAAGTGAAGTTTCGACATCATATATATACATACCATATTTGTATAAATACCTTATAATTATATATAATTTTATATATATATATATATATATATATATATATATATATATATATATAGAATTAGATGTGTTTATTAAAATGAATTCAAAAATTCAAAAATTATTGAATAATTTGGTAAATAAGGACAGCAGCAAATCATGCATGTAACTACAAAAGATATGTAATAATTATTGAAGATGATCTGTTTAAACTGAATTATAACATATCAAGATGCGAGATGGACGGCATGTTGATTTGTCACCAGAAATTTATATGCACGAATTTTGATGTAATTTGATTGAGAGATATTCAAATGAATTCATTTTAAGTTTTGATTTTAACAAATTTATATATAAATTGAGCATCTCCATAAGTCAGATCTAGTGGCGCTAAGAGTTATCTGATTCGAGTCCGAATAAACTCGGATTAAAAACTTGAAGTGTAGTTGAAGTCTTTGATATATTAATTAAAAATTTGACGATCTTAAACTCTTCTACTTGTAGTTAAACTGAGCAGTTTGACGAGAGTAATTCAAATATGGCAAAATCAATTAATTTTGAGATTGTTATAAAACTCAAATGTTGAAAAAATTACATGTGATCATAGTAAAAAATGTTAATCGATTGACGCTGTGTTTTGATATTATGATTAAATTAATTGAAAAGGTCAGCTCAAAAATTATAAACATGACCACATTCTTATCATAAAAAAGGGGAAAATATAAGATACAATTGAGCTAATAAAAATAACTCGTGAAGACCGGTGCAGATAACGACCACCGATTATTGTTAACCAGCACCACCAATAGTTGCAGCCAAATATGTGTGGTTGTCACAATTATAACTATGACTTTTGTTTTCAACTATGAATATTGTATCCACAAACTATGACTTTTGTAGTTAACTATGACTTCTTATAGTCAACTATGTCTATTTTAGCCAACAACTATGATTGTTGCAACTCAATTATGACCATTATAGCCAAACAATTACCATACATATGTGATTGTCAATTTTCATAATCACATATTCTTTAATTTAGGAGAAAAGTAAACAATTATATGTTGGGTAATGCGGAGACCCGCTCCAACACATGTTAATTAGCATCCTAATTGGAAGAGCTTACCTACCGCTCACCTACTGTATTTCACCTACTGCTCACCTACCTCTCACCTACCACTCTCTTGGTTTGTATAAATAGAATTGTAACTTTATGAGTATGTTTGAACTGAACTATGTAATTCCTCTGAAATAGTGACTTTGTCGCTCTGTCCCGAGGACGTAGGCATATATTTGTCAAACCTCGTTAAATCTCAGTGTTTTCTTTTGGCTTTGTGTTGATTCTTACACATTTTTTCGCCCTAAATTTTACAACAATTGGTATCAGAGCGAGGTTATAAGGCAAAGGAGATCGACGGAGGGAAGAAGAATCTTTTTTTAGATTTTGTTTGCAGCAAATGAGGAAGTTCGGTTCTGGCATGACAGGTAGTCATCGCAGAGGCAGTTGAGCGACTCCAGAAGGCTTTGAATTTGCGATAGAGGAGGCTCGCGGGAAGGGAACCAGGAGTATTTGGTTCCAGGCGAGCAGGTTCGACAGTTTGCGAAGGTCCGGGTAAGAGCAGGTTCGGCTCAGCGCAATTCGCGGCAAGGCGCGGGTAGAGTTATATTCACAGCCGTCGTAGAGTGCGAACAGGAGTCCGTGCGAGGCAACCATTTTATAGTTTGCGCGGTAATTTGCGACAGGCGAGCAAGAGTTCGCGCAGGACAGCTGTTGGGCTCGACGGTTGGCAAGTTCAACGGATTAATCAGATAGCGCGAGCTACTGTAGGAGATGCAGAAGTTATTGCGGGCTCCAGGTGGAAGGATCCGCAAACAGTGGTTCGGAAGAGGACTTACGAGGCGCAAGAGACAGAAAGGACTTCGCAGATTGAGCGGAGCAGGTCGGGTTCACGACCGGAGGTTCCTGCAGTTGTCGCCGGGTTGCGCGGCAGGCTTGCCGGCGGGCGGTTGGCGCGATAGCCTTAGTGGCGGGCGCACGATAGAATTTTGTGAAAGTAAACACTTATGTAGCAGGAAGGATTTTCGTGATGTGCAGTTCGCGATCAGGCGGACTATGCGTGGATTTGGCGAAGGGTTTTGCAGAGGTATTCTGCGAATAGGTGCCAAGAGTTTTCGACGCGGCAATTTGTGATCGGCGAAGGATTCAGAGTTTGTGGGACAGCGGTTCGGCTGAGGTGTTGGCATGAATAGTTAGGTGAACATTTTGATTCATGGATCACAGAAAAATCGGAGAAAAGTTCTGTAATTTGCACGGTTGACCAACCCACTTTGGTGTAAGAAACTCCTTGATGTATTTCTCCTAATGAGCGGGATATTCGCAAAGGAGGAGATTTGTTGGGTATGGTTCTATACCGGTAGTTAGAGTTTCCTTGAAATGAAGAGATGTGTGTCTTCATTAAAGGTGTTGGGGGAGCAAGTGGGAGTTTACTAAGAAAAATGCATTGCACAACAAGTGGATGTATCGGGTGAAGACTGCACTTGGTGGCAGTAAGAGGTACAAGGCTGGACTTGTTGAAAAGGGCTTTCAGCAGGGGTAGGATTGTGCTCATACAGTGGGAGTTGTATGCAGATAAATGAGTAAACCGGGAAAGAGCTTGGTGGTACAAGTCTACGTTGAATGTGATATGTCAAATAAAGGTGTTACTCGTGAGAAGCTAAAGTTGTGTTCTACTTCAGCTGGTCTTCTAACATGAAGACAAGGGCTTTGAGTTGCAGAAGTGGAGGATATCGTGTTTGAGGAAAAGGTCGGTACAGTTAGTAGATGATGCAGCCAGTATGTGGTGCAGTGAGTGTCCCAGTCTCCAAGTGGGAGAATTGTTGGGTAATGTGGAGACCCGGTCCACCACATGTTAATTAGTTTCCTAATTAAGATGGCTTACCTACCGCTTACCTAACATTATATTTTTTCAAATTAATAGTGGATTATTTTGACTAGCCAAGTACGATGAATTTGGTTTTTTCTTACATTTCTATGTTTGTATGTGTTGGAAAGATAAACACACGTACACAAACCAATGTATGTGTGTATGTATGTGTCGTGAAGGCAGCGAGGCAAATGATGAGTGTGTTGTGAAGGCAGTGACTCGAATGAGTGATTGTGTCGTTGACGCAGTTGTCCAAATGATGTGTGCGCCATGAAAGCAGTTTCCTGAAATGATGGGTGTGTCGTGAAAGAGGCAACAAAACTAATGGTTATGTCGTGGAGGTGGTGACCAGAAAAGGTGGGTATGCCTTGGGGACAACGACTCAAATTATGAGTGTGCTACATAGGCAGTGATGTAAAAGGATGGTGTGTCGTGAAGACAGTAGTCTAAGGAATAGGGTGTGTCGTGGAAGTAGTGGCCTAAAAGGGTGGGTGTGTCGCAGTGGCAGCGGCAAAAAAAAGAGTATCTCGTGTAGGCAGCGACCCAAAGGACAGGCGTGCAGTGAAGACAACTACGCAAATGATGTGTATGATGTGGATTCAGTGACCTGAAATGGTGGGCGTGTCATACAGGCAATGACCCAAAAGGATAGATGTGTCGTGGATATAGCGACACGAAAAAGAGGGCGCATCGGGGAGGAATGACCCAAATGATATACATATCGTAGAGGCAGTGACCTGAAAGGGTAAGCGTGTCATGGAGGGAGTGACCCAAAAAATTGGTGTCGTTGAGACAATGACTCGAAATAAATAAGATTTATAGTTGTCAATTTTGCTTTTTTCTATGAATTAAGTTAAATCCCGCTCAAGGAACAATGCTCAAGACTGTTTATTTTCTCACTTCTTCCTTCTTTCTGGCATGCTATAGTTAAACCCTAACATTGGTTCTCTTTTGTATTTTTCTTTAATGTCATCCTAAATTGGATTGAAATCCAAGATTTGTATGTCTTTGCATGAAGGAACGAATGCCATTTTAACATACATATTCCACTCGTTACATCATGATTGATACTCAAAGAGATGAGGAAAAATTTTGCATGGTAATTGCACTTATGAATGTGGGTAATCCCATTATGACTGAGTAATTATTCCTTTCTGTTAAACTTGGGAAACCTGATTTATTCAATGTATACGAACATTTGCATGCGTATGTTGAAAATTAAAGCTATCTACTTATGGCAGCAGCTAGGGATTAGGGAGGTTTGGTGCCATGCTCTGACTATTTTACTTCTATCACTACTCTATGATTTGATAAATTATACATATATTGTGTTGTCATGATCAAAAGTGAGGTTTAAACATTGCTCTTATTATCAATATATTTGAAAGACATGTTTTATGATAGATTGTGTTTCAATACATATTCACGATTTTTGTTGTTTTAGCTATTTTAAATGTTATGATTGACCGGTTGTTTGATTGCAAGTAGGATTTAGCAAAAATTGTAAATTGGGGTTTATCATTTTCAGATGGGGAGAGGGGGGGAGTGAATGTTGAAAATTATTTGGTATGAGTAAGTAAATATTGATAAATCCCGAGAATTTGTCTGACAAATTTTGATAGACTTCATTAGGATTAAGGGTTTGTTTGGCGCAATGTACATGTTATCTTTGCCAGAAGCTTCTGCGGGAAAGCAGCTACTGGGGAAAGTTTGGTTGATCCGTTTGGTTGGAGTCTGTCGATAGCAATGCTTGCGGCGGTATTGTTTCGGGATGAATGACCAATCGCCTCGTTTGGTAAATACGTTAAAAAAATAAGAAACGCTTCTACTTTAAAATAATTTAGCCACCAGTTTAATTCAATTTAAAATTATTATATTTATATGTAATATTAATTCCTTATAAATACTTTAATAATATTTAATATAAATATTTGACATTAATTGCATATTTTGGCACGACTAAAGTCTAAATTTAAAACTCTGATTTTTAATTAAATTCAAAATCACCCCTATATTTAATAATAAAAATGACAAATTTAAAAAAAAAATCATGTCAAGATTTCATTTGAATAAATGAACTAATAATAATACTTCTCAACTAAATTGTATTTATTAAGATCTCATTGATTTATAAAAAAATTGGAAATGTGCCTCTTAATATGATTTTTTGAAATGTTATACTCTTTGGGATGTTTAAAGTACAAATATAACATTTTATTTCAAATGCATGAAATTTAATTATTTCAGTTCTTACTATAATGACAAAAATATGTAATTTAATAATACATTTTAAATATAATGTTTAGTTTGTTCTAGAGTAGCTTCCATGGGTTAATTGTGTACTAAACTTGTATGCTTGAAACCTATTGATGGTGTAATTAATTCAAAAGGTAGAACATATGGTATACGAAACATATTTTGATAAGTACTCGAATGTCAAATCGCTTATACAGTCAAAATAAAATTAATCCAAAAATATCCCTAACGAGATACAAGTCTATGCCATATTAACCAATGCATTTGTTATTTATTCTCGAAGCCGTGTCATTTCTTCAGCACCTTCGCTGTCCTTAGTGCAAATGTTAGGTTGCTCGCTATCATCTGTTAAAGAACCTATTTGGTTTTCTGATCGTCGTGCAGCTGCTTCTTTTTCATTCATTTCTGCACTGCAGAAATCGATATCAAATCGTGACGGATGACGCCTAATATAATTATGCAGCGTCATCGTTGCTATAACAATCTACACCCGTTTAAAAAAGGGATATGAGGGCATGTCTCGCAGTATAACCCATTTTTTCTTCCAAATACCAAATGTCCTCTCGATCACGCCTCTTAAGGAAGAATGTCGTTTGTTGAAAACCTCATTCCGGGTTCGTGTCACATTACTTGCTCTTTTAAAATCCGATATATGATACCTTGTATCCGGGAATGGTTTCATATAACCTCTTTGCAACGAATAACCGACATCCACCAAATAATATTTTATTGTTTCAAATTTGTAAGTAATGTTTGATGTATGAAGATCACATAATTGAATTTTGATAAAATACACATACCGTTTGGTGGATGCGGAAAATAATAGCATTCATTTATCATTGCACTTTTAAATATCCTGCTGTCATGTGCATTACCCTTCGAATCAGACATGATAAATGTAAAACACATGTTAAAATCGCATGTCGCCATGACATTTTGTGTTGATATTCCACTTTGGCTGATAAATGCAACTTTTTCATTGTTCGAAACACGTGCATCGACATGTGTTCCATCAATTGCTCAAATACAATCCTAACCATGTTTAGTCACTGACCCGACCAGCAATAACGCAGTAAATTAACTTCCAAAAGATGGCCAAAAACTTGACCCTATTTCTAAATAGCGGCTAGTGTGCAAAATCTTAAATGATATAAAAATTAGAAAATATTTTACACACTAGGGGTACTACGCGAGTATATGTATCGTTTCGAGTAATATAGAGTTTTCTTTAAAAACCCCGTATCGATCCCACGAGGAAGTGAAGTAAGAGGTCTTTAGTCAAATTCTAGTATACTACTTAATAGTCCTTAGTTTGGAATGTCGATTAAAATTGTGTTTTATCTAAAAACTACTCCTAAATGCAAGTGTTAAATGTAATAGTAATTATAACTAAGTGCAAATAATAATTCTAAAGATAACCCTTTTTGGATGAATTGGTTTGGAGAATTTTGAGATATTAAAAACTATTATTCTTATGTAATGAAATAGATAATGTATAGGATTGAGATGCATTTAATATTGTATGTGTCAAATAGGAGCAATCATATTCTTTACCCTTTGGTCGAGCATAAAGAACATTAGTAATCACTATGCTTCGGTTACTGAATCTGCGGCTAAGTTGGGAGGATACTCGGTGCCACTTCGGAGCTCCAACGTTCCCTCGCTCGAGGGCTAACATCTACACTTCAACACCCAAACGATAGGACCGAATTAAGGATTTTAGCATCGTCACTCTAAAATCTCCGATCTCGCGCCCGAATAATATTATTTCCCTATTTATTCGCATTCAACTTCTATGAACTTCACCATTCATGAAATTTAAATGTGGTTCGTACTTAGTTGTAGAAAGCATAGCCCTCTCGGATCGTATGTTTTCACAACAAATTTTAACATTACAATGGGCCTTAATTGCAATATAAATGAAGTGCGAGTAAAAACCATCACATTTGTAATTAAATTTACTTCTACCATGCATCACAAAATCTTAAACATGATTTCTACTCATTGTAAAAGAAAAGTAAAAGGAAAACAATGGCATAATCTTCTTATGCCACTTGTTTCAAAGAAGAAGAAAGAGTAAGAGAGATACGTCACAAAGACGAAGAAAACGCAGCGAAAACTTCATTTAAACAAAGCAAATCCACTACATAAATGTTTACAAAATTATAAGATAATGAAGAACAATACTTAGCTTTTTCCCTTTGAAAGAAAAAGGAAGATCTCTCCCACAAAGTCTTCAGTCGATCCATGCAATGCTCGTACAATCCCTTACAAATTCTCTCAAAAATCTCCTCTCCGATCTCTCCAAAAGGGTAGAAATCTACATTTCTACTCTTAATCTAGAATCTTAAACATTCCTCTAAGTTTTTCTCCAATTTTTTTCTCTAATATTCTCTTATCTCTCTTTTTCTAACCTATATTCGCCATTTTTAAAGAGTTTGGACGAATTCCCAAGAGTTTCCTTACGCACCCCTTAGAAAAAGCGTCCAAATACATCGAATATTGGCCAAAAACCGCCAAAAGTTGGTTCGTGGTCGTCCGGGCCGCTGTCGGCGAGTTTGAGCTCGCTGTCGGCGAGCTTTTCGGCCACTTTTCGGTGGTCTCGGGAAAATCTCGCCGTCGGCGAGATCGATCTCGCCTTCGGCGAGATGGCTCTGAGCAGCTCCGCCGTTTCGCTCCGTTTGACCCCGTTTTAGCTCTGTTTCGCCCCGTTTCAGTTGCGTTGCGTTCGTAAGAGATAACCCTACAAAATAAACATAAAAATAACCTTTCTTTAAAGTTTAATCTCATTCAAAAATATGCAAAAAGTATAAAAGAGATTAAGCATCGAAAGACTTATCGAAAGGTGTCGGGCAGAATTTCATTTCTTGCTCGTTTTTGCTCCAAATTGCACCATTTTTGTTTCCTTTTGCTCCAATCGCCATTTCTTGTACCTAAAACCAAAAAACATACAAAATACCTTCCTTTAAAGTGTAATGTCATCAAAAAATAAGTAAAATGATATAGCAAAAAGCATATATATTTTAGGCGTGTCAAATACCCCCAAACTTAATTGTTACTTGTCCTCAAGTAACACTTTTACTGCGTAAAAATATAACTCAAGACAATGTAATTTTCACCTGTAAGACACTAAAATTTTTCATTTAAAAGAATATAATGGTTAGATTTTTAGAAAGAAATTTAGTAACTCGGGTTAACACTACAAGTATAAGAATATTCGACGAATCAAGTCTAAGGGTTCTAGTCTTCATTTATTTCAAGATAAACCATTATTTGTTACATTAAAAATGTCTTGAAAGACTATGTGAAAAAGGAGTTCATGCAAACTTTATCAAAATGTAGGCCAATACTTTAAATATAAATTCGAAATGAAATCGAGTTCTCCTTTAGAGTGACTCAAGTGAAGTCGATTTTTGATTAGGTATCTCCTCAAGTTTCTCCTCATAAATATTTTTCTTTCTTTTTTCTTTTTTTTTCTTTCTTTCGGGATCACTTTCAATCCCTTTTTTTCACTCTCTTTTTTTTTCTTTATTTATTTATTTTATATGAGGATTACTGTATCTGGAGAGCCTGTAATGATTTTGAACTTCACTCTCCTCTTTCTAAAGTTCAAACTTAAAACATATCCTTACTTTATAATTATGTGTGAGCTTTATTATTCATCATAAAATCACAATCTCTTCTTAACACATAATATTTTAAGTCTCTTAATATTTCAAAAATATAGTTTTCTTTATTTTAAATAGTTAACTATAATCAAATTCTTTCCTACCAAATATCTTACCCTTATAAAATTAACTTTTATTACTAAAAAATTTCATCCAATCCTTCCATAATATTCAATTAAAATAAAAAGTTTTAGTTATCTCAAGCGAGGTACAATTGCCAGAAGTTATGTTAATAATTTTTTTGGAAAATATAACAATTGAGAACAAATAAGAGTTAATATTTTTCTTCCCCCCAAACTTAAATAGTAAAATATTTTGCAATTAATTTCATAAAATATAGCAGGAAGAAAAAGTAAAGATTGAATATACTTACTACTACAACATTCTATCAAATTCATATTCATGCATAATCAGGATAAAATAACTGCAGGAAAAAGTAAATCTAGCCTAAAATATACTTGTAATAAAATTACACTAAAATGAAGTATTTTCATATCAAAATTTTATTTTTCTTCCTACCCCCAAACTTAATTTTTAACATATATAGCATTTAGTACAAAAAATATAAGCAGGAAGAAAATAATTTAGAAAATTCTATCTACCACAAATGTCTATCAAAACCATTTACAAGTATTCATTAGGACAGAACAATATGCAGCAGAAAGTAAATCTAAACTAATCATGCCAGAATAAAATTAACTAAACCAAAAGTCTAACTAGCATAGCAGGTATCAGCAAGGGAATATAAAATGTACTTCAAGACCTAAATAAAGTTGTAACACAAATATAAACTCACATATAATAAATAAAAACACAAATGATAAATGAGGATATTTCATCCTTTAACTCACCCAATCTCACTATGTTACCTTCAATTTCTAACGGAATCACTACACTAGTAAATTATGTACTTTCAAATGATATTATAAATTATAATCTCAAAGATAAGATTATCCCTGATAAATTAGTTTCCGGACACCAATCTCAAGTATCATCTAATTCTTATAATTAAACACCTATAACAGTTATAAAGATAGTGTAAGATCATCCATATGGTATTCATCAAATAGGTTTGCGACTCTACCTAATGAAAATAAAGTTGTAGAAAGGAAGTAACAAACTAAGATGAAACTATAATAAGAAGTTAAGAAATCACCTCCCTCAGAGACACACAAAGATCAAACTACTAACAATCTAAACATCTACCGATCATCGATCAAACTTATCAATACATTATAAAGCAAACATCATACAACACTAACAATCATGACTCTTAAAACATACTAAATCAAAACACATTGATAACTATGGGTTGCCTCCCATAAAGCGCTTGGTTTAACGTCATTAGCCCGACATATGATTCCACCTGGATCAAAATTCCATTTAAGTAATCCTCGATCAATCGCCCAATCATTTCCAGATCCAGGGATTCCTATAAAATCCTCAAATTTTAATTTTTCATTTAGCTCTTCAATTTCAGTTGGATTTATATCATTGTTCCTCATATTTCCTTCTAGATCCAAATTTCTTCTATTTATTTTCTCAGTCCGCATATTAATATCATCCTTAAAATTTATTAGAAATGGATCTTTATAAGATAATTCAATATCTCCCAAATTTTGGATCAGATTCTCTTTAAATAATTCAGATTCAAGATCAAATTCTTCTATGTCACTCTTATGATTCAAGTTATCTTCCAATTCTTCCCCTTTATAATTATTAAATGATGGAGGATCTATCTTAGTTGAGAAAATATGTTTTTTTAATTCCTTAGGAATTTCTTCCAGTGGTCTTTCAATATTCTTATCCTCTTTTCTCAACTCAAAGTTCTTTAGAAATATATCCTCAAATTCTCTTTCAAGTCTTAGTTCGATATCTTTATCTTGTTCATCATTCAATTCAGGTTTTTCTTGTGATTGAGTCGCATCTAAAGATATTAAGACTGGTTGTGTAGATGAATTCCCTAAATAGAGAGGCTTTAAAATTGTATGGGGTACATCCATCTTAAGTTCATGAGATTTTTCAAGAGATAGAACTAAAAGTTTACTATTTTTGGTAGCGTACATCATTTCACACCTCTCCTGAACATACATACAGTCTTCTTTACATAACATTTTTGACTCATCATGAAAGTCTATTTCAATCTCATTTGTTAACTTACTCTTAAAACTTTATTGGAAATGTTCTTTACTTAGATAATCAATTTTATCCATCCAAAAACAATCATCATCTTTTCTCTCAATTTGGAAATTTCATAGTCTTTAATACATCAAAAGTGACTTCATGGTCATTAATATTCATAGTCAACTCTCCTTTTGCGCATCTATCATAGCTTGTCCAAGTAACAAGGAAAGGTCTCCCTAAAATAATTGGAATTTCTTTATCTTCCTCCATATCTAATACAATAAAGTCCAAAGGAAAGATAACTTTATCCACTTTAACAAGCACGTCTTCTATAACTCCTTTTGGATAAATGATAGATCGATCGGCTAACATAAGGGTTACGATAGTGGGAGAAATATCGATTGAACCTAACCTTTTAAATATAGATAGAGGTATCAAATTAATGCTTACTCCTAAATCACATAAAGCTTTTCCACATAATCTTTTTCCAATTGCACGAGGAATTGTAAAGCTACGAGGATTTTTAAGTTTTCGAGGAAAATTTTTCGAAGTATAGCTCTGCACTCCTCACTTAGTGCAACTGTCTCATAATCCCCAAATTTTCTTTTCTTGTTTAATATATCTTTTATAAACTTTGCATAACTTGGCATCTGTTCCAAAGCTTCAGTGAAAGGAATATTTATCTTTAACTTCTTAAGTACTTTCATGAACTTTGAAAATTTTTTATCCAACTCATGCTGTCTAAATCTTTGAGGAAATGGAGGTGTTGGTCTTTCCAAACTGATTTTAGTTGGAGATATTAATTTTTCCAGATCCTTAGAAACATGTTCTTCAGGTCTTTTAGTTTCTTTTGTTTCTCTCACAACATCTTTTTTTTTTCTAACCACGTCCTCTATCTCTCTTCCATTTTTTAATTGGACAGCTTCTATTTGTTCATTAGTGTTCTCTTTAGGGTTGATCTCATTGTTGCTAAGAAGTGTTCCTTATTGTCTATTGCTAAGTGAATTAGCAATTTGTCCCAGTTGATTCTCTATGTTTCTAATCGCATCATTTTGACTTTGCAACTGGTTTCCCATTTGCAATATCACTTCTTCCATAGACATTTTCTTACCCTCAAATTGTTGATCATTGTTAGATTCCGGTGGATATGAAGGTCTATAGTTTGTGTTCCCCTAATTATTCCAACTTCCATTAGGATTTATATGATTATTTTCCCATTGTTGGTTTCCATTGTCAGTAGTAGTATTCCAGTTAAATTTAGGATGGTTCTCCCAACCTGGGTTGTAAAAGTTAGAGTACGAGTTATTTATGGTATTTAAAGTCTCATATGATAATTTAGAATCAATTATACGCCCTAATGAACTTTCCTCACTTACAGGAGTAAATTGAGGTTGGTTCATTCCAAATTAGTCCAACTTCCTTGATATTGCAGCAATCTGAGATGCAAGAATTGTAATTATATTTGTATCATGAACACTAGCTACATTTTTATGATTTACCCTTGTAGAGGGCCATTGAAATTCATTTGTAGTCATTTCTTCAATTAATGCATACGCTTCATCAAATGATTTTGAAATTAATGATCCACTGGCGGCAACATCAATTATAGACCTAAGGGATCTTACTAACCCATTATAAAAAGTTTGAATGATTAACCAATCGGGCAGAGCATGGTGTGGACACTTTCTTAGGAGTTCCTTAAATCTTTCTCAGGCTTCGTATATTGATTCCCCTTCATACTGACAAAATGAGATAATATCGTTTATAAGTTTAGTAATCCTTGAAGGTGAAAATACTTAGCTAGGAATTTCTGACTTAACTCCTCTCAATTTTTAATAGAGCCAGGTGCTAATGAATATAACCATATTTTAGCCTTATCCCTTAGTGAGAAAGGAAAAAGCCTTAGTCTAACAGCATCATCCGACATACCAGTTATAGTGAAATGTAGCACAAAGTTCTAGAAAATTTGATAGGTGTAAATAGGGTTCCTCCAAAAGAGTTCTCTAAGCCGATTGTTACGCACCGGTTGGATAATCTCGAATTTATTTGAAATGTGTCGGCTTCTACGACGAGTATTGTATACTTAAGTAAATTTCATCCGTCGTAGGATTTATGCAATCCCTCAATAATTTATGATGATTTTCCAATTTATTATCTTGAAAGTTTTCCATTTCCATTTCTAGTTTTTCGAGTCCTTTCTGTATTTTTATTTTTTTATTTTCTTCAAACTCGGGATCATAAGGTACAAGTCCTACAGATCCTTTGTTTCGCATACGTAACACAACAAATAATATATTAACAATTAAACAAATAAACGACGAAATATATTCAACACAACAAAATATTTTTACGAACACCATATTTTTCACACAAACAATTTTTTCACAACAAAGTTTCATACAACAAAAAATTTTTCACACAAAAATAGTTTTTACTACACTACAGTTTTCCAAATCTAAGCCTAATTGCTTCAACTAAAATTCTCCTAAAGTTTTTACCGAAGCTTCCCCGGCAACAACGCCAAAAACTTGACCCGACCCGCAATAACGCAGTAAATTAACTTCCAAAAGATGGCCAAAAACTTGACCCGATTTCTAAATAGCGGCTAGTGTACAAAATCTTAAATGATATAAAAATTAGAAAATATTTGACACACTAGAGGTACTTACGCGAAGTATACGTATCGTTTCGAAGTAATATAGAGTTTTCTTTAAAAACCCAAGTATCGATCCACGAGGAAGTGAAGTAAGAGGTCTTTAGTCGAATTCTAGTATACTACTAATAGTCCTTAGTTTGGAATGTCGATTAAAATTGTGTTTTATCTAAAAACTACTCCTAAATGCAAGTGTTAAATGTAATAGTAATTATAACCTAAGTGCGAAATAATAATTCTAAAGATAACCCTTTTTGGATGAATTGGTTTGGAGAATTTTGAGATATTAAAAACTATTATTCTTATGTAATGAAATAGATAATGTATAGGATTGAGATGCATTTAATATTG
Source organism: Papilionanthe hookeriana x Papilionanthe teres (assembly GCA_022702705.1). NCBI lineage: Eukaryota > Viridiplantae > Streptophyta > Magnoliopsida > Asparagales > Orchidaceae > Papilionanthe > Papilionanthe hookeriana x Papilionanthe teres. The sequence continues at coordinate 83,651,522 of CM040425.1, forward strand.
TATGTGTCGAATAGGAGCAATCATATTCTTTACCCTTTGGTCCGAGGCATAAAGAACATTGACTAATCCTATGCTTAGTTCATCGAATCTGCGGCTAAGTCGGGAGGATACAGTCGCCACTTCGGAGCTCCAACGTTCCCTCGCCCGAGGGCTAACATCTACACTTCGAGCACCCAAACGATAGGACCGAATTAAGGATTTTAGCTGTCACTCTAAAATCTCCGATCTACGCGCCCGAATAATATTATTTCCTATTTATTTGCATTCGAACTCTATGAACTTCACCATTCATGAAATTTAAATGTGGTTCGTACTTAGTTGTAGAAAGCATAGCCCTCTCGGATCGTATGTTTTCACAACAAATTTTAACATTACAACAGGCCTTAATTGCAATATAAATGAAGTGCAAGTAAAAACCATCACATTTGTAATTAAATTTACTTCTACCATGCATCACAAAATCTTAAACATGATTTCTACTCATTGTAAAAGAAAAGTAAAAGGAAAACAATGGCATAATCTTCTTATGCCACTGTTTCCAAAGAAGAAGAAAGAGTAAGAGAGATACGTCACAAAGCACGAAGAAAACGCAAAGGAAACTTCATTTAAACAAAGCAAATCCACTACATAAATGTTTACAAAATTATAAGATAATGAAGAACAATACTTAGCTTTTTCCCTTTGAAAGAAAAAGGAAGATCTCTCCCACAAAGTCTTCAGTCGATCCATGCAATGCTCGTACAATCCCTTACAAATTCTCTCAAAAATCTCCTCTCCAATCTCTCCAAAAGGGTAGAAATCTACATTTCTACTCTTAATCTAAGAATCTTAAACATTCCTCTAAGTTTTTCTCCAATTTTTTTTCTCTAATATTCTCTTATCTCTCTTTTTCTAACCTATATTCGCCATTTTTAAAGAGTTTGGACGAATTCCCAAGAGTTTCCTTACGCACCCCTTAGAAAAAGCGTCCAAATACATCGAATATTGGCCAAAAACCGCCAAAAGTTGGTTCGTGGTCGTCCGGGCCGCTGTCGGCGAGTTTGAGCTCGCTGTCGGCGAGCTTTTCGGCCACTTTTCGGTGGTCTCGGGAAAATCTCGCCGTCGGCGAGATCGATCTCGCCGAAGAGATCGATCTCGCCTTCGGCGAGATGGCTCTGAGCAGCTCCGCCGTTTCGCTCCGTTTGACCCCGTTTTAGCTCTGTTTCGCCCCGTTTCAGTTGCGTTGCGTTCGTAAGAGATAACCCTACAAAATAAACATAAAAATAACCTTTCTTTAAAGTTTAATCTCATTCAAAAATATGCAAAAAGTATAAAAGAGATTAAGCATCGAAAGACTTATCGAAAGGTGTCAGGGCAGAATTTCATTTCTTGCTCGTTTTTGCTCCAAATTGCACCATTTTTGTTTCCTTTTGCTCCAATCGCCATTTCTTGTATCTAAAACAAAAAAACATACAAAATACCTTCCTTTAAAGTGTAATATCATCAAAAAATAAGTAAAATGATATAGCAAAAAATATATATATTTTAGGCGTGTCAGTCACATAATAAATGTGTTTAGTTGTATGTGGACTCAAAATTGGACAATGAATATTAGATGAATACCTTAAAGAATGACATGTAATGAGGATCATTACGAATCTCTCTTGGTATTTGTGCGAATGTTGGATCCAGGGGCTTGATAACATCTTTAACTAGGCTAACTAGAACATTCAAACCTACTGTGAAATACATACTAATTGTTTCTGAATAATGTTGAAACCGTTCCACCGCTGAACGCATCGACTCGTTCTGTGAAAGTATGTAGATAGTGATTGCTAATACCTCCTGATTTGTTGTCCTCATAGACCCATACAGCCATGAGAGTCAACAAGCTCCGCTAAAAGATCTTTAAACACCTCCTGACTCATTCTAAATATATTGTGGAATCTGGTTGGACGTCCTTCTAACATTTCCACAACCCATTTTTACCCAATGTGTGCTGATGTGTAACATCAGGGACGTTCAATGTAGGTGTTGTAGTACTCGATTGCCAAATTTATTGATGAGTTTCTCCTCCTACGACGACGTTCCTCAGGATCCATACTAGATCGTACTGTGAACTTAAAAAAAAATCAAATCACTAAGCAATTCATATGCATAATTTAACCCAAGTCACATGCATAATTTAAATACTTCTCAGAACAATATGAAAGAACCGACGAAACAAAATTGCGTTATAATCAAAATATATCGTTCAAAGAAACAACCAGTCAATCATAAGTTCAGAACAAATAAGTAGTTTTCCAAATGTGCAATTTAAACTACAAATTGAACATAAGTCACATGTTCCTCCTATAATAAAAATGTCGTAAGTACTTCACCCTACATTTTTTAGATATTGCTATGAAGAAATCTTTGTGTACCGAATCCTGTAGCAGCTCAATTGCGAAATAGTACAGTTCATCATCATTTGCAATGTCTTAATCCTCCTCCAAAATTGAAACAACCTCGTTCACTGAGGATTTCTGCACTTTATGCGGTGCATCATTTGAAGATTCGACCAAGTAGGAGAGTTGAGCCCTGTATGAGGCAACCCCAGTCTTCTTCCTACCTTCGAAGCGAGAACGCTTTGATCGATTCGTTGACTGCAACTCAGTATATTCAGGGCTAGGCAACACAGGAGAATCATCAGATAGACTGAGAGCCACATTCACTTGGGTCTCAACAAATCCAACCTCGCTGGGTGCACATGCATATTTGTCAGTGGCGACGATACCCTAAAACATCCGATCCATCTTCTCCTCAAGTTCAGGTTCAATTCCACTCAGTTTAAATTTCTTAGCAGTAGGAACAACCTGAGACAAATTTGGATCAATTAAAAATAAGCAAAAATTGTATAAACATTTGAAATTATGAAAAATTAATGTATATACTAACCGCAAGTCGTTGTGCCCACCACTTCTCAGATACATCTATGGTGCGCGTAACCGGATTCCAACCGAGACCTGTACACCCACTTTTTAAATCTTTTCATATCTTTCAATCATTTTTCAGCTGATCCCATTTATTTTTTAGTTGCGTCCTATCATACGTCCTCCCAGTTGCTTTTTTAAAATGTTTAACAATATTTTCCTAACCGTCTTTATTGAGAAATATGGACGGTCTATTTCCCAACTCTATCTCTTTTATGCATAGATCACAAAAAAGATATTTTATGTCCTTTTTCCATGTTGCAGGTGGACCGATTTCCTTCCCCTTACTGGTCATGTTATACTAAGCTAAAGCACATATAAACAAAATAGATTCAAATTTAAAAATCAGCTAACATTTGAAACAAATTATAAAATTTAATCACATCCAACTGAAACATAAAATTAACAAAAAAAATTGCAAAAAATATAAAAGTACACAAATTATTTTACGTGGTTCGGTCAATATGACCTACATCCACGGGAAATAAAGATGAAAATTTTATTAGAGGATGAAAGAGGTAGGTACAAAACTTTCATTCATACATGACTTCCTCCAACATAGGACCTTACATATTTTGTGAGGACTTTCATAAGTTCATTGAAAATATTTACATATAGAACACCACTATAAGGGTTAAACCGAGATCCATAGCAGGGAACCCGAGCCCACTATAAGGGCCGAACCGAGAGCCATAGCAGGGAGCCAAATCAGTTCATGCATTTCACTTTTAACACTCACTGCAATAGACAAGACTTAACCAGTCTGCACAATTAAATTAAGCATAACAAACAAGTTTCACTGCAATAAAGAAGACTTCACCAAACAAGCAAAGTAAAGAAAGAGAGGTAGGCCAAATTCTTACAAATAAACCACCCAAACCTTTCCAGATCTTGCAAATGAACCCCCTCAGCACTTTCCAGATTTTACAAAGAAACCATGCAAAGCTCTCAGGTTTTGCAAAATAAACCCCAAATCTCTTCAGATTTTGCAAAGAAACCATGCAAAGCTCTCAGGTTTTGCAAATAAACTCCAAATTTCTCCAGATTTTGCAAAGATAATTAGACTAGGTGTATATGAAATGATAGTCACATAAGGCATAACACAAAAAACCTCATAATAACCCGAGCTACAAAACACCTTCTCCAAACTTGTAAGAGAAAACCTTCTCCAAAACATAAATTTCTATAAATATAACTTATATTTAACCAAAACTATAAATATAACTTAAATTTACAATAAGACTGCATAAAATTCCAAGAAAAAACATTCTCCAAACTTCCAAGTTGTTTAAAGACCCATACAAATCCAAGTTGTTTAAAGATCTGCTCGAGACTTCCAAGCCAGCCTAGCAGAAGAAGCAAAGCTACAATGGTTACCATCCAGGAATGAGGGCTCCAATCAAATCCAAAAATGCACATAAAAAATTGAAGGCATGTGTGAAGCATAGGGAAAACTCCCAAAGTTTCCATAAACCAAATTCAGCATATATAAAGCAAAGGGAAAGCTCCCAATCAACGGGAGGAGCCAACCACCAATTCTCCATCAGAAGAATAGAAGTAGCAGTTTTCGCCAGACACAGGGGCCATCCAAGCTACTCTATTGCCGTGAGATGAGATGGTGATAAAGCATGATAACCCAATAAGCTTCAAATTTCTCAAAGCTAAATATAATTTCCAAAAGATCGAATATAGCCAAATAACCACAAAAAACAAGGTAAAAGAAAGGTCAACGGCCCCCAAACATTTTAGAATGCCAACTGACCCCAACAACAAGCTAAAAGAAAAGCAAATTAATCATCTAAAACATCATTTAAAACATCTCAAATATGACTAATTTGAAACTTACAAAACATTTCTCAATTTGATGCTTCCACATACTTCACTTATATCATAAATCATTTTTTTTTTTTAAATACAAGTAGCCAAAAACCCTTCAATAGCCTCCCAACAACAAAAAACATGCCCAAAAATCGAATTTGGCGCATCAGAAGAAACAAAAGTACTCGATAGCCCAATAACCTTCAAAATTCTCAATGCCAAATATCCTTTTCAAGTGCTTCAAACATTTCTCAATGTTAAATGACCCCAAACAAAAATGTAGCCAAATAAACTTCTCATTTTCAAAAGATCGAATATAGCCAAATAACCCCAAACAACAAGATAAATGAAAGGCCAACTGCCCCCAAACATTTCTGAATGCCAAATGACCCCAACAACAAGCTAAAAAAAAATAATCATCTAAAACATCATTTAAAACAACTTAAATATGGCTAATTTGAAACTTACAAAACATTTCTCAATGTCAAATGACCTCAAAAAATTCAAATTTATGCATGCTGGGATATTCCGATTGGTTCACTGCTGAAGGGGAACCAAATGTGCCATCTCAAACAAGTTAAACTGAAAACATAACCAAATTGATTCACTGCTGAAGGGGAATCACAAAGTTCAATAATTTTGAACTTCTCATTTTATGCATGCTGAGAAAGATGAGAAGTTTATTCAATTATAATAACCTATGCAAAGCATGCAAAAAAACTCATTTTTTTATTATTGCATAGAAATTAGAGTGGAAGATAACTCAAAATAAAAATAAGCATGACTTCTACCAATTATTTTGAAGCCTGTAGCAGTCCAAAAATTTAAAAATCAAAAGCCCCTGCCATTAGTAAATCTATATGCCTTGCTTAGACACTAATTACTTTAAGATGCTCAATATATCAAAAACCAGTACGAAGCATATAGCCTATGTAAGAAGCATAAGCTCAATGTAAGAAGGATATAGCTGAAACTGCATTACAGATAGCCACAAACAACCGTAAAGGCCGTAAAACTCCACAAACTCTCATGCAATTGCTTACAGATCCACCAAATTTCATAAGATATAAACATAGAAACGGGGATAAGATGCGGAGAAGACGGGAGGGAGTAGAGAAAGAAAATGGATAAAACGCAGTAAATCCCTCAGATTTGCAAGTAGAACGGTAAAATGCCTCAATTTTTACCTGAGATCTGCCGATTCGAGTGACTAGGGAAGAAGAAAAATGCCTCTGATACCGGAGATAAGCAGCGGCTGAGGGTGAGGACAAAAGGGAGAGGGATATTACCGTGGGGTAAGGATGAGATAAACTCGTGTGCGAAAGCTAGGCCGTGGGTATATTGTCGCGACCCGCTTTCACTCCACTTTCACCGCGCCGCTGCAACCAAACGACGATAAATCGGACGAAGCCGCTGCGACGCCCAACGTCGCGGAAAAAAGTCGTAAACAAACGAGCCCTAAGTAGTTAAAAAGCGTTATAAATATGTCATTATAAAAAATATAAGTCACACATTTCAAAAATATGTCGAAAAAATTACCATATGATTTCTAAATGATTCTAAGAGTTAAAACCTTAATATTGCATATTAATGATATAACTATTAAGTTTAAGTTTAATTTAATTTTTTATTTACAATCACACTAATCAATATTTAAATATTTATTGAACTAATTAATCAGTAATAAATATTTTACCAAACTAATTTTATTAATCAACAATTCAACATTCATTAATTAAGAATTAATTAGTTATTTACTAAAATAATTAAAATGTAATCTAGTTTAATTAATTAATTATTAAATAGTTACATATAAATTTATTTCATTCTACACAATAACTGATTATTTAATAATTAGTTAACTTAAATTAAATAATTAAAATTAAAGATCACAGTTATTAATAATATTATGTAGTTAATTTAAATACATTAAACAACAATTAATATAAGATAATGCTCTAAATAGTTATATTAATAGTTTTTAAAAGCTTAAAGCTTTAAATAGTTCACCGCCTTTCCTTTTATATAAAACATTAAATAATGTCTAAAGTAATCATTTAGTAGTACTTTTTAAATTTAATTAAACATTAAAATTTTTATTTAAGTAATTAAAATTAGAGATAACATTAATATAGTTTGTTTTATCATTTTTTTATCAACTTATAATTTAAAATAATGATTTCCTTGCACCGCCGCCGCCTTCCCTCGTTCCCTCCTGCAATAACCATCGTCGGACAACAATCGCGGAAGTCGCCGCTGGATTTTACCGGCGAAGGCATCCGAAACACCTTTCGCTTCTCCTTGAAGGCCTTGAGGAAAGAGGAAGAAGAAGCGAAGAAGTTGCGACGGGCGCTTGTATGGATTGGTATGTATTGTTTCCCTAGTTTTTTTCTCGTCTTCGAGCGCTTCTGTTTCTCTAAATCCAGTAAAATTTTATACTATTTGAACTAATTTATGGCAATTGGCAAAGTGGAGAAGAAACGTGATTCATACTTGTCATTTTTGCTTTTTTGTAGGAATTAGGTTAAATCCTGCTTAAACCCTGCTCAAACCCTGCTACCAGACTGTCCTTAAGGAACAACGCCCGGTATCGTTTGTTTTCTTACTCTACTCCTTTCTTCCTGGTATGCGATAGTCAGACCCTGGCATTGGTTGTCTTTTATATTTTTCTTTAATGTCTTCCCAAATTAGTTTGAAACCCTAGATATGTATGTCTTTTCATGAAGGAATGAATGCCATTTTAACATACATATCTTATTCTTCGCATCATGATTTATACTTGAAGAGAGGAGCAAAAATTCTGAGTGGTACTTACACTTCTGAATGTTGGTAATCCCATTCTGACCGAGTAATTATTCCTTTCAGTTAAACTTGAGAAGCCTGATTTATTCAATGTATATGAATATTAGAGCTATCCACTTATGGCACTAGCCAGGGATTAGGGATGCTTGCTGCCATGCTTTGACTATTTTTGCTTCTATTACTGACATGATAGGTTTGATAAATTTTACAGATATTGTAGGGTCATAATCATAAGTGAGATTTAGATGTTGCTCTTATTATGAATATTTGCTATTCTTCCCAAAAGATATGATGTATATGTTTTATGATGTACTTCTCTTCAATACATATTCATGGTTTTTACTATTTTAGTTATTTTAATGTTATGATTGAGGGGTTGTTTGGTTGCAAGTAGGATTTAGTAAATTATGTAAATTTGAATTTATCATATTCGGAGAGGGTTAAATCTTGAAAACTGTTTCGCATGTTACTATGTATATCCTGATAAATCCTGAGAAATTGTTTGACAAATTTTAATAGGATTGGCGGCTAAAAACCATAGAAATATGTCTTTTTAAAAAATATAAGTCATGGATTTAAAAAATATGCTTTAAAAAATAATCGTATGATTTCTAAATGATTCTTAGAGTTAAAATCCTAATATTGCATATTAATGATATAACTATTAAGTTTAAACAAGTTTAATTTAAAATTTTTATTTACAATTATACTAAGAAATATTTCAATATTTGTTTAACTACTTAATCACTAATAATAATTTTATCAAACTAATTATATTAATCGATAATTTTAACATTCATTAAGTAATAATTGATACTTATTTATTAGAATAATTAATATGTAATCTAGTTTTATTAATTAATTATTAAATAGTTACATATATATTTATTAATTATAATTAATTAATTATTAATTACTAATAAGTTAAATTAATTTAAATAAATAAAAATTTTCACCTAAAACCTTCGTCCTTGAATATTGATAAGAGTGCCATGCGAGAGTGTGTATCATTTTCCCTTTAATTTTGTTAAATTCACCGAACTACGAGATTTAGTAAATCTCAATTTTTGTCGCGTTTGAACATCTTAGGATTTTCAGACCTCGGGATTTGAAATAAGTTTTTTGCTTTTTGGCAGGTATTATGCTAAGTCTTGCATAAATTATTCTTAAATCTGGCTACCAATCAACTGAGTGTAATGAAATGTCAATGATAATGCTTATGATTGAAATGAAAAGCCAATCATTTAGGAAATAAGTTGCATAAATAGATGGAGAATTGACTATTTAGCGAAGAAATAAACATGAAAATAACTATTAATTTTGGGATCTAGAATTAATTGTACATCATAAATGCCATTATATATTATTAGATTTTTTCAGATGGAAAGTTATTGTTTTTTTGATATTAGATCATTTTAGATGGGTGGCTATTTTGATGGAAGGCCTATAGGATCTTGATAATGGAGGCAATAATTTGTTTGATGCTCTCTTTGGTAGTGTTGAAAATGTTATATTTGCAGTGAAAAAATAGGGTTATTAGGATTCTAATATATTTGACGTTGAAATTTTTTGGATTTGAAAGGATAAATATTTTTTGAAGGAAAATAATGAGAAACTTTAGCTCAAATGTTTGTGATAGTAGGTGATGGTGATTTTATGGATTTTGGCTTAGTGACTGAGTTACGAGTTTTTTGATTTGGTTGCTTACAATAGGATATTATCTCAATATATTGAGTTTTTATCTATGTTTTGAGTAGAATGTGTAAGTGGGTTATGAGAATACGTGCAAGCGAGAATTTTTGTTTGGGAGGAGTAAGAGTTGGAATGTGAGATCAATGACCAAGCTTCACCAAAGAATTGAGCAACCCCCAAGCATTTCCTCACAAAATTTGCATATATAAAAGATAGTTTCTTTTTTGAATGAAAATAGAAGTACAAAGCAAGGTCATTTATAGGCCTTTTTTAAGTCTAGAAAAGTTATAAAGTTTGAGGCCAATAAAATACGATTCATTGGTTTTATAATTTGTCATAATAAAGGGAGAGAATATAATAAAATAAATATTATAAAATTTAAAGGCTTCAAAAGTAGCAAAGTTCGGCCAAGCCAAATAAGGTTGGTAGGGTTATCTTGAAATCAAATAAAATTTAAAGATCTTCGCCTCATTGATTTGTGATGCTAACCTACCCATCATGAGATTTTAATTTATGCTTCTAAATTATTTTAGAGGTACATGAGATTGTCCATGGGTTGCTTGGAGAGTTTTGAATGATGAATAACCCAAAATTTGATGTAACACCACTCTTTTGTGACATTATCATTGGCCATTGCATTGTTCGTCATCGTTTTTTCCACAAATTATTGTAGGTGAAAAGGTGTTGCTGTATTGGTTACATATTTATGTTTATGTCAACACTCTCCCTCTAGTTGTTTTGCCTATGTTGATCATGCCTAGTTTATTGATTTTGTTATCAAAATATACTATGGTTAAAGCCTTGATGAGTATATATGCATCTTAAGAGTTTGTTGGAATATAAAATGCTTATGAAAATTGACACGAGAGTGTAATGGCAGGACCCCACGATCCTTTCTCCACAGGATTATGTGAATTCCGGGTTCCGCTGGATCGTAAATGACATGCGATCACAGTTCAACAAGGCATTGTCAAAATTTTTTATATTTTAAACAATATTCCTTTCTTTGCTTCTTTTCTGTCTGATTCTTTTTCATTTCCCTAGTTTCCAATCAGGTTATTTTCTCTTTGAGGGCCTTTATTTGTTATATTATGATTTTGAAAATTTCAGCTTGATTTTATGTAATTTGAGTCGTTCTCAGATTTTATATTCTCCAGTGTTATAGTCTCTTCCTCTTGCAAGTGGTGTGTATGTAACTTGCTCAGGCATATGTGGTGGATCCGCCTCGCTAGTTCGTCGTTAATGTCGATTTTCAACTGTCATTCATCTTCCCCCTCACGTCATTGATCCTACAACTTTCCTAGTATATTTTGTGTTCTATCACACATTCTAGAAGCCTAAGAACAATATCATTTGATATTAGAGTAAGCCGAAATCTCGGTTGGAAGGATGAGATGCTGCGCCGTGAAAACAAAACCCTTAACGAGGTGCTCAAAAAATTGCTATTGAGGACATGCAGTGAAATTCTACTAATTGCACTGGAGGCTTGTTGATTTTGAAAGGAGACAGTACGGGAAATCACTCACAACAATAATGGTGACCGCTCAAATGTAGGAGATATGGAAAATATTTCCCACCAAGAACTTTCAAGTGATGAAAAGTCAATGCCACATCGAGTTGGTGTTGAGTATATTAGTAGAGAGGGTAATTTTGGATTAAAATGTGAATTTAGCAAATTTTGACGATCGCATGGATCCAGACGAATTGAAATGCTTACTCTAGCCATCGTCAAGTGGAACAGAAAAGGTGAATTCACCGAGTGACTCCAAACAGTGAATCAGATTTTTGAATACAAGGTGTTCCATCCGACAGATTGATAAAGCTAACCATCATCAAGTTAAAGAAGACTGTATCTCAATGGTGAGAAAAATTCAAACGCTTATGCTAGCGAGAGAAAAAATAAAATCACAATATGGTCTAAGATGAAAATAAAGATGCAGCGTAAGTGCTTACATTATATACATGACATGCTCTTGAGGCTTCAACACTTGCAACAAAAAGATTTTTCAATAGCGGAGTACACTACTGAGTTTGAGCGTCATATGTTGAAATGTGAACTGGCAGATTTCGAGGAGGACATCATAGCATGAATCGAGACTGTCTATTGACAACATAATATAGTTGCAACATTATTGAATCTTATAAAATGTCCATTTCTTTACCCTCAAGCAGAGAGACAACACCACAACATCAGGTTCACGCCACCTTTTAAGCCCGATTCAAGGATTAGATCAGGTAGCGACAACACACTGACTAGATTATCCAAACCTACCACTCATGAAGAGAAGATGACATTGGAGAAAAGAGGATTGATCATACTAGAACCCCAAACACATTTCCAGCTAGATTATCCAACTGCTTCTCTCTCTCTCTCTCTCTCTCTCTCTTCTATCCTCGTCTCATTATCGTCTCTCATTATCGCCTCTCTCAATCGCTCCTCTCTCGCGCTCTCGCTAGCGGCAACGGGTTGCCTTTCTTCTTTCCCTCTTCCCTCCGATTTCTGGTGGCAACGAGTTGCATCTCTACTCTCTTTTCCCTCTGATCTCCAGCTCTCTCCATTTACTGTGCTCTTCGTCCTTTTCCAGCACTGTCACGCCCACCAGGTTCCTCCCTGCTGCCTTCCAGCGTCTTCAGTAACTTACAACTACTTTCCAGTCCACCCCAAGCGTCTTCCAACAATTGTCCAGTCCATAACGCTCATCTTTCGGTGGCTATGCCTCCGGCCCTCCTGGATCTGTCACTCTCTTCCTAGAGAGCCATTTATGTGTTTGTGTTGGTTTCTTTTCGTAATTTTCATAGCGTTGTCGCTGTCGTTTCCGTTTACATGTTTGTATTGTTTATGTTGAGGAGTCGTCTTTGTAACCCTATTCAAATTTACTTTCTTATTGTGATTTAGGCTTCGTCAGGTATCATCGGTATTTTATAGGATGATGATGTTGATGATGTTGATAATGATGATATTCGTTATCTTACATAGTGAACGCTGTGCTTGATAGGATTGGGTAGTACTACTGATACACCATTACAAGTGCTTCACTTCATTAATTTTTAACCATTTTGTGAGAAATTTATTGTCGGAGGAAAACCGGCACCATTAAATATTTTGTAATGTTGTCTTTTCAATATGTTAGAATATGGTTTTAAGCTTCAGCGAAAATTTATTCTTCCGCTAGTTTTTCATCAATTTTAGCTGAAGCCAGTCCTCATACTGCCAAAGATCTCGGCTTCCTGAGTTTCAACTGCAACCTTTTAGTTTCATAAAGTTTTGACTGAAACTATGTTTGGATGTTCGGAAGCTGTTGCTGAAAGTGCAAAACTGTCATATAATTTCAATCTGAACTATTGATATGTTAGAAAATTTTGAGTGTTTAACATAATTCAAACATTATTACTAAAATTGCCAAAACTACATGAACTTTCAAACAGCGTTTCATATCATGTTCGGAATAATTGTTTCAGTTTATTTTTGTTTCAAATGGCCTCTTGATTCATTTTTGTTTATTAAGCCTTGCTCATTTTTTTGCATCTAGTTTCTTCTCCCTGTAAGTTAAAAGTTTCTTTTCTTAATTTATTTGTTTCTTGGATATCCATAAATTTAGTTTTGTTTTTGCGGCAATACGATGAAAATTTTCCATGCAATTATTCTGCTTGTCCAGATAGCCTTGTATTTAGATGATGTTCTCAACACAAGCGCTTTTGATTCTTCTTGCAGGACCATCTTGATGAATAATTCGGATGTCTCTATGGTGGAACATGAGGATGGTGCAATGTCCTCAGAAATTAATCAGGTGGAGACTTCTCCAGATTTGTTAAAGAATACTCCTTCCAACATTGCCAGGTTGGAGGATTTGATTGAACAATGCAAGGGTCGCCAAAAATACCGTGCTCAGACAAGGAGCCCTTCTGACGGTGAAAATGTTCGTTGGTATTTCTGCAAAGTTCCTCTTGCGGAGAGACGTGAGTTATCCTTATAAATGGGCTACTTGATCTCATGGTTGAAAATGTGCACTATGGTTCAAATTTCTTCAGAGCAAACATAAATATATGAATAATATGATACTCTTGCACATTGTTTAAACTTGTACTAGTTATAGTTATCTTTTTTCTCGGGTTGCTGCAACTAAATTATTGATGTGCATAATGTTTCCACATTGGTTATAATGCTAGTATATTTGTTCTATATTGTCCACAAAATTTTTAAGAATAGGAAAACCTTCAATTTGGAGGATCACAACGAGTCTGAATGCCAGATTGTCCCCCTTCGATATTTTATTCTTATCGAGCTATCACCGCCTGCGATAGAAGTAAATTCTAGAAAAACCAATTCCACCCTTGGAATGCACATCCTTTCTTTGCTTTTGATCACTAAAATTGGTTTCTTTGGGTATTTTTGTGAGAGAAAGATCATCAATGGATACTTTTAAATGTCAGTGCTCTCTCTTTCCCTTTGAATAAATTTAAATCAAGTTAAGCTTTGATCTAAATTTAGTTATGCTAGATCTGTTTTTTGTTTTTTTCTTATTTGCCTTTCAAATATGTTACCAGTTCATATGATTATCAATATCTTCCTATTAGAGAGTCCGGGTTTTTAATATTAGGTTTAGAATGCCGTGATATTACATTTTACTTTTAGTTAAAGCACTTATTTTTGGTTGATGTAAAAGTTTTGACCATATATAAATTATTTGACGTATTCTTATAGCACATGGTTATACATTTAAAAAAATAATATGAATTGAATTTTCTTTTCTCATTCATTATATTTCATTATAGTCTAATGTCTTTCGTTTGAGTAGAAGAAGAGTTCAGGATAAACTTGAATTATGGAGGTCAATTTTAGGGTATAAAGGCTTTTGTTTGAGTAGATCTAAACCGAATACATGGAATGTAGTTTTAATAGTATTAGAGCTAGTGTCGGGTGTTAACATTGGACGATCAAGTCATTAAAAAAGAAGTGAATATTTTAGATATCTCGGGTCTATTGTTCAAAGTGATGGTTATTAGTAGAATTCAAGTTGGATGGTTGAAGTTGAGGATTGCATTGGGACTATTGTGTGATAGAATAGTACCGCTTAGACTTGAAGTAAAGTTTAATAAGATGGTGAGACCTGCAATGCGTTATGGCGCATGATGTTCGCTTATAAAAGAGAAACATAAAATTAAGTGTTGCTGAGATGAAAATGCTTAGGTGGATGAGTGGCTTTACACTTATAAAAAAAAATGCGTAACAAATATATCCGTGAAGGGTTGGTGCGGCTCTAGTGGCAAACAAGATTAGAGAGAATAGCTATAGTTGATTTTGTCATATTAAACATTGACCATTTAATAGTCCTGCTAGGAGAGTAGATGTTTTAGATTCAACTTATTTTAAGAAAAGGAAGAGGTTGACCTAAAAAGATTTGGGCATGTCATATGATAAATGTTCTTAATTTAATAGAATTAAATGAAAATATGACTCTCAATAGAATTATGGAGAAAAAAGATTCATATAGCCGACCCCACTTACTGGGTAAGCCTTATTATTATTGTTGTTGTTATATTTGTTATATTACATTATAATTGCTTCACAATGAGCTATTGTTGTAATTTAGCATTTTCATTGTAGCTTAACGACCTAATTAGTTTAGATTTAATTTTGGAACTACTTCTGGATCAGGCTTCCTCTTTTTAAGCCATTTGATTCCTTAAACGTCATATAAAATGGAATAAAAGTAACATGAAAATAAGTACATCACTCAAATAATGATCTTATGTTGACCTTGATTATATGAAATATAATTATCATTCATTTAGCGAGTTAGCCTGTACATTTGATTTACCAGTCCAGCTAATGATCTTTATTTGTTGACAAAATTCTATTGTATATTTTTGGCAAAACACCCATTTGCATGATGCTCAACCAAGTCAAAACCTTTTGACTTGGCTAGTATATTTTGATTGATTATACCTGGATCAACATTGAATGAAGCTGAAACGGATAAATTGTCCCAATCAGTGAATGTTGCTTTCACAAACAAATTAATGCATAATGAATCCCTTTTTTTATCCTCCTTTTGAGTCCATCAAATATGTCTCAACATCATGTTTGGCCTCTTGGGTACATCGTTAATCCCTTTTGGTACTCATATTTAGGTCTAGGTTGTCCTTTTGGGTCATATTCATGTCCTTATGGACTTGCACAATATGTGGATTGATCTGTGGATGTAAGATCAAGCAGATCATCAAGAAGTATTTTTGTTGTTCGCTTCTTTCCTCACCTCTCTATATGCTGGTCCTTTTTTATTTTGTGGTTTGTTGGAAGTAATGTTGGATGCTTTGGGGTAATCCCCTTGATGCTATATAAAAATTTGTATGATCCGCAATCATGGTGGAGGCTTCTTATTTCTAACTTCTCTGCTCAAAGATGTCCACCCTTAATGCATTGGTTTTTGAATCCATAGAAGTTCCCACTTTTTCTCTTTTTCTCACACATGTTATAATGAAATCCCATAGTTTGCAATGACTCGATGATCCCAATTGATTTGGAATTGGGCTGTGAGAGAGTTATGAAGCCGATATAAAATTAGGATTTATGGCTTTATAATTGAGTTATGCAAACTCAGGACCTTGTCAATATGAAATGAAGGGGTATGAAGGAAAGTTTTTTATTATGCAATGAAGCCTATCTATGCCCATATTAGTAGGGGTGTAAACGAACTGAACACGAACGAACAGAGCTTGTGTTCGTGTTTGGTTCGTTTGAAATTTAATTTGTTTGAAATAAGCTCGTGTTCGAAATTGTTCGTGAAGTCACTGTTCATGTTTGTTTCTTAATGAACGAGTCGAACACGAGCCGTTCGCGAATGAAGAGCCAGTTGATAATTTCTAATATATATATATATATATATATATATATATATATATATATATATATATATATATATATATATATATATATATATATTTAAAAGACAATTTCATTGATAAAAAAGAAAGGTTACATCTAAGATGGGGTATGTCCAAACAATCCCCATTCAGCAAGAAAGACAAAAAGAAGGAAGATCTATTATGACAAGTAAGTAATAGAGAGGAAGAAGCTTCATATGCAAGGTGGTGAGCCGGTTTGTTGCCTTCCCTAGGAACATAAAACCAGATGATCTGAGTAGAGACCGTCGGATCTTCGAATTTTTTTCATCCAATAGATCGGATACCATGGGGGAGGTCTTCGATTGAATGATGTGTAAGAGTTGTAGTAATCCGGTTCCACATGTATATTGTTCGAACTTTAGAGCCGAAGCCAAATTCGGCCCCAAAAGATAGCTACGGTTTCGGCTTCAAGAGCATTTAGAGCCTCAATAGAGCAACAAAGTACCATAAACAATGTCCTTTAAAGTTCCTGCAAAGACCACCAATGCCAGCCCTGCTACTAGAGTAGCTTCCATCAGTGTTTAGTTTCACTCAATGCTGTGAAGGGGCCCTCCAAAAAACTAACTAGACCGCACGAGGGTTTACTCTCCCAGGTGAAATGGAAGATGAACCATTCAACTTTCTGATAAAGGATCGACAGAGTGTAAGTCATCTTATGATAATCGACGAGAAGGGTTTGGTACTTGCAAGCATTCCTGCCACCTGAGATAAACCGAAGATAATGAAAAGAATATGTTTTTTGAATGATGTTTCCAAGAATTTCAACGATCATTAATATTGAACCAATTGGTAAGAAGATCCAGCGATTGCTCTCCTGTAAGTACAAGCAATCTCAAACACTTCCAGAGACTTCACAATGCAACATCGAGTGTATAAGGCTTCTCATGACAGAGTGGCATATATGACATCCTGGATGGTCCCTTCGATACGCTTTAAGTTTTAAAATGTCATCAGTAGGAAAAAATTTTCTAAACAACCTCCAACAGAAGAAGGCCATGGATGGGTTTATTTTAGCTTTCCAAACACATTTTCCCTAATCAATAGATTGCCATTGAAAGTGAGAGTGATAAATAAACTTGGACAGACTTTGATGGGAGCCATTTTTGGTAATAAGTCTATAAGGAGCAGTAGGATTGATAGGGAGATCCAAAATACTTTTAACAATGTGGGGGGAATTAACCTCACTAATCTTGGAGAGGTTCCACTTACCATGTACCCAACAATCAGATACATTAATTATACTAGTGTTAATGGGTTGATATTCCTTCAGGAATGATTCCCAATCGATTGTCAAGCCAAAAATTGATTTGGCCTTCACCCACATCCTAAATGAAAAGAGCTTCAGCAACATCTTTAACCTGGAGAAGAGCTTTCTAGTTTCTAGAGTCCCCCAATTTATGATTCATAAGTGATGGATGAGAAATGGGACAATATTTACCTTTCATAAATCTTGCCCATAGAGAACATTGCTGTCTGAATCTAACCCATTGCTTACAGTTGAAGATATGACTCATGTGTGCTAAATTTTTAAAGCCCAGTCCACGCAGGTAGTAGGATGGCAGATCTTGTTCCACGAAGTCCAGTGATGTTTGTGTTGACCAACCCATAAGAACTTGTTGAATGACACTTCCAACATTCTTTGACTGTTCTTTTTTAACTTGATCATTTGAAGTATGTACAGGGGGTAAGTAGTGAGAACCGATTTGAGGAGGGTCAATCTTCCCCCATTAGACAAAAATGAGGTGGTCCAGCATTGGATCTTGGAGGTCACTTTGTTCACCACCTCATCATAGTAGGATTGCTTCCTCCTGCCCTTGATCAAAGGGAATCCTAAATAATTGAGGGGATAAGTAGTAGTGGAGAAACCAGTGAGATCTTTAATCCAGTTAATAAGGTTAGGTGGCAGCTTGTTGCTAGGAAGGAATTGACATTTAGATTTGTTGAAAGAAAGTCCAGAAGCATTCTGGAAATAGTCCAACAATTTCATAACCTTCCTAATAGCAGTTTTGCTCCCATTAGTGAACAAGATGACATCATCTGCATATGCAAGATGAGAGACAATACAGATTTAATCATGCAATGTATCTCGGATAGAGTGATGCTGTCTTGTGAATGGTTAATCAACCTTGACGGATAATCAAAAACTAGTATGAAAATGTAAGGGGACAAAGGATCCCCTTGCTTAATGCCCCGGAAACAATAAAGAAGCCACTGACACTCTCCATTGATTAAAATGCTATAGTGAGAATTATGAAGCCACCTTTTGATAAGTGAACAGAAATCCTCAGGGAAGTTCCTAGCTTTAAGATTTTGTAGAATAATGCCTGTCAATCTCTAACAGTAATTCCTGTGCCAATAGAACATTATCAGTTATTCTTCTCCCTTGGACAAATGCAGATTGGTTGGGTGAGATTAAATCATCCAGCAAAGGTTGCATTCTGGAAACAATAATTCTACTGATGACCTTAGAAAACACTGTGGTTAGACTGATAGGCCTAAAGTCCTTCCATGTAGATTTGTTATTTTTCTTAGGAATGAGAATAATTGTGGTAGGAGTGAAGTACTTGGGTAATTCTGTACCAAGAAAGAAACACCGAATAGCCATTGATAATCTCCCAAGCCTTCTGATAGAATCCAGCTGTATATCCATCTGGTCCAGCCGTTTTTGATGGATCCAGGGAGAAAAGAGCCTTTTTGATTTCATCTTCCTCAGGTGGAGCAGATAGAGTAGTACCATCAAAACTGGTTTTCAGTTTGGGTAAGATCTCAGTTTGAAGTAGAGGACCGATTGGAGGGCCAAGGTTAAACAACTGATGAAAAAATTGTACAGCAGAATTGGCAATAGCTTGGGTACCAGTCAACCAATCGCCCCCGTCTCCTTTAATTTTAGTTATTGCATTTAGCTTTCTCTTATAATTTATGACAGCATGATAATATTTAGAGTTTCTGTCCCCCTGTGCAAACCACTGACAAGCAGCTTTCTGTTTCAGGAATTGTTCTTCAATATCTATAGCTGCCAAGAGCTGCTGATTAGCCACCATTAAATCATTATCATTAAAACTACCTTCCAAGTTAGCCTGCTCTAACTGATTCACAATTTCCTCAGCAGCAAAAACTTGTGAATGAATATTGCCAAACATCTTCCAATTCCAATCCTGCAGCTTCTTAGCTATTCTTTTTTGTAGCATCTTCAATTTAACAATATGATTGTTAAATGTATAGGAAAATGGTTCCAGCCAAGAATATTGAACAACATTATGGAAGGTAGAGTTAGAAGTCCATACATTCAGATATCTGAAATGGGTTTTACTAAGAAAGCTCTGGAACGACAGCTTAACCAGTAGGGGGGAATGATTTGATCCAGCCCTGGGGAGATGCGTCATATTGGTTGAGGTAAAGAAGTTAATCCACTCTTGATTAGCCAAGAATCTATCTAGCCTTTCCCAAATCCTGCCTCTCTTCCAAGTATAATCTGATCCTTCATAACCCAAATCAAAAAGTCTAGCATCTGAAATATTATTGGAAAAATCAGTCATTTTCCTGATGTCAGGTGTCCTTCCTCCTTTCTTTTCACTGGGGTTAGCTATACAGTTGAAGTCCCCACCAACTATCCACATTTCAGACATACTGCTACTGATCTGATGTAATGAGTTCTAGAGCTCATCTCTATCAGCTTGGTTGCACCCAGCATAAATAAAAGTGGCCAAATCAGTCACCTGCTCAATGTGAAAATGGATGTGAAGGAACTGAGGGTGATCTAATAAAACAGTCACTATCATTTCTTTTCTGCTGAAAAACCAAACTTTGTTGGAACAGTTGGTAACAAAGTTAAACTGAGGAAATTTATTGGTAATTCTTGTGGTGTTATATTGAACCATAGGTTCCAAGAGAGCAAAGGCCCAGAATTTATGAATCCTATGAAGATTCACCAATCTATTAAGGGAGCTCTGGGCAGCAGCCACCCTAATATTCCAGCACATCATGTTAATCATTAGGGGCATTCTTTCCACTCCTAGTGAGTCTAGGAATGGAAGATACATGCTGTTCTTCAGAAGTAGCCTGGGGTTGAATTATGCTCTCAGAAGACAGGTTTTTCAATTCTAGAGGTAGCTTTTTCTTTTTGGAATGGTAAACAGTCCACCCTTCAACAAAGTCAGTAGCAACATTATCAAAACACAGGTTCAGAGCTAGGAGAGGAAGGCAAGACAATGGGGTCTGGATATGAAGTACTTGCTGGAAGAATTATTTGTGTTGGTAGAGGTGCTGACTCTGATAAAGCATGCTGTCCTGGGTCCAAATGTGACATAGGTAAGGTTCACTAGAACCATCTGCTGGAGGGTTACTTGGAGGGGGTTCAGCAGTAGAAGAATAAGGTTCAACAGAGGGAAGACAAGTGGGGTTGTCCAACAAAATCAATATTAGCAGGATCTGTACGAAGATTACCAACATTCTCAGTATTCCCATTAACAATAAAACCATCCTTTTTAGCAGGTGCCAAATGGGCAGGGTTCAATTGGAGGCCAGACTTAATGGAACTAGGAGGAATAGCTGGGACAGAATCAACAACTAGGTCAGAGGGGGCCACAACAGGCGGATGTTTTTTCCTCAGTTCTAGCTTCAACCTGTAGCACCTGTCCATAGAGTGACCAAATATTTTGCAGTGTAAACAATAGTAAGGCCTCTTCTCCATCACAATTGGTTGCCAATATCCATTGTGTGCAGTCCCAAGCCACAATTCTTTCACTTCGGTAGAGTGACATCACTTTCAATTAACATTCTCAGCACCGAAGGCTTGGTAACTTCAGGTGGTTGGGTCATCAACAAGTAGAGGTTTGCCTGAGGCTAGCCCAATATTATAAAGTGTATGCTTCTCGTAAAAGTGTAGTTGTAGTTCGATGCAAATTAAACCGGATGGGGGCAATAGGAGGTTCAAGAGAAGGGTCGAATTCGAGTGACCATTTCAAAATCTTCATCAATTTTCCATCAATTGTAATAGCTTTCATAGAGAACACCCTAGCATAATCATCTTCCAAACTTAATTGGATAATCACATGCCTGCCATCAAACAGTCCTACTTTCCATGAGCCAAAAAGTTTCAAATTTTCAAACACCTTTCTGATAAGCTCCATTTTAGGATGGCCAAACTGAAACTTTCCAACCAAAGTGAATTTGAACCTGTTAGCCAAAGTGTTTATCTCCTTCTCTGTGAAAAAAATTGCAGGCTTCCCATTCTTCTTACTGATTGGCTTAATGAATTAACTAACAACGTTGGGTATCCCATGAGCAGCATCATGGAAGCTCTGTGGAAAAACTCCCTTACCACAGGATTGAGAAGAAGCCACAACAGAGGCATAGGAGACTTTCCCACCCACGGGAGGGTTACTTTCCATTGTATAGGAACGCAGGTGCAAAGAGGGCAGCGAACGGAGCAGAAAGAAAAGGAGACGCAGAAAACGAGCGCAGCAGGGTGCAGCTGGAGCAGACGAGCGGCTCGACTCGATTGCGACAGGCGCCAAGTCGACGCAATTCGCCTGTAGCAGACGAGCGGCTCGCCTAGCCACGATGATGCTGCGACGCGACGAGGCGAAGCGGCGACGAGGACCGTAGAGGATGCTAGGGTTTGCCATGAGGCGAAACCCTAGCATATCGGTTGGGAAGACGACGGCTCATGGATTTCATATATATATATATATATATAAATAATATATTATATTAATTTTATAACTTATATTATATAAGTATATAATATCTATATTAAGTATCTATATTAATATATTACTAATATAGTATATCAATATATTATTATTATTAATTTATTATATATTATAATTTATAAAATTTAATTTTTTAAAATATCATAAATTTTTTTATATAATTATTTTAAATTATTTTATATTTTGAACAATAATGATTCGAACACGAACGACGCATCACTGTTCCTGTTTGATTCGTTTTACTTACCGAATAAAAAAAAATTGTTCGTATTCGTCTCGTTTACTATCGAACGAATCGAACACGAACTTCTTGACGAAGTTGTCGGCCGCAGAAAGCTTAAAATTTTGATTTGGTGTATAATATATATGTATATTAGTTTTGAAGATAAAATTTTAAAATTTGAAAACATGAGAAAGAGAATTGACGGATCTCATTCGTTTAACAGTTTGAATGAACGAGCGTAATATCGCAATTAACGCATCTATTCTGAAGAATAGACACCCTACTTGACGATATCGCTCGATCAAATAAACTACAGAATTCATGACATCCGTTCTGGTCTGCGAACCTTTATGTGGACTGACAAATTCCCCTATTTAATACAAAAGAATTAAATAGGGTTTATATTATCTGAGGTCTTTAACGCTCCCTATAGAGACAAGCCCCTATAGAGACAAGCCCTTATAGTCAATTGCCCCTCAAATGACCGAAGTCACCTGAGAGAACTCTCGATTTAGATCAAAGTTTCTATTTTCATGAATTCAAAATGTAGGGTTTTCAGTGAAGTGCGATAGTAGGAAATCCAATAGGTGAAAAGCGTAACGTGGAACAATTATTTCCAGAGTTAAAGGAAAGAAAGGTAGGGGACGTTATGGGTCTCGAGGAGAAACTTGATGACTTCCCAGACTATCCTATGGTTGAGCTTTAAGTTTTGGAAACGAGTTTATTTAAATTTCAATCCTGCCAATTAATTATAGGAATTACATCCACATAATCGCCTGATTATGCAAATAACCTGAAAGATAGGAGGGTTTACGTCGTATCGGACGACGACCTCGAAATCCTAAAGCAAGTTAGGGCTTATATTGCATAGCAGGGCTATGCAAAGGCCTAAAAGAACAGGCGAGGATTTATGTCGCACTAGACGGACTACCTCGAAGTCCTATGGCTTGTTATAAGACTAAGGAATGGTTTTGCTGATGTCGACACAAGTTTTGCCGTTGAAGATGGCCGTGCTGCCCACCATGCTCCAAGCTCCTTGCCGTGAAGAGGTAGAGTTTTATAAGGTGGCAAGTTATAATATTCAATCAGGTGGCCCTATGGTTGAGTTCTTCTAAACATCCTATGCAAATATGTTTAAAAGTTGTACAATGTACAGAAGGGTATATAACGCAGGAAGTAAAGTATGCAGCAGAGTATAATACAACGTACTAAAAAAAAGGAGCAGTAGCGAGTATGAAAAATAACGCGCTGTAAATGTAAACAAACCTGTATACCTGAGAGATCCGCTATCAGATAGCAAGTCAAGTGCGTCGTGCTGAAAGCCAAACAGAAAACAGAAATATCGTCCAAAGAGCTCGAGAAAAGATGGCGAATGACTCACGACAGAAGACTCGAGAAAATGAGTAACAAAAACAAAGTAAAGTCATCAAAACCTCAGGAAAATCCTAAAAAAAATGACCACGAGTGCTTCATCCAAAAATCATACGAAAAATTCGAAGAAAACCGCAAGCACTCGGGTCAGGGCTAGGCTCAGAACTGTGTAGTACTGCTCGAAGGTCGTCGAAGGCTACTCGGTCACCTGAGTGTATAAAGCCCGCTACTCAGCTAGAAGAGTGTCCTACTAAACCTAACTCAGGAGGGTGTTCCTTAACCCAAAACTGATAATCGACAAGTGAATAACCAGATTTTATAATATGGTTTTAAAATTTATGTTTTTATCATGCACGTGGGTTTCAGGCATACAAAAGAGAGTTTGTATCAATATTTATTTGTAGTAGAAACATGTTTTTATTGCAAAATGTAATATCATATTCTTATCAGATTTTGAAAATTAGGATTGTCTACGAGTCGATTACTTCGTCGGGTATAGAATCACTAATAATCCTAAGAAGGTACGGGTGCCCCGCTTGCCTTATAGCGGTGAATGATACCGTCATCGTACGGTTTACCAGGGCCCTATAGCGAGTCCTGGTGTCGTAGGATGGATATCATTCTACTCTACCACCGGGGTGCCTTTAGCATCATCGCCGTCATTGCCCCAAAACAAAACAAAAAAAAATTAACTCCGAGTGAAGCGGGGAAAACATGTCAATCAACGGGAAGGGGAAGGAAAGGAGATTAACCTGCCTCCAAATCCGAACGGGAGGAGGGTTAATTTAAAACGCCCCTAAAACATGTAAGAGTAGAATACTGAAAGCAAAGCCCGAGGTCCTTGAATTACCCGAGGTCCTTGAATTACCCGAGGTCCTTGAATCAATCTCGATGATATCATTTTCTTACTTAGGCATAACCTGGATCGATCCCGAAGCGGTGTCCTCGCATTTAGACAAAACCAAACAAAAAGAAAGGAAATCCGGAAATCTTCTAAAACCTCGTAAATCAAATGGGAAAAAAAATGACTCGGGGAAAACCCACTACTAGAATCTCCAAACCCGTCATAAAATCCAAAATTTCCAAATCTCAAATTAATTTTCAATTCCTGAAACACAAATTCCCCCAGTGGGTCCACCTACTGTGCTCGGGACCAAGACTACAACGAATAGGAAAATCGATAAACTTCCAATACATAAGAAAGTGAATGTACAAGACTACAAACCTCCAAATTAGCACCAACTCCACCAAATAAAGCATCTAAGGGAAGCCTCAAGTATCGTGCTCAATCTCTTTCCCACAAGCAAAATCAGAAAACACTTCCAAATCCATTCAATCAACTCCATAGACAAGTATAGCAAGAAGCAAGACCACCACCACATCAATCACCCCACCAATGCTCTCGGCCAAGGCTACAAACAGGACAAGGGGCTCACGGCCAAGGTTACAACAACGGGGTAGCAAGAGGTAAAGTCCCCCTAAATTACAAATCACCACTATGAGGCTCACGACCAAGCTCCTACAAACCTCTCACACTAACTCCAATTCCTCACAAGTGCATGAAAATAAGTCCACTAGATAACCACAAAGTTCAACCCGTACAAAGCTTAAACAAAGCATGAACCCGAGCCCAACAAAAGCTGCAAAGAGGGAAGCTATAGGAACAACAAGAAGCAAAACCGAGCCCCAAAGTGCCATGGGGACAGCTGCCAGGCAGCAACAAACAGAAACAAAACAGGCCTCCTAAATTAGATGCAAATGGGAACTGCAGGAACCATAAAAGCACAAAACCGAGCCCCTAAAGTTCCACAGGGCCTACTAGGCAGCAGAAAACAGAAACAAACCAATCCTCATATCAAATGCCAAAGGGACGGCTGCAGGAGCAGCATAAAACAAAATTGAGCCAGACCAGGCCCCAACCCGAGCCACAACAAAGCCAGAAACAGGCCCACACTAAGCTGCGGCAGCTCCAACACAAATCCAAAATAGAAGATACCAAAGGAGCAGAAATCGAGCCCACATAAAGGCCAAAAAAGAACCCAACTCTAAATTACAGCAATCCCAACATGAGACTAAAACGAGAGGCAACCCAAGCCCACATAGAACCAGAACCAAGCCATAGCAAGGCTGAGAACAAGCCCCAACTCAGGTTATAGCAACCCCAACATGGAACCAAAGTAAAAGGGTGCCAAAGGGGGCCAACCCGAGCCCATATAAAATTAAAATTAGGGCCACATTAAAGCTGAAAACAAGCCCAAAATAGAGCCACAGCAGGGACACAGCAGGGCTAACAGAAAAAATGAACCGAGCCTCATAGGGCTAAAACCAAATCCTAGATAAAGCAAAAACAAAGAGCACAACAAAATCAATAAAACCGAGTCACATAAAGCCAAAGACAAGCCCAACCATGATTGAACCCAAGCCCGACATAAGGCTAAAGTAAGCTTTTCTTAAAAGCTCAATAAATGAAATACATATATGTTTAAACATAGCCTTGGCCTGAAACTGAGAAAGAGGCCCAAATTTAGACTACAATAACATTTCATGCCTTTTCTACATTAATTTATAAAATTACCACATGCTTGCCAACAAGAAAAAGGCCTAGAAAACCTTCCAAATTCATTCAATCATGCTTTCATAAAGAGCTAAGATACAAGGAGCTCAAAAGTCCAACTTCCATGTATTCAAAATATAGAGCCTTCACATATTTAACATGAGAACATACATGGGGCTTCCCCAAATTGAATTAAAACTTCTCTCTAGCATATAACTTTGATAAAGGAAAACCATAAAGAGCAAGAGGTGAGCCCCTCCACATGCATATTGAAAAGCTAAACAATTTCCTCCATAACTCATGCTACAAAGAAAGTAAGAAAGGGGCTCCATAATACATACCCCAACATGTTAAAAAGAGATTAATAATCTTGCCTTGACATCACATTTCATGCTCTTAAATTACTCTAAATGGCAAGAGGAAGAGAAGAGAGCCCCTCTCATAGTATACATGTATGTAACAAGTTTAAACTAGTGCTCAAATCTAGCCCTAGAACATGCTTAAATTTCTTTTATCCCTACTCATGCTTTAATCAATAAAGTGCTCCGAACCATCTACATAAGATCATACTAGCATGCCACTATGTAGAGGAGGTAAGAAACCACCATTTTAAGCAATCAAACAAGCCATTTCATAACACATAAACATCCAGCCGAAGCTGTAAATAGGTAAAGCCGAACCAAAAGCAGGGCCATGGGCACCCTGAGCCAAACCGAGAAGGAGAAAAAGGGGAGAAGAGAGTACCAGTTAGTGTAGAGTGCACAAGAAGAGCAAAGAAAATCGGGCTCCATTCCAACACCAACTCCTCACCTCCAAGAGAAATCAGCCAACCCTAAATTCATCATAAAACGGGGCCTTTATAGACAGAGGAGGGAAAGGAAAGCCGCTTCTTACCTGCAGAGATGGACGCAAGTGGGGGAAGGTATGGGAGATGGCGACAAAGTGTCGCAGCTAAGAGCCGAGGCTCGGCAGCAAGGGTAAGAGTCTAGCAGGGGATAAGGCCGTGCGGGGGATCACACGAGGTGACTCTCGTGCAGGGATAACACTCGAGCAGGGATGGGGGAGAACCGCGTGTGGCTCGAGAAGGTAATGACCGCAAGAAGGTGCCACGCTCGAGCGCGGGAGAAGACCAGAAGCTCCCTCATACTCGTGCGGGACGGGCTAGTTTAACCGAGAGGTCAGGCGAGTGTTTAGGGCTGGGGTAGGTTAAATAGGTTTAAAACATATTTATATTATTAATTTTATTAAAATTAAGCCCAAAATCACAATTTTCGCACCGACAGGCGATCATCGCAAATTAAATACCAATTTTAGGTGAAAACGACGATCCAGCCGCATCGTCGAAGTTCGTTTCGTCATCCGAGGTCGTTCAGACAATCTCGTCGACGGTCGCGTCGAAAGTGCGTCAAATCCGGCGTTTTCTGAAACTCTGACTTTGACGTTGATCGTCCTGACATTCTGACTTCGGTCTGATCCATCGCAGAGTGATTGAAAGCGTTGAGGCAGAGAATCGAGGAATTTGTGCTCGGTGGTGCAAGAAATGTGCACGAGGCTGTCCTAAGGTCCGGTGGTCCTATAGGGACTCAAATTGGATTCCTATCGCCAATTCCAACCTGCTATGAGCTATAGGTACGGAATTTCGTCCGGGATTCCAAAACAGTGACGAAGTGGCTTTAAGCATTCTAAAACAAGGTAGACCCATTGCTAGGAATCTAAGATCGTCGGGGAAGCTCCTAAAGCTAGAACCCTAAATCCTAGGAGGAAAACTAAACCTCGACAAAAGTAAGGTCAACAGAACCGAACACGAACTGTTCGCGAACAACGATCTTTTTTGACAACACTACATATTAGTTTAGTTTTAAAAGTCATGATCCTCTTGGGTTATTGTGTGATGTGCCAATAATTATTTGAAAGTGTATCTAGGATATTACTTATTGGTCAACCATAATTTACAACTATATCTTGGATCCAATTGCTTATTCATCACCAATTGACAATATATCATGCTTTATCTTCATGATGAAAGAATAATTCCATTGTCCAGCGGAAGGTGTGTGAGGATAACTGGGCATGACTATTACAAATTGAGACCTAGAATAATACAATGTGTTGGTTTACTTTTGAATTATTGTCTTTTGGTAGAAATTATTTGTACATGTAAACCACTGCTAAAATATCTTATTTGATATTTTATGAGATTTTTGCTATTGGTTGCTTCCATTATATATTTGTAGTTGCGCCTGTAGTCCATTGAAGACTTATTCAAAATGTGTCTCCACTTTTCTCCTTAAACAAGTAGCAATATTCTCACTCTGTGGTCTTTTTTGGTGCACTCATTTTAAAGTTGCATTAGTTTTATTGCAAATCCTAGTTAGGCTTTCTTGGAATAGATACAATTGGTGAGATGAGTGCTATATATAATGTACCTATTGGTGAGAACTCCCACACTTATGCTTAATTGGCTGTGGACTGGCATATCATGTGATTTGTGCTATAATTGCATGCTTTCAGCCTTTGAAATTAATTTCTCTTTATTGACTCCCTCTCCAAAATTATTCCGTTTGTTGTTTTTAATATTAAATTTTGTAATATGTATGATTTCTTAATTTATTGATGAAGTCAAGGTTGTATATTTAGGTTGAAGATTGAAGTTCACTTGAAAATTAAGTTGTACTAAGCTTGGATCAAATTCAATGAACTGATTAATGAGTCAAGCTTATATTGAATGAAAGTTGATTTGAATTAAAATTCGATAAAATCAAGCTAGCTTTAGATCAGATCAAACAATATGCCTGTGTGTATTTATGCATATATTTTGAATTTAGTAAATGTGTATATGCATTAACATATACACACACAGACACAAAGTCTTAGTTGAAGTTGGTTTCAAGGAGGACATAAATTGTTTGTTAGTCTTAGATTAGGCTTTAATCAAACCATTAGTTGGGTGCTATTTTCTTTGGCCTTCAGAGTGGAGGTTTAAAGTTTGAATCTTACTAGTAAATATGATTTGAACTATCAATCTATATGAGCGTGTTTATTTGCAACAACTCATTGCTGTTGTTTGTCGAATAACTTTTGTGATGTTTTCCATATTTTTTTGATCATTCCCCTTCACATAAATCATAATCTTTATGTGTTATCATCCCTTTTTGCGGTTCATTTCAGCCATGCCGGACATGAAATTATATTCTCTAGGTGGTCTCCCAAAGAAAAAATGATAAAAGTTTTATAATTACGAGTCATCCTTCCCAATTTCATGTTCTCTTGCTTCCTTGTATTGTTCAGTGAACAGGTCCTTTCCAGATTTTCTTCTATTCAATTTTAAAGTTCAAGGCACTTGTATTTGTGTTGCGGGCGCATGTGCACACGGGTGTATATATGTACATTATATTTGTGTGTGTGTGTGTATTTTCCTTTTCAAAATGAAACCAAACAAATTATTGTCGCCTTATATAAAAAATGACTCAGGGGTTATCGTGCAGTAATTGTATCAATATTTTCAATAGTTTAAGCAAAAGTTATCACCATCATCAACGAGGAATTATTATTTGTTGGGCGAGTACACATGGTGCCAGGTAATATATAATGGTACTATGTAGCTTATCTATTACTTGATCTCTTAAAATTGTTCCTCCCCTTTTGTTTTATGGGCAAGAATAGTTATTTATTGTCATTTAAATGGAACACGATCGTGAACAAGTGGATGCAGCTTAGGTACCAATTTTGTTGATATGCAGATTTGGTACCAATTTTGTTGATATGCAAGTGTCGTGCTTTCTTAAAATTTTTTGAAACCATGAATATTGAAGAATCAAGAAATCAAATCTTAAAAAACTAGATGATTTGATGATGAAGACTAAATTTCAGAGGAGGTCCTGTACTAGAAAGATAAAATATCCTTTGTGGATTTAAGTAAATAATTTTTTTTTGAGAAAATTAAGGAAGACGATTCACTAATGATAATTGAAGAACTTAGAAAAGGTTCATCTGTGGACGAAAACAAAAGAGTATCTGGGGATGGCATTGACATTGATGCTATTGAATAATTTTTTTCAAGAAGAAAATTAAAATATTAAGTAGTTGAAATATAGAAATGATTTTAACAATCAATCCAAACTTGATGAGGTTTGGCAGTTTAATTATTTTCATCAAGATAGATTTTGCTAAATGATGAGAATTATTACACATCATGTTCGTTTTGGAAGGTGGAGGATTAGGAATCAGAGCCTTTGATGTATTGAGGGCTTATGAATTCTTGATTTGAGGATGGTGTTTTTCTAGTCAGGCAGAATGATGGAAATATTTTGTATTTTTTATGGGTTTTTAGAAATTAGTCCTGAGATATTTACAAGCTTTTTAACACTATGTTCACAATCAAAGACTTGTACGGGCTTATAACACTATGACTTTATTGACAGCTATTGTATTACGATGGCACCATTCATAGGGTACGTTGACATCAAAATAATTAGGTTTTTTGGTTTTTAAATTTAGGTTTGAGTTTGAATTTTTTCTTTCATCAGAATGTTTGTAGTATTTTATTAACATTCTACATTTGTTACAGTTTCTTAAATTCTGTGTAAATTATATAATCATTTTATTTCATGTTGAGAATATAATGGAATAATGATTTTAGAGTTTCAGCCTTCATTATCAAAATTTTAGACTCTTTTCTTCTTTCTGCCCTAAATTGGTCCTCAGCCGCCTAAGTTGCCTCCACCCTGTCGCCAACCTTTATTACATGGTCAAGAGTAATGGTGGAAATAATTTAGAAAATTCGCATAAATTTTTTGTTTTTAAATTAGCTGACAATAACATAAAATCAAGCTATTTAGTGTGGTAGGTTAGCATGGTCAAATACAACGACAACAACAACAACAACAACAAAGCCTTCATCCCACTAAGCGGGGTCGGCTACATGAATCCTTTTTCTCCATTACGTCCTATTTAGTGTCGTATTTTCATTTAATTTTAATAAATGAAGATAATTTTTTATACAATAAGCCCAAGTTTTCCTAGTTGCACCCCTGCCTTTTTTAACATAAGTCGAATCTAAAACATCTACTCTCCTGATTAATATGGCTTATTTTGTATTCAAATGCCTTTTTCCTTTTTAACATTGCTTATTTTGTATTCCGTTTGATAAATTTAGTAAAACATTTTCAGCTGTAATTTTGCAGAGCTTGCAGCTTCTGTTCCCCACACCGAGGTTGTGGGGAAGAGTGATTATTTCAGATTCAGTGTGAGAGATTCTCTTGCACTTGAGGTTTCTTTCTTACAGGTTTATATTCTCCACATTATGGCTACATTTTCTTATTTATAAATTATACTTTTGAGTTTCAAACCATACTTCGTGCTAGTTTACGTATATAAGAAAGATTTCATTTTGGCTCTCCAATTTAAGTCTACATAGGTCCCTGCCATAACAACTTTGTTATCTCCACCATTATATATGAAGTCATGTGACCTTACACAAAATATTTTTAATATTCTTCGACGAGAAAATGACCAATATACACTTCACTTGGGGCTTTGCCATTACCATCGATCTACATGCTTGTCCTGCCAGATTGGAACCTACATGAGATGGATGGTCTATTCCTTTAGGACTTGAGTGTAATTAATCTTTTTTATTATCACTTTGTAGAGTAATATTTTTTCACAATATTTCTTGCTTTTGTAGTGGGATTATTACTGGAGAGGCTCTTAACAGTATTATTGTTATCATCGAAAAACGTAGAATTACACATTTTAATTTTTTGGCTCTGTAAACCTAATGATAATATGCTAATAACGGCATGTTTACATTTTATAAGATTAAACTTTAAAGATCATAAATTAGTGTTTTTGGATCTATTATTTTGCAGCTTGCATTACTGAGTCTCATACCACATCATTCATGCTTATAGGCTTGAACTTAAGTAGTGAATTAAAAGTGGAGTTTTGGGAGTGTTGGAAGGAAAGATGTTCAGTTTGTCATAGCTTGCTTTGAACTGAACCCTAGTAAGAGGATGAGATTGGAGTCATTGGATCTGATAAAGTTTTTCGTGATGTGATTTCCAAAAATTTGGAACATCATTATTCACTGAACACTTGAACTAAATGCTGGCAACACAAAATAAGCCATGAAAAAAATATGGCAGTGGATAAAACTAAACTGTATATGATGGGAGTATGATTTGTCTGAATTAATTAGGATTTGAGAGAATGTTATACTTAACTACATCGTACTCTTTAATTTGACAGCATCTAAATGCCTTTTAAATTATAATGACATCATCATAATTGTATATTTCTTTAAAACTTTTTTGCTTTTATTTTGAACCCTTTTTTGTTAATCCTAGTGAGTGTTGCATATGATGTTAGACCTATTATGAGCTAATCATTTCGCAAAACCTTTATCCATGTTATTTTTGGCCTATTCCTCTTTCGTTCTAATCCTTATACATAAATTTTATTGACCTGCATCTTTTTTTACTCATCTTTATGTGTCCAAGTGATTTTAAGTCTATTCTCTGCTATCTTGACATCTGCGTCTATCATTCCTCTAATTATACATATAAGAAAATTAGGATACTATTAGCTGTAGAAAAATAAATGGCTAAAAAAAATTGGCGTGCTCATTCTTTTAATGTTCATTTATATATATAAAACTACACTGAGAAGAAAGAAACAAGCAAATACAATAACAAGCATAAAAATCTTTTTTAGTTATATGGCATTTGATTATTTAGAGATTGCTGATTGATGCCAATAGAAAAATCTGTGGCCTCTTTCTTTCATTTTTGTGTAGGGAGAGGCATTCCTTATATAACCTTTCTTGATCAGATGGCCCTTCAATACTCTCCCTTAAATTGTATGGTCTTGAATGTGGGGTTACTAAGTTCTTTGATAAATATGTTGGTAAGCTGGATTTTTGTTGCGATCTGTGGGGTGCGAATTAATCAACTTTATAAATTTATTTTAATACATGCAAGCATATAATAAATCATGGTCGGTGGAGGAATCATATGGTTATTACATGCAGAAGAAATCATTATGATATTTTATTTTTTAATCCCCGGTGAGCATGACTCCTTATTGAAAAACACATATATCCTATCATAATGTGAATTCTCAAACCCAATAAACATAACAAGAAAAATTAACATAAAATTCGTGGTTAGAAATACAAAAGCATATAATAACAACCACACATTTGAAATTCTAACTCCACCTGACTTTAAGCTAAACGAGTATCTAAGAATATGCTTATCACAACACCTAAGTCTGTGCAAGTTAGTGTAGTTAAGGGCATGCTCATATGATTTTGACAGGATAACCAAGTTTGTCCCCATCCTAGGGATCTGAGTAAGCTTAAATTCATTACCTTGATATATCTGATTTTGCAAATAAGTTTTAGAATGCAAATATATAGATAATTATATTGAAGAAAATAGACTTTTTTTAAAGATTTGATCTTATCTATGGTCTAAAGCAGAGTAATTTATTTTAAGAATAGATTTATGCATTCACTTCATTATATGTTGTACGATCATGCTGTGCAGGATTGGCAAGAATTTTAATGGGAGATTTATTATTATTAGTATATTTTCATTGAGTTTTCACTTGACCTTTAAGTCGTCCAACCTGATTTTGATCCATAGAAGCTCATAAATTCCTTGAACAATTGTCCTGAGTTTAAATTTAGCATTTGATTTTGGTAGAACTGGTTTCTTTCTTCTCTTAAAGTTATGAGATTTCTCCCAATAACGCACAATATCCTGAAGTAGACAACCTATCCACTGGTGATCTTGTATTGTCTGCATCAATATATCATTCACTTTGTTTAGTATCATATTTTTACACAGATTTTCCCTTTTTTTGTATGTTTTTTCATGTCACTGGAACGTACATTACTTTCCTTACATAGAAATTTTGTAAGCAGCAATATGGCTTTAACATTAGGGTATGGTTCTTGATCAAGGACATCAGTGCAGCCTGTTCTTCATATCGTGTGCATCTGGTCCATGTCATACCCACTTTGTAACTAGGATCCTCAAATATGATCTCCAGCTTCTATATGATTATTAGTTCCATTTCTAATATTGAGGACTTGTTATCAAAGCTACTCACCTTTGAGCTTCCAACCGTTACTAAAGTACATCTCTACAGCTGGAGTTTAGTCTGCAGGAAACTACTTATTTGCGAGACATTGATTTTATTGAAAAAATGCTATTCAATGAGAATATTATTTATAAATCAATCAACTTCTTGAAGGCATCTTATTCAATGTGATCATTTTTGGCAAGCTAAGCGGTCACTCTACTTAATTGGCAGTGGTAGAAATAGATTAATTTTTTCCTTCTATATGCTCTAGATTAGTACCTGTTTGCAATCGTCAAATGGGAATTTCTAAATCTTGGGAGGATTAATAGTCATGCTTCACCTATAAAAGTTATCTCAGGGGAATCTACAGTAGCTTCACCATGGCAGCATGGTTTTTTTTTTGTTCTCATAAATGAAAAATCAATTTCAATCTTTGTTTAAACTCTCAAACTAATTTATTATGTTTTTTCTATATTGGTAGATTTTTTGGTTAATTTGTTCAGCTTTATTCTCGCTGCATTCGGGATATGTATGCATTCATTGAAAATTGAAAACAGTCTATGCATGTGAATCACCTAACGCTATTCTCCTGAAAATATTCCCCTTTTTTGGTTTATCCACTCATATTTCTTATTTTTGTTTCTACTTTCTCCATCCGCTTGTTTCCCATGCTTATCAAGTTGAAGTCTACATCATTCATGTTGATAGATATTGCTTACATATGATCGCTCTGCATAATTTTAGATAGTTTTGATCTGAAGCTGACATGTTTTTCAACTTATCTTTTAATTTATTGTTTCTTCATTATTGTATCTTCAACTTTACCTTGCCTTGATGTTCATCGAATGAATTCCTTTATTGTAACTTCAGCTTTAGCACGCCTTAATCTGCATGGGATAAATTCGTATCTTGTAGAGAGAGGAGGACATGCTCTCTTATTGGTGGAAGGAGTTTGCGGAATGTAGTGAAGGTCCGCTTGGATCTTATAGAACTTCAGACTCTTCACCTTGCAGTGGATGGGACGAGTTATATGTTGTTGAAGAGGAGAGAGTTGGTGTACCTGTGAAAGGAGGTCTTTATGAGGTATTTATTTTATCTTGATATCTTGTATATGACTATATATATGTATGTGTATGTGTTGATGCATGTTTATATGTGTGTTCACACACATGTATGTCTGTATGTATATGTGCACACAAACACACATTTATGTATGTCTCTATGTATATGTATCTATTTATGTTAGTATCTTTATGTATATGTGTGTATATATGTATGTATCTATATATGTATTTATGTATATATGTATGTGTGTGTATCTAGACACACACACACACACACATACATATATTCATGTATAAATGATCGTGGGACTATAAATGATCGTGGGACTGCACTGCCCACGTAAAGCCTTCACCATTTGGTGTATATGTGTATACATCTGTATGTATATATATATATATATATATATATATATATATATCTCGTGTGTGTGTGTGTGTGTGTGTGTATTTTTCTATATGTATATGTATCTATATATGTGTCAATGTATGTATGTATATATATTTACATATATATATATATCTACACATATATATTGATATATATAGACACAAACACACACAACAACGTCAACAAATACTGTAGCTAACCCAAATCGTGATGCGAGACACAAATTTTTTTAATAACTTAAAGAGAAGGTGACAACGATGACTCAAAAGAAAGAAATGCACTGTGCTAATC
The DNA here is from genome assembly GCA_022702705.1 of Papilionanthe hookeriana x Papilionanthe teres. Lineage (NCBI taxonomy): Eukaryota > Viridiplantae > Streptophyta > Magnoliopsida > Asparagales > Orchidaceae > Papilionanthe > Papilionanthe hookeriana x Papilionanthe teres. The sequence continues at coordinate 83,687,387 of CM040425.1, forward strand.
AAACATAAAGCAAAACATTACAACAAAGACTCAATCATAAAGACACATCAAGCTCGATGAGGAGGGAGTCCAGAGTGATGGTGCCGACGCGGGGGCTGCGGTGAAGGCCGAAGCGATATCACGTGAAAGTGAGTTAGTGCTCGTCGAGGCTTCGAAACGCAGCCGGAGGAAGTGGGGTATGTTCTTGAAGATGGGAATCTGGAGGCGGCAGAAAGGGCGGTCAAAGCTTAGGAATGGAGGCAAGAAAATCTCACCTCAATTTTCTCGGCCCACCAAGCATCTGAAGCATTGATTGTCCGTTTAGCGGGATCCCAGCCCAGCCCCGTATATCCATGCTTCAGCCCCTTCCACAATTTCCAATCTTTCTTCAATTGATCCCATTTGTTTTTAAATTGTACTTTTTCGTAATCTCTACCCATTGCTTCTTTGAACTTCGAGCTATGTTCGACCAACCTTCCTTATCGAAATGGGTGGATGGCACATTACCGCGCCAATCTCAGTTGATGCGGATGTTCGAGAAAATGTTCGTACCCTCCTTATCCCATATCATTGACGTACCGGCCTCATTTTTCCTAACTATCGTTAATAAAACACTGCAAAAGCTGCACGATACAAGCATGAATTCGATTTTGCATACATAACATCCAATAGTTACCTTCGATCCAAAACTTAGAAAAACACATATTATATTATGGACGACAGTTTATTTTAGCGAATAAATACTAACTTCATATGCTAATGCTCACCCAAAGCTAAAATATGGGAAAATATCATAATATCAAATTACTACATAAGCATCAAAATCTAATAAAATGATAAAGCTAAAAATGATCAACGCCTTCAATAGGAAAGGAAAAGCAATCGATCCACTTATTAATGATTCTAAGAAAATCCAGATAATGATGGCTATAAGATGATGTGAACGAGTAACATATGGAATTAGGGCTCGCTGCACCAAATCAAATGCAAAATAATTACATAATTAATGTCCAAAAATCCAATCTAAATTCTAAGGACTCCTGATTTCTTGTAGTTACAAAACATGTTTTTGGAAAAGATGGTTTTGTTTTCACATCTTTTGTATGAGAACAATAAAATTATAGTGTTTGAGGAAGATTGAAGGTAAAGTTTAAAACTATTATTGAATTCTTCTAACCATGTGCAACCAAATATTGTAATCAAATAAATTTATAACTAATTTAAAACAATGCAAGAGCTGCACAGTACAAGCATGAATTTTTTTTGTTTCTTCTTTTGGTGGTGAAGAAAACAAAGCAATACAACGGAAATCGATAAATCCAAAACCTAGATCTAAAACTCGTTCCTCGATTAGGCTGCGAAATGGAAACAAATTTCTCCGAGAAGAATATGAGTGACAGGAAGGAGTACTGCGGAAGAAATTTACCTTCGATCTCCTACTCGTGGAAGAAAGATCGGTGAAATACGGTGGATCTCGGGTTAGGAGTACAACGAGAGGCAAGAACTCGCGATCTAGCCGAACGAGGAACGAGATCTCGCGGTCGTGCACAACGATCTCGCCGATTCTCCGAGCCGGATCCGGGATGGTGCTCACCGGTGATTGCGAGAGGGGAGGGGACGCGCACGAGCAACAGAAGGGCACCCTTGGAAAATAAACTCGAAACCGCGCGATAAGCTAAACACCGCCTGCTTCCGACTCCAGATGATAAAATTATTAAGCGCGGTATGGGCGGTGGGATTAAGCAGGTCGTAACGTGTTATTCAAACATGGCTGCGACTTAATCAAAACGCAACTGCCCTCAATAAGCTGCCCCAAACGCCTCCTTAGTCAAGTGATTTAAAATTAGAATGAGAGTAAAATCAGATTTTGTTTTTTAGGAAATGTTATAGAATTAGGAAGGGTTTAGGGAGGCAAGAGAGGAAAAAGGGTAAAGGAAAGACAAGGAGGAAGGAAAAAGAAAACAATAGGAAGTGGAAGGAGGGGCGGTGGGCTCCCCCTCCAAGGGGACCGACCAGTCCAGCTTGGCTGGACCTACGCCCGGTCGGCCCCTTATGAGCCCTGCGCCACACACAAACATATATATATCTACATACGTACATATACATAAATGTATCTAAATACATACATATGTAATTACATACATACATACACATTAGCGCTTTATTTTGTCATAGTTGGGATGGTTAAATTGCATGGGTTATTATTTGCATACTCAACTTCAAAGATTCCTACAACAAATTTGCTCACAATATAATGATACTTTACAAATAAATACTATTACCTTTTTTGTTGGTTTGATGCTAATCTAAAATCAGGAATTTTCATCATGTTGCATTATTCATTGATGTTAAACTTTCATCTTTTGATTTGATATGCCATCACAGTCGTTAAAGCATTGTCCAGGTATTCTAGCGATATAATTCAATCAAACTCAGCTAAATCTATTCTTTCTAAGTTGATGACTGCTGAAACTTTTATTATGAGCTTAGTAATGTGGAATGTGTATTGAATGGACATTGATTCCTTCATTCTTAAGTCACTGATAATATACTGTTAAATGCACTTGCAAGCTGAAAAATTGGTTACTTGTTTAGGAAGGAAATCCCTTGCCTCCACTTATAGAGATAAGGAGCAACACTACTGGGCCACCGATTCGGTGATAGCATAAAAACGGTTATTTGTTTACTTGAAAATTAATTTAAATTTCCAATGTTTGGGGCTAAATATTGTTTAGCCACTTGATTGTTTCAATAACGTGTGCACACACACACATACACACTAAAGTGGTTGGGGTGAGGGGGGTTGGTTGCGGGAGGCGGGGGTCAGGGGGGGTTACACCATTGATAACTTCAAGATTGATTTCAAATATATATATATATATATTTCTTTCGTATGTTAATATATGCAGCTGTGGTTGGTTTTATGTTTTTTCTAAGGAGAATAAGCAATCTAAAAGGGTTTGGAAAGCTGATTACAGTGCATAGCTTCAGCCTCAGTATTTGTATCTTGTCTTTGATAGCGGCGTGTCTGATGATGTATGAATGGTACTGCAGATAGCATTGGATGTTGTGATTGAGGGTGTTGTTTATTGTTTAAGCATCTTTGTATCACTCATGGGAAAAGGGTGCAAAATGCCATAATAAATGGTGAAGGCTTTATGTGGGTAGTGCTGTCCCTTGATCATTTAGAGGTTATGGTTCTTTGAATTTTCTCAATTTCGGGCTATGAAAGGGTTGATAGAAAAGCTAATTAAGTCAACGATCAAGGCTCTGATGTAATCCATGAAATGCTTTTGCGTCTGTAAATATTGGTTGTAATATGTGAGACATTCAACTCTTTCTATACTGCATGTTCTAAATACAAAGATGCTACAATTCTAGCCTTTACGAGAAGCCAAATCTCCATTTCTGAAGCATAACACCCAAATTTCCTCCATAAACTCTATTTGTTAGCAATCATTATCATGAAAAGCTTAACTTAGTTATGGACATCCCACAAAAATCTAACCATCAAGCGACAATAGAAAGTCATGAAATGTAAAAACAGGAATAAAATAGAGGGAAAAAACAGAAATTCGTTTTCATCTTTTAAATGTTGGCATGTTGGATTTTTGAATAACTACATATTATGCTTCAGAAATGGAGATATGGCTTCTTGTAATAGAAGGGCGAGGCTAGAATTGTTGCATCTTTATATTTAGAATATGGATGGCCATTTTTTTCAGTATTTTGGGCCCCAACATGCAGTAATCACAACAATTCATTCCAATTATTGCCTCTTTATTCGAGTGATTCAAGTAAAATATGCTATCTGCAAATTAAAGCAATTTTATCAAGTAGAAAACTTCCTTATAATCAAATCAAATAAACTTAAATTTAACGAGGCTATTAGAATTTTTTATAAATTCGATGCATATGTAAAGTCTGTTTAGATCATGTCATGCTAATGCAAACATTATCAGATAGCACTACTTATAAGTAAGTAGTGAATAAGCTATGTTAATATAGTTAATGACACAATACTTTTGATAGACATTGATTATGTGTATATTTTGAAGATGTTAATGATTACATTCATGATAGAGATGCATCGTAGATGAAAGATCAAGTGATTGAGATGCTATTTGAATTTAAACAATACTTTTTGTTTTTTTTTATCTTTCAATTTAAAGTTTTTCTTATATGTATTTTTATTCATAATATTTTAGTATTTTATCCCTTGTTAAAATGGCATTTGGGATATGCACTAGGTGCTATTATTCTATGTGGAACTTTGAGATATGGTGCGCTATTCGCCATTGTCAAATATTTATAGAATTTGATAGTTTCCTTCTCTTGGATCTTTTCGTATTATCTAAGTGATGTTGAGTGGATGAAATTATGCTGTCACAGGATTCATTCACCGACTTTTTTTAATCTTTGCCTTATCTTTCTTTATATTTTGCAGGTAGATTTATTTAGGCGGCACAGCTTCCCAGTATATTGGAATGGGGAAAATCGTCGAGTTTTGAGAGGCCATTGGTTTGCTCGAAAAGGGGGTTTAGATTGGTTTCCTGTACGTGAAGACCTTGCAGAGCAGCTTGAGTTGGCTTATCGGTGTCAGGTAGGCGGAAACCTTTCCTTCTTGTTGTCTCATTGGCAAAAAATCGTTCGTAAGTTGGATCTTGATTGTTTGATTTCTATTCAGCACTCTTGTTTGTTTGGTTCCTTTTTACTTTTGCATGCAAAGAAAATTCAAATTTGCATAGGAAGCATTTCATAACACTTTAGCGCATGCATTTATTTGAATCCGCATAAACTTTCTGCTTCAATATTGCTAATCTTGTTGCATTAAAACTGTCTGTTTACGACTATGATGAAGTGATTCAGTGGAAAGGAAAGCCTTGAGAGAGTCTGGTTTGGATTAATTTGGGAGGGCTGGGGTTGAAGAGAATTTGAGACAGTTAAATTTTCAACAAATTTTTATTGAGCATTCAAGATTTTATTTTCTACACGAAAATGCTTGGTTGAGAATAACTGTTGGCTGGTGAATCTGTATCAATAGAATGCTATCAAGTTCCTAGAGCATGATTATTTTCTTGTTCATTCGCTCTTCAGCTCGTTCATTATGATAAGTGTGAGGTGGCTGGATTTTAGTAATGGTACTAAATTCGACTATTTATTTGGAATTTCTTTTTTGAACTCACCTTCATAAAGGTTAGAAATGAGTTCTATCTATGAGGGCTATTCGTTTTTAGTTTTGCTTTTTATATACAATACCTGAATCTGATGTAGTCAATGGGGGAATGATTATAAATTTTCTTTTACTTATGTTAATAATAAAATAATTTTAAGGTATGGGATGATGTCTAAATTCAAACTTCAGCCCAATTAGCACAGAAAGCTGTGTTGGCATGAGCGGAGTTCAACTAAATAGATAAATATATCTGAAATTTATTTAAGTAAAGCTCTTTTTTGGAACACAATTCTAACCATTTCGAAGTCCTTGCTTCATCACACACAATTCAATGTGGTTATCTTTGACCAAATGATGATTGATCTTAGATGGCTTCTCAGTGCATTACTGCATGCAAAGTGTACCGATCTTTCCTATTGTTTTTGGTTAGCCTTAAGAAGATGGTTATGGAGTGTCATTTTGGTAGCAATTAGAGATTCTTCCTGAAGAATCTATTTGTCCAAATTTGTACCATCATATTATATCTTCCTATCATCTTGCTATCTATAAACTAATTGTCTTCAAAGAAGAATGTTGAATAATTTTAAAAGTGCACTAAGTTTCGTTTTATTATTTTTTACTGAAGAGGTAGAGTTATAGTGAACAATAGCTCATCATCATGTTAATCATTGGGCTTATTCTAACTATTTGTGTTGGTTTATTGGTGCTTCACCCTTTATTCCTGTTAAAATTGTGTTGGGCATTACTTCTATTTTGCCCTTTTTTTTTAAATTAGGAAAGCTTTTGAAGTTATCGAAGTTTTCTAACTGCTGATTTTGGTTACACTATATAAAACCATTTTTCTTTAAAAATTCTTCTTCAAAGCTTATTAACTTTTAGGCAGTGTCTTTTGAACGTTCCCTAATAAAAACATGGCTATAATCTGTGTTAAAATACTACGTTGATTCAGATTGCTCGTATTATAACATCGTTCTCTCATGTATAAAGGCTTTCAGTAGATTAAAGCTTTATTCCACGACTCTATTTATCATAGATGCTCTTGATTATTGATACATTTGAGCATAAATTGATTATTGATACATCTGAGCATAAATCTGTTAAAAAATTATGTGGTTGTTTTTTCTCTTGTTTATCCGTATGTGATGAGTATTTAAAACTCCAGTCTAATTTATGCGTGTTCATTCATTTAGGTTTGGCATAGGCGGACATTTCAACCTTCAGGCCTATTTGCGGCCCGTGTTGATTTGCAAGGAATGACACCGGTATTATTTTTAATTATGAGTCTACATAGAATTTGATTGAACTGACTAACCTCAGTCTTTACTCAGGGCGTGCATGCTCTTTTCACTGGGGAGGATGATACATGGGAGGCTTGGTTAAACTTTGAAGCCTCTGGGTTTATTCTAGGACAAGGGAGTGGAATTAAATTGAGACGTGGTTTTCAATCATCTGGTTCTCTAAAACCAACTCAGGTTAGTTTTTCTGAAATTTTTAGCTAATTATATTGGACACACTTCATGTAATGAATATTCAGACAATTGTAGCTATTAACATTAGCTAGTTTATTTTTTAGTTTTGATTTTGTTTGTTAGACTGTATAGAACTGCTTCATCTGTCATATTTTGTGAAAAAGGATATAATTTAAATAATTTGATTCAAAAGTACTATATACATGATTAAAGATGCTTTTTGTCGTCTATTTTTCTTAATATTGGATTTAATTTGAGTTTTTGATCAAAGAAGATTGTTCTTACCAAACAAATTTGAAGCCTCATGCATAAAATTGCTTTCGCCAGTGAAAAAGCAACTAACTCTGGAAAAGTTGTAAGTCGAATGTAGTTGTACATGGTTAGTTATTTTTTCGATGATTAATGTACATGAACCAATTGGTTTGTTTGATTGAAGTTGTAGAAATAGTAGGAAGAATTACGTGAGATTGTGAGAGATATTTCAGTCAATCTAACTGCTATATTAGTACTATTTCTTACATGTTTAGTATTGGAACCGAAACATACTTGAACATTTTTGCATGGGGTGTCATGTCATGCCCAGGACTTGGAATTAAACAACACTGAGAATAGACGATTGGATGATTAAAATAATTTTTTTTATCAATCTAAATAAACTGAAAGAACCGCTAAGGAAAAATAATATATTTGACCAAATAGAAGTTTATATTTTTTTTTCTATGACTAACAGTCATTTCAGTCATAATTCCAATAAATTTTTTAGATCTTTTAATTCCTTTTAATTTTCAAAATTCTTAATTTGCCTTTTTTTTAAATTAATTAAGATTATATTTAATTACATATTTATCATAATTGTGGTAATCAAAACTATGATTTTAAGTAAATAATACTACTATAGGTTTTCTAAAATTAATTTAACGCATTTTTTTAATATAAGTAATGATTTTAATACTAGTATTTCAATCATATTAATTAATGATTTTAACGAATTTTTTTGCGGCTATTTCTTCTGTAGCAATCGGCTCAACATGGGTCCATTTGGGTCATTTTAATGCTTTAGATATGTATGGTTGATGATTTTGTGATTTTGATTTTTAAGATGATGTATTGATCGTCCATCTCTTTTGTTGTTTTGATCAAGTTGGATTACAGAATAGAAATAGGTCAACATTGGATTATTGATTATTTGCTGTGCTTTGTATTTTTGAACAATTGCCACTGCCATTCATCATACATCCACTCGTTAGAAAATTTTAGCCATAATATATAAATCATATATAAATTATTCTGATTGCAAAGTCAATTAGCAAGCAGGTTGGTGATTTAATATTGTAATTGTTATTATGATTCTCTTAAAATTGGAATGCATAGACATTATTCAGAATTGGAGGAAAGCTATCAAGAAGAGGTGCTTGTGTTTCAATTCTAGATATGTGTCTGTAAGCGAGGACAATTATTGAATGCTTTGAATCACTCTGAACTTATAATATGACACGTTAGCCGAAGTATGCTTGATTTCTCTAGATCACATTAATTTAAATACGTTTGATTTTTTCTCCTCTAGAGGAGGTTAATTTCCCTTTTATTTTGAGTTTTCCACCAATTTATTGACTAATGACATTCATATAATTTATTTGTAGGATGAGCGGCGCCAACGAAGGGAGGAAGAAATGGACGACTACTGTTCTCAAGTAATTTTTCCATGACCCTTTTTTGATCAAAAAGTGTATTTATAATCTTTTATAACTAGCATTACAAATCTGAAATAGGAACCCATCTTTGAGCGATCTTCCTCTGGAAAACACGAGAAGAGGAGTATATTTTTAATCCTACAGAGAAGGATGGATAAGAATCATTTAGAGAAGATAATATTGATTCTCATCTTCCGTAGTCTATGCATGCAAATCAACACATTAGATAACATTCCTATAAACGTGCTAGAAGGTAAAGGTTGGTGGAGACACAAATGTTGATAAGTTGTTTGAACCTGAAATTTAGGCAATAGGGTATTTCGTCACCTAAGTCATCCAAGGGCTTTGAAAATAGAGTTTGTTTTTGATGCACTTTAGGCTCAAAATCAGTAAGTAACAACGGTCAAACGACGATAAATAGATGGAAACAAATCAAATAAGGGTTGCTCTTACAAGAAAACAAATGCCAACAAACAAGATACAATAATGATCTACTTTTCGAGAGGTAGATCGCTCTTCCACAACCCTAGACGTTGCTAGGAATACCACCAAAAGAAGAAAGCACAACAAGCAACAATAACATGTATAAGAAAAACAAACCCTATGTTTGTCTCCTTAATGGAATCCTCCCACAGCATTTGAAATATTTACTTTTCCACTTTCCCTCCAATCCTGTTTTAATTTCTCTTCCTTGATTATGTATTTACGCCTCTCATGGAACCCCACCTACCCCCTGCCCCTTTCTACTGCAGGAAGGCGCCGCCTAGCTTCTTTTGCAAGTAGGATTAGACCGCCTGCTGTTGTGGCGGGCCAGTACTTTGCCTGTCGACCAATCCAGGAATGGGCGTAACACTACTCTCCTCCCAAAGATGTACCTTGTCCTCAAGGTGGAGGATGTAAATCGCTTGTGGAGCTCCTCGTAAGGTTTCCATATTACTTCATAGTCTGCCACTTCTTTCTACTTAACCAATACCTCCTTTGCTCCCCCTACTCCCCAACACACTCCTTCGATCTCTAGCTGCTCCAGAATCACTTCCAAGTCCTTCGTCAACGTCGGCAGTGGTACTGACGATGGCGGATGATCTCCAATCGCACATCTCAGCTGTGATACATGGAAGACCAGGTGTAGTGCAGACGTTGGTGGTATTTTCAAATGACTGGACACTGCCCCGATGCATGTTATCATTTTATAAGGCCCAAAGTATCGTGGCGACATTTTCTCGCTTCTCTTGGTGTCGGCGTTGTTTTGGGTGTGGAGTGTCCGTAGAAAGCTGTCGGTCGCCGGAATCGAAATCCCGTCGCCCGCTTCGGAAGGACGCTTTAATTTACATATATATATATATATATATATATATATAATTTTAGAAAATATGAAATCAAACTGACCCCATATTTTTCATAGTTTAAATGAAAGAGCGCTACACCTCAAGATCCTTATTTATCCGAAAGATAAACACAAGTCTTGAGGGTAAAGCTCGATCAAATAAACTAAGAAATATATGACATACGTTTGATCTGCGAAACCATTTTATTTGCCGACAAGTTCCTCTATTTAATATAAAGAATTAAATAGGGTTTATTTTAAGCTGGGTTCGAAAATGCTTCCTATAAGGGCAAGCCTCTATAGTTAATTACATCTTAAATGACCGAAATGACTTAAGAAAACTCTCGATAAAAATCAGGAAATATTATCTTCAAGGAGATTAAAAGGATATGACTTTTTAACGAAATCGAACAAAGAGTGCTGAAAGGGATTGACTCAAATTTGAACATTTTATTGTAGATTCCAAGCGAAGAAGGATCAGGGATGTCGGAGATACGGGGGCGAACCTCGGTGACTTCCCAAGCTATCCTATGGTTTGACTTCGATTTAGAAGAGATATTATTTAAGTGTTTCATCCAACCAATTTTATTTAATTAAGGCTTACATTTGTGTGAAACGATCACACGAACAACCTAGAAGATGTGAGGATTTAGGTCGTAACGAACGACAACCTTGGAATCCTAAAACGAGTTGAGACTTATATTGTACAACAGAGCTACACAAAGAAAAAAAAGAGATTGAGGATTTATGTCGCACTAGGCGAACAACCTCGAAATTCTATGGATTGTTGTTTAATCACTAATGAATGGTTTAGCTGGTGAAGACATGTTTTGCTTTTGAAGATGACCGTAGTCGTTTAACGCATGTAATTTCCAAGCTTCCTTACGTGACGAGGTTAAGTTTTCATGCGTGCAAGTTATAATGTCAAATCAGCTGCTCTATGGTTGAGTTCTCCTAAATCCTATGCAAGACGTGTTTAAAGGTCAGTACAGTAGTATAACAGGGTATATATATGACGAAAACAAGAAAATATGCAGCAGAGATATGGTACAACGTCGTTAAAAAGAGCGATAGTAGAGAGACAAAAAGTAACATACCGTAAATAAACAATCAGTATACTCGAGAGATTCGTTATTTTCTTAAATGCAACAGGCTGGAATGCATCATGAAAAGAAAGAAATATCGTCCAAAAAACCCGAGAAAGGACAGCGAATGATTCACGGTAGAGAACCCGGGGAAAACAAATAACAAAACAAAATAAAATCATCAAAACCTCGGGAAAGTCCCGGAAAAAGGACCACGAGTGTTTCATCCGAAAATCATACAAAAAATTCGAAGAAAATCGCAAGCACTCGGGTCGGGGCTAGGCTCAGAAACTGTGTAGTTATTCTCGAGTGTTGTCGAAGGCTACTCGGTCACCCGAGTGTATAGAGCCCGCTATTCAACTAGAAGGGTGTCCTATTAAACCTAACTCAGGAGGGTGTTCCTTAACCCAAGACTGATAATCAACAAGTAGACAACCAAGTTTGTAATATAATTTTAAAATTTATATTTTTAACATGCATGTGGATTTCAGGCATACAAAAGAGAGTTTGTATCAATATTTGGTTGTAGTGAAAATATTTTTTTTACGAATATAAGTATCCGTTCTTATCGAGTTTCAAAATCGGTGTTGTTCACGAGTCAATCACTTCGTCGAGTATAGTGATCACTAACAATCCTAGAAGGTGACGGATGCCTCGCTTGCCTTATAGCGGTGAATGATACCGTCATCCTACGGTTCACCGGGTCCTGGAATGAGTCCTGGTGTCGTAAGATTGGATATCATTTCACTTTACCACCGGTGTGCCTTTATCATCAGCACCCTATGCTCCAGAACAAAACGAAAACCAAAGCAAAAAAAAAACAACGAAAGAGCAAAAGGGGAAAGAAAGGAGACTAACCCACCCCTAAATCCGATTTAAAAGAGGCGGGGCCCAAACGGTAGGTGGGCTAGTCTAAAACGCCCCAAAAACAAGGTTTGAAAAGTTTTCCAAACCTCACACAGTAAATCAAATAGTAGTAAGCTAAGAAAATCCCACGGGCATTTCCAAACTCCTAAATGTTGAAATTTCCAAACCCCTATGTAATCCATAACTCAATCTGCCTCGCAAGTGTAAAATCCTTCAATAAAACCAAGTAGAAGCTCACGACCAGGACAAGACAAGGCCAAAGAGGCTCACGGCCAAGGTAGCAGGGGCCAAGGAAGCTCACGACCAAGGTAAAGAAAACAGGAAAACCCGTCTCAAAATAAAACTTTTAATACATAAGAAAGTGAATGGACAAGCTCACAAATCCTCCAAACTCACTCCAATTCTCTCAAAGCAAGACATAGGAAAGTTTCCCCTGAAAGGTACTCTCCAAACATATCTCCCCACAAGCAAGCTAAAGGGGACATCCAAACCATCACATAGTGTATAAAAATATTCATCACATAGCCATAGGATTGAATTAACATAGAGCTAAAACTGAGCCAACATAAGGTATAAACCCGAGCCACCATGAGACTAGGACCGAGCCAATACCCAGCTACAGCCGGCCCAAACCCGAGCCACAACAAGGCTGGGGACAAGCCAACACTAAGCTAAGGCAGTCCCAAAACAAAGCCCAAGCAAGAGGCAATATAGGAGTAAAACCGAGACCACACAGGGCCAAAACCCGAGCAACAACAAGGCTGAAAACAAGCCAAGCTCCAAGCCAGAACAGGGACACAGCAGGGCCAACAGAAAACCGAGCCACATAAGGCTAAAACCATGCCTAGCAATGAGTTAAAACAAAGAACATAGCAGGACAAATTGAAAACCGAGCCACATAAGGCTAAAACCAATCCCAACATTAAGTTAAAACAAATAACACGGTAGGGGCCAACAGAAAATCGAGCCACATAAGGCTAAAACCAAGCCCAGCATTAAGTTAAAACACAGAACACAACAGGGGCCAACAGAAAACCGAGCTACATAAGGCTAAAACCAAGCCTAACCATAATTGAATCCAAGCCCAACATAAGACTAAAACAAGCTCTTTTTAAAAGCCTAATAAATGAAACACACACACACACACACACACACACACACACACACACACACACACATATATATATATATATATATATATATATATTTAAACATAGCCTTAGCTTGAAATAAAAAAAAAGAGAGGCTAAACTTGGACCACAATAACACCTTCATGCCTTTTATATATCAATCCACGAAACTATCACATGCTTGCAAACAAGAATAAGCCTAGAAACTTTCCAACTCCATTTAACATGCTTTTATAAAGGGCTAAGATACAAAGAGCCCAAGAATTAAACTTCCATATATTCAAAACATAGAGCCACCATATGCTTCATATAAGAACAATCATGAAATTTCTCCAAATTAAATTAAATTTCTCCCTAACATGCACTTTGGTAAGGAAAAGCTACAAGGAATGAAAACCAAGCCCCGCATATGTATATAAAAGAATCAAAAGGCTCCTGTATAATTCATAACAACAAGAGTGAGTGAAGAGCCTTATTCAAAACATTTACTAGAGGAGCTAGTAGCTTATCATGAGAACCAAACCTATCACATGCTTGCAAGGCTCAAGTGAACCCTCTCAATATCTCATACTAGATAAGACCAAGAGTAAAACCACATTTTATCATTTTAAGCAAGTAGAGAAAAGAAAGGAGCCAATGACGTGCCACGTTTCCACCACTTTAAGCAAATAATCAAACCTATACTTTAGAATAGGCTCACATTTCCATTCTTAACATGCTTCAAGTAATAAAAATTCCCAAATGAAGCTATAACAACAAGCTAACAAGTTAAAAAGAAAAGAAGAGAAGGAGAAACCATTTAAGTTAGCAAGTAAATCATTCCATGACATACAAGTGCCCAGCCGAAAGGCTAAATAGGAAGAAACGAACCAAAGCCACAAGCCACACCAGGCCAAACCGAGAGGAGTAGAGGAGAGAAGAGGTTACCAGCTAGTGTAAAACACACAAGTAAAGCAAGAAGCTCAGGGTTCAATCCAACAGCACCTCCCCACCTTCAAGAAAAATCGGCCAGCCCTAATTCCTCAAACCTAGGGCTACTTATAAGCAAGAGAGAAAAGAGATGGGGAGAGCACCTGCAGGGAGACCTCTGCTCTTGTAATCAGAAAGAACAGGCGCAAGTGGCTCGGCCTGTGACATGGAATGCTGAAGGTGATAAGAGTCGTGACAGGGATAGGATCCGAACGGGGATGGGAGTGTGTGTGTGTGTGCAGCTCGAGGAAGAGGCCGCGAGGAATGGGGCCTCTCGTTGCCGCGAAGAAGATGGGGGAGAGAGAGGGAGAGTTCGGCCGAGCGACCCGCTCGTGCGGCGGGAGAGGCCGATCCAACGAGAGAGGTTGAATAGGGCTTAGGAAATGTGTTAAAAAGTGGTGGTTAAATATAAATATACATATATTAACAATAGTAATATAAATATTATTATTATTATTAATATAATAATTATAATCGTCTCGTAAGTTTCGTCCCAGGCGGGCTATCGTCGCAGATTAAATGTCAATTTTAGATAAAACCGACGTTCCGGACGCATCAGCGCAATCAATTTCGTCATCCGGGGTCATTTGGACAACTTCGTCGACGGTCGCGTCGAAAGTGTGTCAAATCCGGTCTTTTCTGAAATTCTGACTTTAATGTCGATCGTCCCGATGTTCTGACTCCAGCTTCAGTCCACTACGAAGAAATTGAAGGCGTCGAGGTCGCGAATCGAGAATTCATGCGCCTGCGCAGTGTCGGATGTGCACGAGGCCGTCCTAATGTCCCGGGGTCCTATGAGACTCAATTTCAATTCCTGACGTCAACTTCAACCGGCTAGAGACTAGCGGTACGTAATCTCGTGCATGATTTCAAAGAGTAACGAAGTGGTTCCAGACTCTCTAAAACGAGGTGGATCCCATCGCTAAGAATCTAGGATCGTCGGGGAATCTCCTGAGACTAGAATCCTAAAGCTAGGAGAAAAACTAAACCTTGACAAAAATGAGGTCAACACCTGGCCAATGTTGTTTGTCGCTAGGGCATCAGTTTCAAGTAGACAATTGCTCCTGGTTCAAATTGCACCTCTCTTTTGTGTCAGTTCGTCTTTCTCTTCAGGATTTGTTGAGGAATTGCCTCTTGAGCTCTGCTAGTATCATCTCTATATTCTTCAGGTACTGATCGACCTTAGATATCGATGCGGTACTATGCCTATATTGTATCAAGTGAGGTGAATCCCATCGATACAATATTTTGAAAGGGGTTATTTGTGCTGAAGTGTGATACGAAGTATTTTACTAATATTCGACCCATGCAATCCACAACCCATTTCTTCGATGTATAAGATACATAACAATGCATGTATATCTTCACACTCCTGTTGACCACTCCTGTCTGCTCATCAGTCTAGGGATGATATGCGGTACTTCTTTTAAGGGTTGTCCTTTGCAACTCGAATAACTCACAACAACAACAACAACAACAACAAAACCTTAATCCCACTAAGTGGGGTCGGCTACACGAATCCTTTTTCTTCATTGCGTCTTATTTAGTGTCAAATTTTCGTTTAATTCTAATAAATTAAGATTTTTTTTATGCTATAAGCCCAAGTTTTCCTAGGTCTACCTCTGCCTTTCTTAACATAAGTTGTATTTAAAATATCTACTCTCCTAATCGGATCATCAGGTGGTCGACGTTTAATGTGACCTAACCATCTAAGGCAACTCTCTCTAATTTTATCTGTCACTGGTGCAACACCAACCATATTACGGATATATTCATTTCGCATTTTGTCTCTATGTGTAAAGCCACTCATCCACCTAATCATTCTCATCTCGGCAACACTTAACTTAACATTACGCTTCTCTTTTAAAGGCCAACATTCAACACCGTAGAGCATTGAAGGTTTCACCAACATTCAACAACTCGAATAGCTCGTTCTTTGAAAATATGCATTTGCATTACGATATCAAAAAAAGTACAAAAACTACAAGTATGCATCCATGATGTACACAAGTGAGATCTATCATCTAAATATATAGTAGAGAGCTCCTTATCATCATCCATATGCATCAAAACAAAAGAACCATCAAGGGCACGCTTAACACAAAAATGAGCAGCTTTATTACAATCACAAGGGATATGGAAATTTAACACTTGCTTAAAAGATAATAAATAAGCTTAATCTGGTGCTTCAAGTGGTCGTTTACACCAAGTATCATGTTCCATAGTTGTCCTAAATAAATGTATAATGTTGTTGTTGCCCCCTTTGATGATGATACCCTTGCACTCGAGCATCCATGGCAAATATTTTGAAAAGATTTAACAGCTTGAAGTTCCATCTGTGCACAATCCCAATGCTCAGAAAGGTGCCTCGTAGCAATAAGACCAACACTCCTTTCGTCACAAATGATATTACTGTAGGTCAATTTTTTGAAAGCGTTTTAAGTTTAGAAAAAAATGATTTAATTTAATATCAAAGGTATATAATTTTTTTATTTTTATTTTGAAATTAGTGTGTTTTAATATCAAAAACTGAGACCGAATGAATCTCATTTGTCTAATGGTTTGCATAATTGTGCCCGATATCGCGAATACTACATCTTTCCGACCCAATCATACAAATTAAGAAATTTGTGACATCCGTTTAGACTGCAAACCTTTTATATGTGACCAATAAGTTTCTCTACCTAATATAAAGATTGGGTAGATTTTATTTTACATGAGTTCCAAGTTCCATATAAGGGCGAGCCCCTATAATTAAGTATATCTCAAATGATTGAGATCACTTGAGAAAACTCTCGATAATTATCAGGGGTATTAATCTTTAAGAATTTCAAAGTTTTGTTTTCAAGATTACTTGTAGTAAGAGTCAAATGGGGAAAGACCAAATGAGAACAATTATTTTAGGTGTCCAAAAGAGGAAAAATTTTGGGGACGTCACAGATATCGTGGAGAAATCTCAGTGACTTTCCAAACTATCATACTATGTAGTTTTGTTTTGGAGATGATGTTATTTAAGTGTTTGATCATGCCAATATTATATTTGAGATTTACACTTGCATAATATTCGATTATGCAAATAGCCCGCAGAGATAAGGGGGTTTACGTCGTACCAAACGACACCTCAGAACCTAAAGCGAGTTATGACTTGTACTACACAACACAGTTTCACAAAAGCCTAAAAAGAGTTTGAGGATTTATGTCGCACTGTAGCAGATAACCTTGAAGTTCTACGAGTTTATTGTTATTTTTTTAAGGCTAAAAGATGGTTTAGTTGGATTAGATATTTTTCGTGTTTTGAGTCTCTTGAAATTTTTTTGCACTTGCTTGCCTCCTCGTCATGCTGGCCACCAGGCTTACTCCGAGCTTCGTAACGTAGCGACTTCGAGTTTAGGGTTTTATGGTGTACATACAATGGTCTTAACTGTTCTCTATCCTAAAGGGCCCTGCAGGTTCTGTAAGTAAATGCAGAAATAGAAGAAATACCATAAGCGCAGTAAAGAAAAACAGTAGAAAGAGCAGTAAAAAATCAGTAAGGAAAAACTGTGAAATGTTGCATTAAATATAAAATAGACCTGCATACCTGTTGTATCTGCTGTTGCAAAAGGTGCAGTATAACAGGTAAAGGTAAACAAATATTGCAGAGAATTTAACTAACACGGCGAACATGTTGGTCTTTAAGTAAAAAAACATGCGACACGTATATGAAAGATCGAGTTGGACCGTAAGAATTCAGGCTCGGGGTAGACTCAGAGCTGGGTTGTGTACTTTATAATTCAACATTGGATAAATGCTATCAACCTAAACTATCAAAGGAGGGCAGCATCCGACCACAATTGATACAATTAACAAGTGAACTTTTATAGGATTTTATCAAAATTTCTTTAATTTTTCATGCATACAAAGTTTACTTGGTAGTCAAAAGTAGTGTTGTCACAAATGAATTTGTTTGTAGTATCTATGTAAATATTTAGAGAAGTTTAATATCAGTGTAAATGTTTTGAGTATTGTAATGTATGTGTAAATGTTTGGAGAGGTAAAATAGTCCACAAGTTGCTCACTTTGATCGGCCAAAACTATTAGCAATCTAAGAAAGCAAGGAGGCAGCTTCACGAGTTGGTGAATAGTATCATCGATCCCGCTATCTCCTCATTGAAGCTCATTGAGGTATAAGATATTGTTCTATCATCCCACCTTAGCACGCATAAGCACTATCATCACCACTCTTAAACCTCTGGTCGTCAACTTACAACTTTTCTCGATGATTGCTATATCCCTAATCTTGTTGCACTTATATAAGAATATAAGCATATAACCTAAGCTATCAAGCAAGAAAAGAAAAGACAACGAATCAAGGGTAAAAGAGAGGAGACCGACCCAACTTCCAAATCAGCTAAGCAGAGGGGTAAAACATCGAGTGATTCAGCTCAAAAAGGTATTTAAATGCAATCAATTGAAACCCAAAACAATAGGCAAAAGGGCTCCATAAAACTGCAACTCTAAACAGTGGGCAAAAGCCCCCTAAAACCGTATTTAAAGGCTTAAAAAATCAGCTAACAAAAGCACCTCAAGACAGTGATTGAGTTACTCAAAATTAGCCAACAAAAGCTCCTTAAAACGGTGATTAACTCGCTCAATACAACATATTTAAGAGCTCCCGAACAACACATTTAAAGGTCCAAAACAACACTTATAAAGCTCCCCAAATAACAATTTTAAAGATCCAAACAACACTTTTAAAGCTTCCCAAACAACAGTTTTATAACCCCCAAACAGCAGTTTTAAAACCCCCAAACAGCCCTATGTTGATCCTCTAAACAATAATTTTAAAGATCCAAACAACAATTTTAAAGCCCCCAAACAACAAATTTAAAGATCCAAACATCATATTTTTAAAGCTCCTCAAACAACAATTTTAAAGATCTGAACAACACTTTTGAAGCTCTCTAAACAATAATTTTAAAGCCCCCAACCAACATCTAATAGCACCACAACTTTATGCAGCACATTTCAGTACATATGGAGCCCCAAACAACACCCTTGACTCCCCAAATCAACATTTAAGTGGTGCACAATCGATATCATGGAGAGCGTAAAAGAACATTAGGAATGTTCACATACATGCTACTCAGTTCTGATGTGTTTTCATACATACAATTAGGTAAATTCGATGTGGCTTGAAAGATTTGGGTGGTGTGTATGTAAATTTTAAAGGCTTGTAATAAAATGTCTTCATATAACAAGTCTACAGTGAGATGCAAGGTTGAACCATAGAGTGAGACTTATATGAATCCATTAACCTCTCATTGGCCCTATCGTATAATGTTAATGAAATAAATTCTGAAGTAGGAGCAGGAATCAAGGTTGAAAAACAACCTTATTCTCCCAAAACCTCTTCTATCATGTAATATTGATATGCAAAGTTATATCTTGCAATCCATATTCAATTATCACTACACATGCTTCCATATCCTCAAATTCCTTAAATAATTCATGAATATCATGATGAAATGACCTCAAAGCAAAGAAACGTAACCTGTAAATACATTAAGATTGAATGATATGCGTATAAATTAAAGTCTTAATTTAAGCACATAAATACATATGAATTGAATAGCATGTAAATTTCCCTTTTCAATTTTTTGTTTTTGTTTTTTTTTTGTTTTTAAGGTGTCAGATGCCTATATATATATATATATATATATATATATATATATATATATATATATATATATATATATAAAACAAAAAAACAACGAAGAGGAAAGGGAAGGGGTTACGCTGCTGAGGTTCGCCGGAGAGAGGATCTCGTCGGAGGGCAGTTCGCCGGCTGGAGCTTGCTGTAAGGGAGGAAGAGAAAGCTTGTAGGTTTACTATAGGCAAGTGGATGAAAGAGTGTTGCTGGATCGATGTAAAGGGCAATAGAGAGGAGTGGACTGGGGAGAAGAGAGCTTGTCACTTTTTTTTATTGTTTTTTCTTGAGGGGAGGAGGCGAAGCAGGCGAGGGAGAGGTATGTCGAAGGATTTGACGTGGGTTTCGATCGAGAGAGGAAGAGGGAGTCAGATGAGGCGTACGGCTAGGAGAGTGGAGGCGAGCAGTTGGCGCAGGAGGCAGGATCGAGAGGATGAAGACGAAGGAGAGCTTTCGGTGCAGAGGGGAGGAGACGAATGTTAGGAGAGTTTCGGTTGGGAGAGTGGAAGCAGGTGAGGGTTTTGGCATAGAGGGAGGAGGCGAGGGCTTCGGTGCAGAGGGGGAAGTCGAGTGAGGGCTTCAGTGCACAAGGCGGATCGAGAGGAGCAAGACGCGAGGGCTTCGGTGCAGAGGGGAGATTAATGGTGAAGAAGCCGATAACTTGGATGATTTTGTACACGTCCCCTCTGGAGATAACCGTTACACTGAAAATTAATAGATTCCATTCAAGCAGTCGGCTCAATTGCAATTTAATAATGCGTGATTAAATTTAAGGAGATTATAGGCGATGTAATTTGAAATTTATAATTGGGCCGTGTTTAACCCGATCCGACATAATTGGGCTGTGTTTAGCCCCAATCGAACCCGAGCTAAGCCTAAACCCACATCCTTTAATTAAATTTAATACACATCGATTTTTGTGCTATAGCTCGGGCGTAGAACCATACCAGTTTGGGGTTCTTTCTAGCTAAAGTCGACGTTTAGGTCGTGTTCGCGTGGTGTGTTTCGTCATCCAGATGAGTTCGCTCAAGGTCAGGCCAAACTTAAGTTAACATGCGTGCGGCGAAGTGGATGTGTGAGCAGGCCACTCAAGGTCCAAAAGGGTTTCTTAAGTCCCTTAAATCCCGTGAGGACTCATTTTTGTGCCCTCCACATGTTGTTCCTTAGCCCTTGCAAGTAAAAGTTGAGTGCTAGGGACCACTTATGTGAGGTCCTCGCAAAAATAGGTCAAGAAGTGGTTTGAAGTTCTATGTTAGGTGAGTTACATTATTAGTTCTCTAGGATAGTCGATAAGAAATTTCTAAGATTAGATCTTAGGCTCTAGGAGAAAGAAACCAAGACTTCACTGGAAATGTTGTCAACAATTACCGGCACCCAGAAATGGTTGAGGAATACCTTGTCACTATTTGATACAGTCGATTTTGACATCATGTGCAAGCTGACCGTTTCTCAGATAAACACTCCCGCAACTGAGACCGCAGTGTAGGAATGTCGTAAGGGAATGAAATGTGCATACTTAGGTGATCCACGACCACCACGATCACCGTGAATACTCATGAGTGTGGAAGCCCCTTGATAAAATCCATCATCACTTCTTTTCAAACATTCCCTGGTAATGCTAATGGTTTGTAATAACCCTCTCGGTGTCGTGGTGAGTAATTGTGTTGCTGGCACACATCACATTTCGCCATCATGTCAGTGACATCTCTGCGCTTCCCCACCCAATAAAGCTCTGCTGGACGACTGTAGGTCTTCTGCACTCATGAGTATCCCCCGATTGCGCTGCCATGAAACTTTTGTAATAATCTGAGTATATACTTCGATGAATCGGGTAGCATGAATTACCCCTGGTAGAGCGGTTGCTGTCCCCTCAATGCATATCCTGGATGACTGTTCGGATCCTGTAGTAACTCGACTATTCTCTTCTTCAGATCTCCTTTTTCGATCTCCCATTGTAGGACCAAGGCTTCCCATTGTAGGACCAATGGTGTCAATAGAGCTGTCAATTGGGGTTCTTCCACCTTCATTGGTTGTGGGTTAACTGCCTTGTTCTGCAATCTTGTCCGGTACTGAATCTCGAAATCATATCCCAGTAGCTTATAACCATCTTTGATGCTCCTCAGCTATCGTTCGCTGCTCCAGAAGATATTTTAAACTCCTCTTATCTGTTCTGACAAAAAAATGTCGTCCCAACAGGCAGGGCTACCACTTCTGAATGGTTAAGACAATTGCCATTAATTCCTGTTCATATACTGACTTCAGCCTTTCTTTGTTCGTAAGAACCTAGCTAAAGTAGACAATCAATCGCTGATCCTGCATGAGCACTGCTCCCAATTCGTACCTTAACGCATCCTTATACACCACAATGGTTTACGAAAATATGGAAGTGCTAATACTGGTATGCTAGTCATAGCTCTCTTCAGATGTTCAAATGCATGTGTTGCTGCTTCCCCCATTTGAAATTGTCTTTCTTCAACTGCTCCGTCAGTGGCCATGCTATCGTGTCGTATTTCTTCACAAACTTTTGGTAGTAGCCGGTGAGACCCAGGAATTCTTTCAACTTCTTCAAACTCCTTGGTGAGGGTGAACCAACCATAGCCTTGGTCTTGGACTGATTCACTCCTACCCGATTCTGGTCACGACATGTACTATGTAATCCACCTGTAAATGTGCAAAAGAATATTTCTTCAATTTGACATACAGTTGGTGCTTCCTTAACGTCTCCGGGACTGTTCAATAGGTGTCTCACATGCTCTGTCTCTGTACGATTGTAGATCAAAATGTCATCAAAGAAGGCAAGGACAAATTTCTAGAGGTAAGGTTGAAAAACTCTATTCATGAGGGATTGAAATATAGCTCGAAAGTTGGTGAGGTCAAACGACATCACTAAGAACTCATAATGCCCTTCATGTGTCTTGAGCGTTTTCTTGTGCACATCTGCTGGATTCATTCCGAGTTGGTGTTATCTCGACTTAAGGTCAATTTATGAGAAAAATACTGTCCCTGAAGTTCATTCAGTAACTCATCAATTATTGGAATATGAAACTTGTCCAACACTGTCTCCTTGTTCAAAGCCCGATAATCCACGTAGAATCTCCAACTACCATTTTTTTTTTCTACCAACAGGACGGTACTGGAAAAATGACTCACACTAGGCTTGATAATCCCGGCCTCGAGCATCTCTTTGGTTAGTTTCTTTATCTCATTCTTCTGAATCTGGGGGTAACTGTATGGTCTAACTCTAATGGGTGAAACACCCTCCTTCAAGTTAATAACATGCTCGTGCTCCTTTGAGGAAGGTAATCTGCTTGACTATTGGAGGACATTAATAAACTGATGTAGGAGCTACCAGATCTCTTCAGAAAAATCTGCCCTCGATGCTCTGCTACTCCACCAAGTAGCCCAGTCTTGCTCCTCGTATCGACTTGGCCATAGATTTGAGTGACACCATAGTTTTGTATAGACTAGCATATCCTCTCAGCATCACCTTTCTACCCTCCACTTGAAACTCCATCGTCGGGGACTTCCTATCCACCTTCATCTCCCTAAGCATTCGCAGCCTTCATCCCCAAAATCACATCTTTGCTGCCCAAATCTAAGGGAAGGAAATCCTCCACCACCTAAATCCATGTAATATCAGAACCAAAGCCTTGCAAATTCCCCGACTTTTCTTGTCCCCATCATGATGCCAAAGTGCCCTGTAGTCACCAGCTCTAACCCTAGCTTATCCAGGACTTAATTTGAGATGAGGCTATATGTGGGCCTGCTATCCACCAACACCACAATCAACTGTTCCCCGATTAACCCACTAATCTTCATAGTGTGATTTGGAGTAAATCCTACCACCGAATTGTGGTACACTTACGCACATTAAAATGCAGATACTCCTCCTTTGATTCCTCACTCTCTGCATCCTCCTTCTGAACTAAAAGAATCTGAAGGGTGCGCTCCTTATAGCGATGTCCTGGGGCATATTTCTCGTCACAGCGGCGGCACAATCCTTTTGTTCTTTTATCCCGAACTTCTGCATTTGTCAGGTGCTACTCCTGTGACGGGTTGTTGTATTTGCTTCTCTTTCTAAATGACACGGTCTGGTCCTTGGCATCGTGGCAGTCAAGGTTCTCTTGTAGAATCCTCCGGTGCTGCTGCATTTGCTGGTCTTCTTCATTTGTTTCTTTTTCTCCATCATCTGGGCGAGTTTCATTATTTTCCTCAATCCGCACAGTCTCAATGGTCGGATGTTTGCTCGGATGTCGGACTTTAGACCTTTCAAGAAGTTCCCTTCCAGTATTGCTGCAAAAATGCCCTTCAGTCTTTCTGACAAGAGCTCGAACTTCTTCCAGTATTTCATAACCGTCCCCTCCTGAGTCAAAACATAGAATTGCTATGCAGGTCTCCTTCTCGAATGACTCAGAAACGGTCCAACAAGCAATTTTTAAACTCCTCCCATGAGTGCTTGCCTCCATCCACTGAAACCATGCTAAGCCTCTCCCTTACGCATAATCCCGCTTCCACGAGCTTCTCTTCCTCAGTTAATCCTTTGATTTCAAAGAACTGCTCCAGCCGATACACCCGCCCATGTGCGTCCTCCCCTTCAGAGATCGACATCTTTAGTTTTCTGACCCTTGCATCTCCACTCTAACTTCCTCTTCCTCCAGTATTTCCCCTCATGTATCTCCTCATTCGATCATACGCATACCCAACTCCCGATTCTTTCCTTCCTCCATCGCGCTCTTCCGCGCCCCTTACACCAGCCTCATCCAATTTTCGGCCCATCCCCCCTCCATTGGAAGTCTCCACTTCCCCTTCTCTCGGAGCGCTAGGGGGACGCTCTTGTAAGTAGATCATGCCTTCTTCATTGTCTTCTCGCTCGACCTCCTTCCCTGTTGACCTAAGCAAGGATTCCTTGTTCAACCCTTTGTTAGGGTTTGCAAGAACGGCCTTGGATTGCATATCCATGAGCTTTTTCATCATCTCATGCATTTCTTCTATGCTTTTAAATCCATCATCCATTCAACTTTCAATGGAAGAAAATCTATTCTTCATGGTAGTGAACATCTCTTCCATTCCCGATCTGATTTGTGTAATCTCTCATTCTAGCACGTTCACGTTCTTTACTGTGATCTCATCATGATCTAGGCTTTGATACCAATTTGATACGTTCCGGACTCAAAATATGCAAGCAATAATGACGAAACGACTATAGATAGATGGAAAAAAATTAGATAAGGGCCGCTCTTACGAAAATAAATGCAATTAAGCAAGATACAATGATGATCTACTTTTCAACAGGTAGATTGGCTCTTCGACAACCTTAGACGTCGCTAGGAACACCACCAAAAGAAGAAAATACAACAGCCAATAAAAACATGCATAAGCAAAATAAACCCTGCGTTCCTCCCGTTAATAGAATCCTCCCACAACATTTGAAAACTTTTCTTTTCCACTTTTCCTCCAAATTGCTTTAATTTCTCCTTGAATATATGAGGACGCCTCTCGCGGACTCCACCTGCGCCTTTTTCTATAGCAAGGTCCCGCACGGCTTCTGCTCGCGAACAAGATTGGCCCTCCACAAGAGCAGGCAGGCTGGCGGGCCGATGCTTTGGCTTTTGACTGGTCCAGGAACGGGCGTAGCAGTTTCTATCTGAATTTGGTATGTAGGCCATTGATAGGAACTTCTAGCTCAGTTTGAGGGATAGTTGGTTCCTGCACGTAGAAGAAGACGCCAACAATGAAACAACCAGTGCTTTTCTGATTGAAGTCCACCTGGATTGCCATTACCAGATAAATCAAAGACAAATTCGTTGGTGTTAAGTTTGAGGAAACCTTGGAGTGCGGAATCCATTTGTCTCTTATCAAGTTCAAATTTGAGTGTGAGGGCGGTTGAGGATTAGAGGGGGATGGGGCTTGGAAGTGTGCTAAAAAAATAACAATTTCAAACTGAGTTGATGCCTTGGCCATACAGATTACGTGCCAAAGCGATTTCATGGATTATATAGTTGATTCTTTGAATAAAATTTGAATTGAGGATCTTTTGTTGTTATGTTTTGCATTATTTTGAATGATCCAAATCTCCCGGTAGACTACATAAAAATACTCTGGAGTGTTCTTTAGAGACATCTATAATAGCAGTAGCTGTTTGTTAAATAACCTTATCATGTGGCCCGATGATGAGTAGGCAATTTGTAGGACTTGGCAGATAAGATGTTCCCTTAGAACGCACCATATATTACTCAAACCAAATACCTAGTGATCTTAGAAGCTTAGTATATTAAATAATTTTAAAATAAAATTAAAAAATTCCCAAAATTAAATCAATCTAAATGCTAAACTTGACTGGGAAATTGGGACAAGATAAATTAAAGTGAATATTTGATTAGTTTAGTGTATTACCTGTAATCATTTTAGAGTAGCCATTTCTCAATAATAATTTGCTTAATTATATGTGAGATAAACATATGGAAATGAACTTTAAGATTGATGTTGAATGTTAATCATACAATGTATTATGCCTGTCATGCCTACAGCTAGGGGTGTAAACGAATTGAACACAAACGAACGGAGATTGTGTTTTTGTTTGGTTCATTTGAAATTAAGTGTGTTTGAAATAGGCTCGTGTTTGAAATTGTTCGTGAAGCTACTGTTCGTGTTTGGTTTGATTTGTTTGAAATTAGTTTCAGAATGTTTGAATTGTTTGAATTATTCCAATTATTCAAATTATTCGAATTGTTTGAATTGTTCAAATTATTCGAATTATTCAAATTGTATGAATTGTTCGAAATCTTTCAAAGTATTGTTTGATTTATTTGAATTGTTAAATTGATAATAATTTTTTAGATATAAAATATATGATTTAATTTTTTTAAATATGATGAATTTTTAGAGTATATAATTATTTTTAAAATATGATAAGTTTTTTATATATAATTATTTTATATTTCGAACAATAACGATTCGAACACGATCGAACATATGACTGTTTGTCCTTGGTTCGTTTAGAAACCGAACGGAAAAAAAATTATTCGTTTTCATCTCGTTTGCTTATCGAACGAATCGAACACGAGCTCTCTGTTGAGCAGAACACGAACTGTTCACGAACAACGAGCTTTTTTGACAGCCCTGCCTACAGCTGCCAACATTTGAGTTAATCCTTTCATTACTATTTAATTGCTTTTGTTATTTAATTCTTAAGATGAAATATCTTTATTTAACTTTAATATGTCTATATTTGAATATAGATTCAATGTGTTTCACAAGATTTGGGACATTATTCGGCTCACATCACATATCTTAGGGTTGAAGATTCAACCCAAATGCTACATATTGAAGTCCTTTTTGCCCTGTAGCTTTACGTGTTTAGAGCATCATCAACATATCATTTTGCGGATTTCTTTGCTTCTGGATGTGCTGTTTTTTATCTTTCTACCTATATAAATTATCATAAATATAAATTGGGGACTTTTTCGCCTCATTATGTGTTAACCATTTGTTGATTTTTGAGTGCATATTATAAATATATTATTTTGATGATCTTTTGTTTCCATACGAGCAAATCTTTGTTGCCTTGCCCTATTATCGGAAAATTATAATTTTTAACTTATCCACATTATTACTTCTATTAATCTCATTTATTTTTATTTTTTAACATTTAATTATATATATCATTTATCTTTATTTTTTAACTTGATAATGTGCTTGAACTTATAGCTTGTAAGTGTAAATTGCCCTATTTTAAATATAGTATATTTCAATAAAATACTAACATACTTATAATACTTTAAATGCGCGTTTTTCATATTTTTCAATTGAGACATTCCTTTAATCATAAGTGTGCACTTTGCATTACGGAGAATCCTCTAATGTATGGCTTGTTTACGAATCTAACTTGTAAAATTTTCATACAAATAATTAAAGCTATTTGATTTTTGAATTAGAAAATAATTATCTTAGCCAACTGATAAGATCACCGAAGGAAGTTTCTTATTACGATCACCTTAAAATCTTGTTTTTTTATAACAATCCACAATCAAATTTATCAATTAAAAAAATAAATTATTATTTATTTATAAATCAAAATAATCCCAAAATAACTTCTTATCTCAAATAGATCTCCCCTTATGTATAGGCATTTATCTACCTCAAAACCAAACTCAACCTGACGAGAAAATGCAAAAAAATTTATTTCTGGCCTCAAGCACCAATTTCTCTCTTTTCTTTCCCTTTTCCTCTTTTCTGTCACCCTTGGCTGTCTTAAGCCTGCACCAAATATTTCTCTCTTCAGAAGGTATTAGAAAGGAAATTGAATGAAATGCTAATGCTTTTGCTTTCAATTAATATATGTGTAATTGTATGAGTACTATTAGTTTTTAAAACCATGTCAACCATCCGTTAAAAGCATCAAA
The DNA here is from genome assembly GCA_022702705.1 of Papilionanthe hookeriana x Papilionanthe teres. Lineage (NCBI taxonomy): Eukaryota > Viridiplantae > Streptophyta > Magnoliopsida > Asparagales > Orchidaceae > Papilionanthe > Papilionanthe hookeriana x Papilionanthe teres. The sequence continues at coordinate 83,715,168 of CM040425.1, forward strand.
CTTTGCATGTGTTATTTAGGGGAAAAGTGCTACTGTACATTAATTCATGGTGCTTGTGAATTAACTCAAATGAATAATTGTACTAATACTGTGGGATGATTGATATAATAAGTTAATTATATAAGGTATGATATATATAAAATAATGATTGTAATAAAATATAGACTTTCATTATAGCACTTTTGGTCACTTTTGAAGAGTTTGAAAATTGGGGCATAAAATTCTGAGAGAAATTTTAACATCATCTTTTATGTTTATGAGTATTGCAATTATCTCCTTCTTAATGTAATTTATCCTCAAAATTCCTTGCTTTGGCAATTATTCAAATTGATGAGGAAATTTTTTGTTTTATTTCATGCTCTCTTTTTTAAATTGCTTCACTCTTTTGTTTGGGCTTTCATTTCAATTTTCTATAAGGAATATGTCTATTTCTTTTTTTCTTGTTAAAATCTAAAATTATTTTCTAGTCTTCAATATAAATAAGATCCTTCTGCCTCTCAAAGTTAATTTTTGCTACTACTTGATTTTTATTTGTAATTTATATTTTTAATATTTATACTTGAAAACATAATTTATATATCATACATATTTTGACAATGTTAATTTGTAAGCAATTTTTCTGTTCTTTAAATTATCTCAAATGGCCTGTGTATGGGATTTAGCTCCCTTCTTGACTTAATCTTGATATTTCTTTGTTGGTCTTACATTAAAAAATACGCAATCATAAACTTTAAACTTAAAACCTTTTTTTTGACGATCCTGAACTCTCTATCTCTGTTTAATCTTATTTTCTCTATTTTTTATGAGCCAGTTTTGATGAAGTTCTACGTTTCTTACCTTATAATCTTCATATACTGCTATTTTAATACTGGATTGTTAACTACTATTTTAGGAAAATTTTATCAGTAGAATATGATTTTCCTAGCCACCTCCAAAATAAGAATTACATAACCATAGTTGATCATTACACCAGAATAGCTTTTTTATGATCATCTGTCAGTAAATGGAATGATGGAATAAAATATAACTTAATGCGTATACTTCCATGAATTTCCATTTACGATCTGGATGTGAATGTCATCTTTATCCGATACAATTAACTCGAAATTTTCAGATAACTTGATAATTCTCTTCGCAGACTCTTCAACTAATTCCTTGCTGAATTAGTATGAAAAACCGGTAGAAAGTGCTCTAATTTTGTTTTTATATCATCTACAACCCAAATAAATCATGTTTTTTGTCTTCAACAGAGAAATTCTATATTAAAGTTCATGACTATGTTTTTACACTTTCACTTTGGTATTTCCAATGATTGTAATAGTTCCATGGGGTTTTGATGTTCGATTTTCGCTTCTTCATAAGATTCAAATTTTATCACATATTTAAATACATCTTTCTTCATCACTGGTAAAATAATAATGCCTTTAAATCTTTATACATTTTGGCTTTTTCTAGGAGAATCGAACAACATGAGAGTGATGAGCTTCATAAGGATCTTATAAACGATCTTGGGACCTTTTAGAATCTGAATATGTAAATTATGTCCAATCAAATCTTGTCATCCATACTGGCATTCTTTCTTTGCCTCCTTGAATGTGATTTTAAAAGGGCCATTTGGGATTATTTTTGGTTTTCGCTTTTTATTTTTTTATTTTGTTTATGCTTTTCCATAAATGAAACATGCTTAGTTATTTTTAAAGTAACTCAAAATAACTTTTAGATGTTTTGAATGTTTTTATAAATAAGCTAATTTGTTTTTGAAAACAAAAAATAAAAGCGTGCAAAAATGTACTAGACAAACATGTTTTTGAAATAAAAACCAAAAATAAAAAAATAAAAATGATCTCAAACAAGCCCTCGGCTCCTCATACTCATCATTAGCCTTTTGTGTGTCTCTGATTGTTTTCTCTTGAGTAGGGGTGTATATCTTATGTAAATTATTTATGATCTAATTATTCTGTAATATGATCTTCTACTGTAATGGTTCTACTTATCTTATTAATTATTCTTCTCGAGTTAGCATCCTATTCCACTCCATACTTCTACTATCATCAGAAATACCTTTTCAGGATAGTATTGCATATTGAGACTGAATAAAGCAAATTTGTGGTTGTTGTTTTTGAGATATATTAATTTTTAGTTCCCATGAGATCACATTTTGAGCATGAGTCTTGTTTTGACTACTTATAAATTGGAAGTGTATTTATCAATATAAAAATGTTTTTTTTTTTGCAAAAATATACTCATTTTTTTTGGGATTTGTCATGCCTTTTAATGGATTGCAAACTAGTCATGCTAAAGTAAAAATATTCGATTGGCCTCGCTTCATTATTTTTTTAATATTAGCTGTTTTTATTTATAGAAGATTTATTGAGAACTTTATCCTAAATGTAGCTCTTATCACTAACTTCTTGAAAAGGTAAAACGAATTGGATTGGAAATACGAAAAATTATTTTATTCAAATTAAAATTTTGACTACTTGATCAACTGCTCTTTGATTGGTTGGTTTCTTAAAAATTTTTTGAAGTCATATGTGATGCTTTTGAGGGTCTTGGTGTAGTGTAGTTCATAGCGACTACTGAAACATTAAATGTGGTTAAAAACATTATTCCAGTTATGATACTATTATTCAATTTTCGAAAATTTGGTGACTGGGCTTGCTATACACTAATTTATTCATTGTTTAGTTTATCAAGCATTGAAAATTTTAATGCTTAATCAACAAGTAATAGGCATGTTAAGTGGATGTAATTGTTTTTCCTAAAGCATAAACATGAGTAGAAAATAAAACTATTAAGCATTATCTCAAGTTACTTTAATAATCTAATTCTTTTAGTTTCCATTTTTTGAATTTTATACAATTATGATAATTATTTTTACTTCAATTTTACTAGTATTTTATGATAACTACTTAGATAAATCTCTTTCTATCAATGGTCTTTTATTTATTATTTTTGAATATCTTTATTGAATGAAACAAATTTCCATAAATCTATCCTTATTGAGGGACTTACTGATTTTTGAGCTTTATTTTGGTGATAGAGCTGATCATTTTGGTGAGGGTAAAACGTGTAATTTGATGAAGAATGGATCTTATTGACCTTTATTAAAATTGAATGTTGAAAGGATTATTTCACCCACCTCACAAATGTAGCTGGATCATTTTTGTGCCAAACATGCCCTTAGTGGATCTTTTGTTTGTATGCATGTAGATGGTGATTATGAACTCTCTTCCATACTTGTAGAGTCACATTTTTGTATAGCATAGATGCATACAGGCATAGTTTTGTACCTTTTTGATTTAGTAATGCAAATGCAATATTTCAAGGAAGAGTTATTTCACACTTTTGCTTTCAAAATGACAACAATTACAACATTATAGTAAATAAACTGCATTGGCTGCCCCTCATAGGCTTTGGGAATGCTTATCCAGGAATTTCATCTTAACCTTGCCCAAGACCCTTGGGGACGTGATAATAATTTCGTTATGATTGGTAATTTTCTTGAGATGATTCAATTACTCCCTTGCTTAAACAATTACTTCACATATTATTGAGTTCTCTTTCAAGAAAAAATGCTAGAGTGCTTGACCATTTTGTATTATGTTTTATATACCTATTGGCTTCTCTTATTTTTTTGGAAAAGATTGCGGAATTTTTGAACGCACTTAAAATTTTCACGAGCCTTTTAATCTCAAATAGATGACTAAACAAAAATTATAGAGAAATCTTTGGCAATTTTTTATGTTTTAGTTTGTAGAATTTTGAAATTTGGGATTTACACTTTTCTAAATCCAAATTTGGGATTTACAGCAATATTTTCTCTAAAACAACAAATATAAAACTTTTGAGATTTTTTGTAGTTAATATTCTCAAAAGGTCTATTTATGTCATTAATGTTCTATAATCAATTATTTGAAGATTATAAATTTTAACTTCCAAATTCTATGGCGTGTATTTTACTCATAGATTTATATCCTTTTATCTTTCCTCAGGTGCCAGTTGGTCATCTAGTATTTATGGTTCATGGTATTGGACAAAGGCTGGAGAAGGCTAATTTGGTTGATGATGTTGGTGATTTTCGGAGGATAACTGCTAGTCTTGCTGAAAGGCACTTAACTGCTCACCAGCGAGGCACTCAGCGAGTTCTCTTAATTCCTTGTCAGGTATTGCCATGCTTATCCTTCCGATTCAATAATTTAATAGTATCCTTGCAATTTGTGTGTAATGCACAGTTTTAAATTATAAAACTGAGAAAGAGATAACATGACTGCGGAATAGAAAGAAAGTATAGTATTTAGTTTAAAATGAAAAAAATTATTTTATTTAATTTTCTTTATAGTCTTTGCTTTCTGTTATCTGGACCAGTACATGCATTGTTTGGATCATCTAACTTCTGGTTGTAACGTCTTCTTTGCAGTTTCATTTTGATTAGTATTGTTCTCAACACTTCATTATGAGGTTTCCATGGAATTTTGTTATCATATACTCAGTATTTATTCTAACTTGCACTCGAATAATATAACTTGCCTGTCCTGTATTTCACCCTTATTAACATCTGTTATTCAATTTTTTTTTATACATTCTTTTATTTTTTAAAAATGATACATAGGAATTGGATAAATTACATTCTGAATCCTTGGGGAATAGTTGGTATTAATGTGCATTAATGGTGAAGTATGGCTATAAGGCGATGAAAGTGAATAACTTGGGGCAGTGTTTATTTAATTGAATGTAATCAAGAGTAGTTTTTTTTCTTTGAAGTTTCACTGTAAATATCTTCCATGACGTTTGAACATGAACTTAGTTTTTTCTTTTTCTTATTTGATTGAATGTTGCAGTCATTTTCTTTTTGAAAAAAACGTTGAGCGAGTTTATGTAGGCTTTAGAGTGCTTCATTGTACCTGATTTTGAACCTTTTAAAAATTTTCAGTTATTTCGCTTAATCAAATAAGATTTTATTGCTTCCTTTTTAACTTATCAACCGTTTTACTCTTTAATATCTTGAATCTCTACTACAAATTCTCAATTAAAGTCATATTCTTCTAGACTGAGCATATTATAACATCTTCATACGGAGATTGCTGCTTTAATGGATACTTTCATTGTTACTATTACCATCACTGCTATAGGAAGATGTAGAACGATCACAAATTAGAACTTCTAGGAGTCTTTTTACGCAGTTAGTGATTATTTTGGTTTATGTGAAAGAATTCCAAGGTAGAGACATCAGCTTGCTGTCAATTGATTGGAGAGGCATTTTAGTACTAAGTTTCAGAAATAAGAAGATTTCTATAATTATGCTGACTGTAGGGTCTGTAGAGTGTTGAGCTTATGAGTCATACAATGAAACTGGATAGTGAGCTTGCATTAATGGCCTTTTTTAAAATTGTGTGCCTAGAAGGATTTCATCCTTTCGTTATAACTTAAGTTTATATTTCAAACTCTGATCTAGGATGATTGTTTTTGACAATAATTTAATTTTGATTTAATGAATATATTTTACCAAACGAATGAGTAGATAAAGTTCTTAAACAAAAATTAATTAATTTCATCTGGGCACAAAATCAAAGAGAATGTTTCTTTCTTTTTTAATATATTTTTTTTAAAGTAGATTACTTAAGGCATGACATGACTGAAGGTTTGTCCTTAAAAATGGTCTAATGGTGGAAAGCAAAATATTGTGTGATATGGCAATTGGAGTACTTTACTTCCTAGTCTGGAATGGATTATTATTCTTGTAAACACAATTCCATACTTCATTTGGTAAGTATTTTCTACGTGGTTATCTCTTTTGTAGTTTGGAATTCCCTCCTGTTAACTGATTTTCAGACGAATTTTTTTGCCCAGTAGTCAAGTTTAATGAGATTCAGTTAAGGGGCCTTCGTAATGTGCTTTGGGGTTATGACTTTCTATGCTAACTTCCAGTCTTAATTTGAGTTTCTTTGATTGGATGTGTTGAGTTCTGGTTGCCTTTTCATTATGCATATTCTATTAACTTTTTTTCTTTCTTTTGCAGTGGAGAAAAGGATTGAAACTCAGCGGTGAAAGCGCTGTGGATAAAATTACATTGGGTGGTGTTCGGAGTCTTCGTGTTACACTAAGTGCAACAGCTCATGATGTTTTATATTATATGAGCCCTATATACTGCCAATATATCATAGATTCGGTGTGCAATTTTTCTTAGGCATTTCTTTTGTGTCATCTATTACTAAATTACTTTTAGGTATATAGCGCAAGATATATGCCCGTGAAAGTCATGAGAGGATTATATTAATTTCTGGTGAAATGTAACTCCTTTCATTGCTTGCAAAGAAGAGCAGAAATAATAGCAGCTTTTTAATAGCACTCTTACATGGAAATAAAAGAAACAATGGATTTCACTTATATGTTGCGGAAGAACTGAATTTTATCAAAATTATAGTGGGAAAGTTCATCAGGATCTATCTAGGATATTTTGGAAACTAAAGGATCTACAAGCTATCCTTGAACTTTATGGACTTAATAGTATGGCGATGAAAATTTTATAGGCCTGAAAGTTATTTAACCTTTCCCTTATTATTGTTTAATTTCTGACATCGATCATGGTGATGGGTGTTTTTGGAGAAAATATTTAATTTGACAAGCACATCCTAGCTTTTTTAGTGATTTGTATATTACAAGTTTAAAAATTTTTTAAATATGCATATTTTTATATTTAAAATGACTCTTTTGGGATCACGTCATTGGAAGGACGATAGAAATTGAAAATTCTGATAGTGAAGGATTTCAGACTTATTAACCTTTTTATTCTTAAATTTGATTATAAGTGTTGAAGAACACATTTTTGGTTTTCATTTTTTCTGAGTTGATTATTTAGGGGTCAACTATCGTTTCTCAAATTGGTTAGAACCTTTTTTTTTTTTTGACATTAAAGATCACAAGCACAGCCTATTTATTAGATCGAGCTTTCAAAATAGTTCAGTTCTTGTTAAAAATTCGGAGAAGAACTACAATTGCTTGAAATAAACAGATGTTTTTCTTGTTCCTTTATCTGGTAATGCATTATTGTTCCGAAAAATTTTTTTGTTTTGAGTCCTCGAAAACCATTATGCTGTAATCGAATCTGAATACTAAATGCTAATGAACTATGTTATAATTTTGATCTCTGTTATATTCATTATGTATGGAGTGTTGCGTGTTTATACTTGTGGCCGGCCAACCATGTCACAGTTGAGCTCATTTGACGTGAGGCAATCATGTACTTTGCGCCGGTGCAGGTGGACCTGCTTTTTGTGGGACGTGTGCCATTCGATGCAAAATCTCTATGTAAGCCTAGTGCTTCATCTTGCGCTTGCTGCTGTGGGCTAAGGCTCTCTTTCCCTTCTCATTTGGCATATTCTGGTTCTGGTTGTTCATTTTGCACCTACTTTGACGTTGATACATATTGGCATGGGCTTCTCATTTGCTCTTGTTCCATCAGGAACCCAAGGCTTGTCTTTATTTTTTTTCGGGCATGTTAGTCTCTCGTATTTTTTGTCATGCTCATTCTTTTCCATTATTCGTGGACCACTCCCAAGGTTTTTGGGCATGTTAGTCTCTCACATTTGTTGCCATGCTCATTTTCTTCCATTATTCGTTGACCACTCCCAAGGTTTATGTTAATTTTTCACCCCTCCCCCCTAGTGGTAACAACGCCTTCACTGCACATACTCAATACTCCTTACTAATGTTATATAAATGTTGCTGACTTTCATCCTTCACTATTTGACAAAAAAGCCTTTGTTTCATCAAAGAATGCTCGCCCATCTCTTCATCAATGAAGAGATATTTGTGCTTATTAGGTTGCATGATTGCTCACTTATTGACAATTTTTTTTCAACCCAACGTGCAGGCGATTCTTAAATTCATCTCTGATTTATAACAGACGAGTGACTACTTTGTTAGGCTCTTCGAATAACATACCATCATAGTACTTTCTTTAGAAGAAGAGCTCAATAGATTTTTCTCACGATGATAGTAAAATATGTGACTTCTTAATGTGAATGCTAAGGTGGTCCAGTCGCCCCTTCCCCGCCAACCCAACAAATTAAAAAATTGATCCTTTGTCATGTCTATTTTAGTCTCATTCCTCAACTTCATTCGTATTGCTTCAACTAGTCTATTGTACTTTTCCAGTTTCTATTTACGACAACCAATCTTTTTAGTCCTTTTGTGGCGAAAATTTTGGTGATATTGGATGTAACTCCTATTTTGATAAGAAGGCATGGAAAACAAGTCATCTTCCTATTATGATTATCTTGGTTTATATTTAGCCTTCTCAGACTATTTTATGCTTGTATTGAACTGACCAATTTTAAATTTTAGGTACACGACTATCCACTAGAAGCTCATATTCAACCTCCCATCTAATTTGTGGAAGATCCTCCATTTTATTGCATATTTATTCTTAAAGGTTCAATATTTCTTCTGAAGATAATGTCTGATGTTCTTGCCCATCTTTGCTCATGATGCTGATCACTCTATCATCTACTAATATTATTGTTGAAAATAATCCTCGAGTTCTTGAAAAGCTTTAGCTCCATCTTATTTGTGGCTGCAACAACAATAATATATATCAACAGCTAACTTATTCAGGTTAATGCATTTAGAATGTCGATTGTATGGTTGATAAAATATTTCATATTCTTTATTCTAAACAGGCCAAGAATCAAAAGGAAATATATCGACACTCACTTTTATTTACTAGGCTTTAACCTTTCTTGATCTTCTTGTTATCTTTCATTGTTATCCTTTTTTTTTTCTTTTTTTGACTAGTCTTAGAAATTGCTCTGTTATAAACTCTTATCCAATTAATAGATTTTCTTTGAAAAGAAAAAGTACACTATAATGCTCATTAAACAATTTGCAATATTTATTTTATTCTTCATAAACCAAACTGTAGACTCCCACACTCATCATTGACACTTATGACATCGTAGGTTCGATGAGAAGGTTTAAGCTTCATTGTAAATCCTAGAAAAAGTTGTAAAATTATTATATAATCTTGAATGTTTGACCTAAAAATTTCTGTTGATGGCAATGATGTTAATGATGACGTGACTCACTTTTGAAATGCTTCTACAATTACCATGACCAAGAACCTAAGTAAATTTTAGGTTAACAATTAGAAAAAAATCACATTTTAAAATGCTATAAATCCAATATCATTTCTTAGCTATAGCTTGATCTTATCAATTGGCAACCATATCTTTCGAATTGAGAAGTCATATTTAAGGATGGTTTGTTGCTTGTGTGTTGATCAACTTGATTTGTGTTTCATCTTATTGTTGTACTGTTTTTGTTCATGTTTAAATTTTAGGGAAATTTACATACGTAGCATCAAGGTTTTAAAAGGCGTCTCCGGGGTGCGGGTGTGGCGTGAGCCATTTAGCCCCAAGCTGATGAGGGGGGCACAATCCTCATTAGATGTATGACCCATGACGCCTTTGATGCCCACGAGCTTAGTTTGTGCTTCACGGTGGCCTATGCCGCAATGTTGGGTTAAATAAAAAGGGAATAGAACCCTAATTTGCTAGACATACTCGAATTGTGCCTTTCCCGCAATCGAAGGCCTTCCACAGCAGAAGAACCAGTCAACTTCTTGCAACAGACGATCTTGCAACCGTTTCCTCCCATAGTAGATGATTGTGCATCCACTTTCTCCTGCAACATCTGCTACATCTCTCACATGCAACTTGAACAACAAAAGATCTCGCACTCTTGCACGCAACGTGACCAACTCGTAGAAGACTCCATAGGGTATCTCGCACATAGAGCATTTGCTTTGTCTCACTTAGTTGGATTTTATTTTGTAAGCACTAAGAATGTGATTTTTAATATTTTAATAGGAATTAATTACATATTTCACTGCAACTGTAGTATTTTCGTTGTAGCTGCAGTACAATCCACAACTTTGAATTGATTTTGATCTTATATATATTTTTTATTTTGATGTATCTTGTTAGTTATTATTTTATAGTGGAAGATTGTGTGGCTGGTAGTAGTCGTACTAGAAAGGATTTTGCATGACAATATACAATAGGCAAACTCGATGAAAATTATTTCAGTTGTATGTTTTGCAATTAAGTGTATAGTGGAACAATAAACAGGATGAGAAAACATCTTGTTGACCCACATAAGAGCATTGAATCAGCACTAATGCTCCCATTGAAGTTCAAGAAAAATGCAAGAAAGTCTTAGAAGAAGATGAAAAAGTCAAGACACAACGTGAGAGTGTATTATGTGACATTAGAAGTGGTGCAACAAATGTTTGTGCATGTCAAAATGTCACTCATTCATCATTACTGGACTCCTCTCAAAGAACACAGAGTTAGAGGCCTAATCCATTCTTTCACAACACAAGCTAGAAATTCTACTCTAAATTTCAGGTGGAAAAAAGATAAAAGAAAAGAAGTTTGTATGGAAATTAATAGATTTTGCTACTTAGTCGAATGGACATTTAATGCCGCCAATGACCCATGTTATATCTCTATATTTGGAGCAATTGTTAATTTTGGATCTGGTTTTACTCCACCTATAATGCAAGAATTAAGAACTTGATTGCTCAAAGATGAAGCTATGTAGGGAAATTACTAGATTTTGCTACTTAGTCGAATGGACATTTAATGCCGCCAATGATCAATATTATATCTCTATATTTGGAGCAGTTGTTAATTTTGGATCCGGTTTTGCTCCACCTATAATGCATGAATTAAGAACTAGGTTACTCAAAGATGAAGTTGCTACATTCATTATGATGTTAAATGAGCATAAGAAGACATTGAGTAAATATGAGTGCTCGATTATGTTAGATAGTTAAATAAATGGACGAAATAAAACCTTGATTAATATTTTGTTGACAGTCCGACTGAGATTTTTTCTCTTAAATATGTGGATGCTTCTAATGCTATAAAGAGTGGCAAGTTATTCACTTATTTGGATGACATGATCGACGAAGTAACAGAAAAAATGTGGTACAAATTATAACAAATATGGGTAAAAATATAACGAAAAAAGTCAATATATTTATTGGACACCTTATGCAACACATTGTATTAACCTCAATTTAAAATATTTGGAAAGTCAAGAAAGCACACTTGCAAAAGCAAAACAAGCTATTAAATTCTTTTACAAGCACCCATGAGTTATTGGCTTGATGAGATCTTTTACAAAAGAGAGGCAACTCATTTGTCTAATTGTCACATGGTTTGCTACTACATACCCTTCAAAACATTTACAAACAAAAGCAACCTTTTCAGAGAATATTCTCCTTAGAAGCTTAGTGTTCTACTTAATGGACTAGAAGACAAAATGTATAAAAACTGAAGCTGTTATTTTGCTTGATCCTTAATTTTGGAGTCATCTTATTTATTGTTTCAAAAGTATTGCACCTCTTGTAAATGTTCTAGGAGAGGTTGAATCAGGAGAAAGACCAATCATGAGTTATATTTATGAGTAATGGATTCATTAAAAGAAGATATTGCTTTTAATTTAATGAAAAGGAGTACAAACTTATTTGGAGGAAAAGGGATGCAAGATGAGAACTCCAATTTCATAAACCACTATGCTAGGCTAGTTATTATTCAAATCGACAATTTCACTTTGAAAATAATTTCTTTAATGATGAAGTAAAATAAATATGGAAAGAATATTGATCATGAAGATTGTCTTAGAGCTGATATTCTACTATACTTCTATGATAACTTAAGAGGAGACTTTGAAGTAGAGTTGCTATGGACTCAAGAAAGTTAAGATCTTTTGTTGATTGGTGATAGAGCTTTAGTGTGAAAACACCTGAGTTAACAAATTTTGCTATCCAAGTACTTAGCTTTACCTGCAATTCATCAGGTTGTGAAAGAGATTTGAGCACTTTTGAATCGGTAATAACTTTTTATTTCTTAAAATTGTTATATATATTTTTTTTCATATATCACATCTTAAAAATAATATTTTCTATCTTAAATTCATATTAAAAAGAAGAACAAATTGTAGTATAAAAGGTTGAATGCTCTGGTGTAGATAAGATAGAATACTAGATTGAGAAAGAAAAGTATAAGAAGAAATAAGAATTCATTCCAATATTGATAAATGATGCAGACTTTGATGATAAGTGAATTGTCGAGAAAGTAGATCCAGTGCTTTTATATGAACCTTTTCGGGTGAATGAAGAAGAATAAGTATTTGATATTGATGTAATCAGAAATGTGTTCATAATTAATACAAATGCAGAATCACAAAATATTACCCGATGAAGAAAGGACATTTTTATAACATATTCTTATAGAATAATGAAGTTGAATAAAAGAACATTTTTCATATTTACATTTAGTTGACCTTTACATGATTACGTATTGCTATAGAAAAAAGATCCTAAATATTTACGCATGTCATTTTTTTGCTTTTATAATTTAGACAACATTTAAAGACTAATAAATTGTGAATGCACATGAGATTGAGCTGATGATGACTAATGAAGTGGACAAGAAATGCAAACAATATAAATGAACTATTGGTGATTTGGACACAACTATTGGTGAAGAAGAAGATTTTGAGGATAAACTAGAAGAATGAATAATATTAAAAGATTGAGATCAATTGAGCACAAGTTTATATTTTGGCTTAAACATGTTTACTTATATTTATATTTTTTACATTTTATAATAGTTTTATGTTGATATCTTGAAGATTCTAATCCTAGAAGATTTGTTTTGAAATTGAATAAATTTTTTCAATGTCTCATAATACTTTTTTTTATCAAGCACGAATAGTTATTTTTTATTCTCTTATTATTTGTATTCCTTATTTATATTTTTTACCGTGGCTTATGCCTAGTCTCGTAGTAGCTAAAACGCCCTACCCAACAACAACACCTTTAAAACATTTTGTAGTGTAGCACATAATTCTTTTATATTTACATATCTCACACCTAAACGTTCATATGTACTATGGTGGTTTAAATACCTCACACCTAAACCTTCTCATTTACATACATAGTACTTAGTGCTTTAAGCATATGCACGAAAATGTGTATTTTACTTTAAAAAGCGGTAATAGTGCTATTTTTATTAAAGATTTGAGTTATATATATGAAATTTTAGGCGTGAGATGTGTAAATATATAAGAATTGTGTGTTACATATGTAAATGCTTCTAAATTTTAATATGATATTCTTTGTTGGCATTGATGGATCCTAACATCATGTTTGGATTTTTTTTCCTTAAAATGAATGTATCCTTGCCATTCAGCCGTCTTGTTTTTTAAATTTTTTTAGTTTAGAATGGTCCTAAAGAAATGCCATTTTTATTACTTCTAATAAATTAAAAAAAAATTATTGCCATAGAACATAACGTGGGATTTGTCATGCTTTTTGCTCTTTTGATATAAGTTTTCATAAGGCTTTAATATTTTGTACTTTCAATAATGTGCTCTTTAATAGCTTGATATAACTACTTTCATTACGATATATTAGTGCGTGTTTTCAGGATAAGTTTCTACTCCTTTGGTTGACATTTATTAGTTCCTTTGCAGGTGTCCAATCAGTTAAATAAATTGTACGCTAAGTTTATAAAGAGAAATCCACACTACAATGGAAAGGTTGGACTGTTTTTTGTAGTTTGGCCTTCTTTGATGCTGAAAAATTCACTTTGTAATGCTATATTCGTGCAATTCTCCTGCAGGTTTCTTTATATGGTCATTCATTAGGAAGTGTTCTATCTTATGACATCCTTTGTCATCAAGAATGTTCAACTTCCCTCATTCCTATGGATTCTGTGCACATGAGAAATAATGATGAACAGGAACCACAAATAAATGTGCCCCGCCCTTCCTTTATTTATGGTGAAGCTTCTGTTCAGGAGATTGATGAAACCAAAGTCTCTTGTAGTTCCTTAGAGCATCAAGCTACAGCTCCTCTTCCCACAGAAAATTTTACTGATGATTCCCTGAAGCCTGTTGGATTTCCAAATGTTAATGATGAATTGCTCAGTCTTCCTGAATTAACTTCAGACAAGCAGCAATCTGATAATACACAAAAGCTGGAAGCTTGCGACCAGAAAACTAACACAAAATTGAGAAGTAAATCTTGTACTGCAGAAATCGATTCGAATGCATTATTTGATATTATTGAAGAAAATCCTGAAGAAAGTGAGGCTAAAACTGCTGATCTGTTGGTTAAAGATGTTATAGGCAAGGACAATCTGATCTCCTTGTTGAGAGAAGAGGTAATTATTCAATTGGAAGTATGAAACCATGTGTATGGTGTTTGCAGTACCTACACTGCAATTTTGTAGACCTTATTATTGATTAGTATATATATCAAAAATACATTCAGAAAATCTGTAAATTACTAAAATTTTACATTTGCTATTTTCTTTTGGTTGGTGCTCATTATCCTTGTTTTCTGGTTGTTGGGAGATTTGGGTGGCAAAGTTATATTTATTTGTTACTCCCCAGGTGAAGTCTCTTCAAATAAGGATTGCAGAACTTGAACAACAAGTTGTTGCTTTGAATGGTGATCTTTTGAACTTGACTAAACCCAATTAATGCTTATATACCAAAACCATTGGTGTTGGAAAATCTTGGTTACTATCGGTTGCTATGTATTGAACCATATTTTTTGGGTTCATTAATTGCAGGAAATAAAGTTGGTTGTATCAAAAGTCAATCATCCTTGGAAAAGTCCGAGGAAGATGCTACAAAAGAGAGTCACACACCCTACATTAGATATACTAAACTTGATTTTAAGGTGAAGTACGGAAAATTGTTCTTATATTAGCTATTTTTGTCAATCTCCTGGTTTCTCTTGTTAATTATTTTCATTTTCTTGCTTTCCACTTTTTTTATTATAATATTTTTTGAACCTTGGATGCACATCTTTTATATGTAATTAATTTACAATGTGTATAAATCTTTAGCTTGGGCTAATTCTTTGCTTATGATTTGCTAATTAGAGAGAACATATGAATGTATGGTTCTTAATACTTGATGTGCTGATTGTTTTCTTTCTCAGGTTGATACATTTTTTGCTGTTGGATCTCCGCTCGGCGTCTTCCTTTCCCTTCGTAACATCCGTATTGGCATAGGTAGTACATTATTTGATGCTTATGAAATCTGCCATATATTTTCTCATTAATTATTCTGTCTTTTAACCAGCCTATTATAAGATCGACTACCGTCAGGTGTGAAATTATCTTCTTAGTTAGACATGATTTGATGCACGCCTTATTTTTTGCTAGATTCTTTCATCTTCTACGAATGGCTTTGTCTAAAATCACTTCTGACATTTGATTTGTCTTTATTCTGTTTGAATATTTTTCTACATGGATTTTCATTAATTTCTTCAAGAATATTTTGGACCTTATGAAGCACATTGAGTCCTATTTTATGCAAAATGGTTACCACTGAGTTTTCTTGATTATTTATTTATTTATTTTTAGCTATTTTGAATTTTAGCATAACCGGTAGTTTTAGAAATGGTTTGTTGCATGGTTATATAATGGACTTCAAGTGTTTCTTGATATGCATGGAGGTTTGGCAAATTAACGATTTACAGGTTTATTTTTAACGGGGGCAATATGAGTTTAATTTAATCTTTTAGACATTAAAAACCCTTTATTTATATCGACCATTTGAAATACAATATTTGTAAGTCTCTTCACCTCTTTTTATTGTGTGTCAAGTGCGGCATAACTTTTTTCTAGTGTCAATTCCAAGCTTTCATTATGATTGCATGATGTTCCTCTTTTATAAAAGAATCTAGATTTCTTCATTTTTTTGCTTTGTGTTTTGAGGGCAAGGTGTGATTTGTTAAAATTTGATTTATGATCTTGTCGGCGTTGTTTTGTCTTAGGTGAAGTGCCCATAGAAGTTCGTCGGTCGCGGAATCGAAATCACTGTCGCCCGCTCGGAAGGATCCTCAACGAAAAGGAAGGAATCAACTGACCCATATTTTTCATAGTTTGAATGAAGAAGCGTACACCTCAGTCGTACGACTTATCCAGAAAGACAAACACGAAGACTTAAGGGTGAGGCTCGATCAAATAAACTAAGAAATATATGACGTCCGATTTGGTCTCGAAACCAATTTATTTGTCGACAAATTCCCTATTTAATATGAAGAATTAAATAGGGTTTATTTTAAATTGGGTTCGGAAATGCTTCCTATAAGAGCGAGCACTATAGTTAATTACATCTTAAATGACCGAAATCACTTAAGAAAACTCTCGATAAAAATCGGAAATATTATCTTGAGGAGGTCGAAAGGATAAAACTTTTCAACGTAATCGGACGAAAGAGGTGTGAAAAGAGATTGACTCAAAATCGGAACATTTTATTGTAGAATCCGAAGGAGGAAGAAGCTGGGGATGTCGAAGATCCAGAGGCGAACCTCGGTGACTTCCTGATCTATCCTATGATTTGGCTTTGATTTAGGAGATATTATTTAAAGGTTTCATCCCGCTAGATTTTATTTAATTGAGAACTACATTCGTGTGAAACGATCACACGAATAGCATCAGAAGATGTGAGGATTTAGGTCGTAACGAACGACAACCTCGGAATCCTAAAACGAGTAGGGGCTTATATTGTACAGCAGAGATATACAAAGGCCCAAAGAGAGGTTGAGGATTTATGTCGCGTTAGGCGGACAACCTCGAGGTCCTATGGATTGTTGTTAATCACTAAGGAATGGTTTAGTTGTTGTAGACGTGTTTCTTGTTGAAGATGGCCGTCGTTGCCCAGCCTAGCTCCAAGCTCCTTGCAGTGAAGTTTTCTAAGGTGACGAGTTAAAATGTTCAATCGAGTGGCTCATTGGTCGAAGTTCTTCTAAACATCACTATGCTAGATATGTTTAAGTGTTGTACGATTTATAACGGGATATGTATATAACACGAGAATACGATAAGAGAGCGTACGAATGATATATAATGTAACGTCTTAAACGGGATAACGTACGATAGCATGAGTATAAAAAAGTGACAATTAAACGATATAGCGTACGATGAATAACAAGTATATAAAGGAACATGCTGTAAAAATAAACAAACCTGTATACCTGGGGGATCCGTAGTCTTCTTGAACGCAGCAGGCTGGAGTGTGTCGCACGAAAGCCAAGCAAAAGAGTCGTCGAAAAGCTCGAGAAAACAAGGCGACTGACTCATAACAGAAAAGCTCGAGAAAATAAACGAAAGTCAAAATAAAATCATCAAAACCTCGGGAAGTCCCGGAAAAAGACCACCAGTGCTTCATCAAAAATCAAACGAAAACCCGAAGAAAACCGCAAGCACTCGGGTCGGGGCTAGGCTCGAAGCTCGTGTAATCTCGCTCGAAGGAACGTCGAAGGCCACTCGGTCACACGAGTGTATAGAGCCCGCCATCTCAGCTGAAAGGTGTCCAACTAAACCCGACTCGGGAGAGTGTTCCCACTCAAGACCGATAATCAACAAGTGGACAATCAAATTTTATAATATGGTTTTGAAATTTGTATTTTTGATATGCACATGAGTTTCGAACTGCGTAAGAGAGTTTATATATTTTGATTGTGGTAAGGATATATTTTTTTATTGCGAAATGTAGTATCGTATTCTTATCGGATTTTGAAAATTATGATTGTCCACGAGCTAATTATTTCGTCGGGTAAAGGATCGCTAACAATCCTAAGAAGGTACGGGTGCCCGCTTGCCTGCTGGCGGTGAAGGATACCGTCATCCTACGGTTCACGGGGCCGCAGAGCGAGTCCCGATGTCGTAGGATGGGATATCGTTCTACTACATCACCTGGCATGCGCTTTTGCATCATCGTCCTCATCGCCCCAAAACAAAACAAAAACAAAACCTACTCCGAGTGAAGCGGAGAACACATGTAAATCAACAAGAAGGGGAAAATAGAGGGGATTAACCCGCTCTCAGGACCGGAAAAGACTAAAAACTAGAAGCGCAAGTTAATCCACTCACCCCTAAAACATGTAACAACGAACGGCGAAAGCGAGCCGAGATCCTCGAATCGGTCCCGGGGACGTCATTTTCTTCCCCGGGCACAATTGGATTATCCCCGAGATGGACATCCACGCATTCGGATAGAGTCGAACATAAAGCGAGGGACCCTCGATAATCGTTTAAAAATCGATAAATCAAACGAAAAAAAGAAAAAAATGAAAAAAAAGACTCCGGGAAAGCCAACTGAAACTCCGGACCTATACTAAACTCCAGACTTCCTGCTCCTCAACCAAACCTCTCTCTCTCTCTTTTTTTTTTTTTTATTTGGAATAGAATCCCTTTCACATAAGCCCACTCTCACAACTCTGGATCAGACTCACAACAGTAGTAGGTGAATTGTCGGGACGCAAACATATAAGAAGGTGGATATGCACACCCTCACAACATCTCAAGCCAGCTTCAAACTCATCAAACAAGTAAAGAACTCACCAAACACTCAAATTCAAATGAGCACTTCACAAAACATCACCACCGAGCTAAACTTCCAAATGGGATGAGCCAAAATCAAGTGTACAAATAACATCCCAATTCTTATATGCTTCAAGTTGAGCCAAGCACAAACTAATCCATTCATCAAATAAGAATGAGGGGGCCTTAATGAGATTCGGCCAAGCCAGCATAGGGCTCAAACTCGAGCCAATATGAGGCTACAAATCAAACCTAAACTTCAACTTCAACATACCTCCTCAAACTCCAACAACAAAGCCTTGCTCGAGCCACCAAAACCCACTCCAAAACTTCAATAAAAGCCCACAAAAGAGCAGCTGCCAGCCTACCAAAATGACAAACCCGAGCCCCAAATATCAGCCCAGAACAGCCCACCCAATATAGAATCAATTTAAAAGAGATCCAGGTACCAAAATCAAACCATAATAAAGCTCAAGATGAACCCAAATGAGAGCTGCAGCCATTTATGTATAATATTGAAACCAAAAATGTCAATGAGATCAAAACCGAGAGGCTAAAACCGAGCCAGAGTAAAGGCAAAGTAAGCCTAGCACAAGCTCAACATAAATCAGCAATTCAAATCATAAGAAAGGCCAAAAACCGAGCCAAGCATAGGGTCGAAATGAACCCAGTTCAAAGCCAAACCGAGAACTCATCAAAAACCAAACCCAACCAATATATGATCCCAAAAGCCGAGCTAACTATAAAGCCATGAGAACGAATTCCTGCAAATGTTAGAATAGGTGCAATAACCATATACCCAAGTAAAGCTTACGGGTACAAGCTAGAATAAGCCGAGCACGCCTCTAAATGAGGTCAAAATAAATCACAACGAGGCCACAAGTATATCAAGCATAGAGCCAAAACTAACTCCTCCATATATTTAATGTTTCAACATGTAAAACCGCAATGAAGAAGAAGTAGAGGAAGTAGAGAACAAGCCTTTCATGCATATATTGAAGGAACCAACTGAAGTCCTTCCAAACCAAGCTTAATTTTCCCCTAGCATGCTTTCTAACAAGAGAGATAGAAGGAGCAAAGAAACAAGCTCCACATACATATAAAGCTAAACAAGATTCTCCATTTCTTTCATCAAGCCAAAACATGCAAAGGACCTTGAGTCCTAACTAAATATATTCAATGTACTCCCTAATCATGCTTCAAGCCATAAGAAGAGCATTCCCTTAACACATGCTTGCCCAATCGAAAACATCAAAACAGGGAAGGCTAAATAAATAACAGGAATAACAACTTCCCTGGGGCCAAACCGAGAAAGAGAGGGAGAAAAGAAATACCGAGAGGGTGTCGAAGGCACAAGAAGAGCGAAAAATCCAACTCCCAACCGGCGGCACCTCCTCTTACGAGTAAATCAAAAGCCAACACGAGAGCGGCTAAGTGCAGAGAACAAGGAGAATAAGGAGTTCGAGGCTCAATCCAACAGAGCACCTCCCCTCTAAAAATTCGTCCGGCCTCTAGATTCACCTCCAAACGGGGTTTTATAGGCGAGGGAGGAGAAGAAGTGCTGCTCCCTACCTGTGGAGTCGAGTAGGATCGGGGAAGGTGCGGCGGGATGGAGGGAAATGCCGCAAGGATGAGCAGCAGAGGCTCGGGCCACTTGCGCACGCGAGACGACGCAGGGATAACGCACGCGCCGAACAAAATGCCGCGAGGAGCAACTTGCTCCCGCGAGGACAAGGGATGGGAGATCGAGTGCGGCTCGAGGAGCGAGGAGATGGGCCGAGAGGCGTGCGGTATCGAGCGCGGGAGAAGGCTCGTCGAAACCTCCATGGAGCTCGTGCGCGTGCGGGGGAGAAGCAGATGGGCCGAATGGGGGGTTTAGGGCTTAGGATTTAATTTATAAATGTATAAATATATATATATATATATATATATATATATATAAATATATATATATATATATATTGTAATTATTATTAAATTAAGCCCTAATTTACCCATTTCGCCCCCGACAGGCTATCGTCGCAAATTGAATGTCAATTTTAGGTAAAATCGACGTTCCGGACGCATCGGCGCAGTCCGTTTCGTCATCCGAGGTCGTCTGGGTAACCTCGTCGACGGTCGCGTCAAAATTGCGTCGAAATTTAGTATCGTCGCAAAATTTTAACTCGAGCTCGATCGATCGGAATGGTGTAGGTGTGTAAGACGTGCACGAGGCTGTCCTAATGTCCAGGGTCCTATAGGGACTCAATTTGAACTCCCGACATCGATTTCGATCGAGTATAGGCCGGCGGTACGAAATGTCGTACGGGATTTCAAAGAGTAACGAAGTGGCTTCCGGACACTCTAAAACGAGGTGGGTCCCATCGCTAAGAAACTAGGATCGTCGGGGAAGCTCCTGAGGCTAGAATCCTAAATCTAGGAGGAATACTAAACCTCGACAAAAGTTGAGGTCAACAGATCTGTATCTTTCATTTATGCTGGATAGATTTTTAGAATACTCCATTCATTACAAAACTTGGGTGGTGGGTCCCACGTTTTCTTCCATAGCGTCATGGTGAATACCAAGAGAATTGGGTTCACTATGCAATTTACCACTGTGATCGTAATGCCTTGTTTGCTCTCGTGATGCAAGTGTGACTATTGGTAGACATGCCACACGCATTAATGTGCAAGTTAGGGTAGTTTTCTGGCACCTCAACCAATTGAAAGCTCTTGCCATTCTTCTGCGTACTTGTGGATGGAAGCCAGATGTGGTTATCCAGATAAGCCAAGATGCCAACCTGTGTCGGTTTTTATTGTTGTTACTACCGGTAAAATCTCTTGTAAAATGAATTTATTATTTTAAAGAGTCATGCTTGCTGCATCGTTGCTTCAAGCAGGGTAGTTTTCTGGCACCAAAATTCGATGACAGACATCATAGAGGCTTTGCTCATATATGTCATCAAGGAGACAAATTTTGAAGGATAGGGCTAGGTTAAAATCTCTACACCTCAGCTTAACTAGATAGTTTAGCTATAGACCTTGAAGTTATTGAAGACATTTCCTATTGAAAATAAACTTGAAAATCTAAAATATGTAAGACGTAATAGCCCAAAAACAGAATTCAAAAAGTCTTTTCGTTCAAAGTTAAAATTTCAAACCCTAGAATAAACATCAATTTCCATCGTTTAAGGTTTATAGGACTTAAATCATAGAAAAAAAAGGCTAAAGGCCTTGTCATGGGCACCGAGAACAAAATTTAACGAGCTACTCCCCACTTCAGCACTTCAACAGAATGAATCTGTTTTGTTAGATGATGAAACAATAATGGAGGCCAGGACCTTTTAAAAAGATGTCATTGTTGAAGCTTAGGGCATGGCAAACAGGTGCCATCCATGGAGATTTGTTGTTCGAAAAACTCATTGATTGAAGGTCCCAAAGAAAAATGGCTTTTTGAATGAAAATCAGTTGGATAGTCCTTTCTTTGATTGAAGGAAGTAGTGATCTTTATCAGATAATTCCACTATGATGTAGAAGCTAGAATAATTGGAGAGAATTCTGTCTATAGATTATGTGGCTAACGAAGTTTTGATGCCTTGGCACCAAAAATTTATTGGAGGCGTCATTTTGACATTGAGAGTTACAAGACATATGAAGAAGATTGTGTTTCCAATTAAGGTAGTTTATATGGTTGATCATAACACTAGTTAGTGTAGTATTCGTGTCTAATGCTTCAACATAATGCTCTCTCCTTCTAAGAGCATTTGCCTTAAGAGCAAGGGGAATAACTTGACTCTAGAAAGGGGGTGACGCGGAGCGGGCTTCTGCGCCTGTTGGACTGAGCAAATGGACTGTTCGATCCAGTATATGTATTTCGCCCTCATCTCTTCCTTCTGTGCCTGAGTCGATCACTCCTTTGCCCCCTTACCCTAATGTACCACATCTTTTCCTAGCCTTTGCAGAGCTTTTCTTCCCCCCCCACTCTCCCCTTCTTTCTGAAGATCTTACCTTTGTTTCTCTCTCTCCTCCACTATTTTTGCATGTTATCTTCTTAGGTCTTATTGTTCTTGTTAATTTTTCTGTTCCTAGTGATCCTTCGTGCATCCTCCCTTATTCGAGGTTGTATCCTTCAGCAATGCGGTGCTATAGCTGTATCACGCCAAAGTGGTATCTCTGCTTAGTTCTTTCCTCCGGACGTCATCCTCCACCATTGAAGCCCTCCGAGCTCTGTCCAACAGGTCTTCCACCTCCCATCTTATTCCAGCACGTCTTGCACCCTCCCAACTCCTTCCACGACACAGACGAGCAACACCACTCCCCCCACTCTTCCTCTACCCAGGTTGCCGCACCCCAACTACCCCTCCCTCCACTATTGTGCCTCCACTTCTCTTTGAGGCTGCCGCAATGACCTTCCGCACCACATCCTTCCTCTGCAGCACCTTCTAGCCCCTCGACAGATCTCTACCCCTTTAAGTCCCCCTTCGGCACTCCATCTAGGCGTCGTTGAGCAGCTTCTACACTCTTTTGTTAGCCCCCAGATCTACCACCTCCGTCGGCACTCAGCTAGTGATCGAGATCTTCTTCGAGCCCCACTCCAGCAGGTTCCAGCTACCTTATGGGGTTGTCACACCAAATTTGATGCATTTCAAGATTGTTTTCTACCTCGTGTTGAATCTATTTTTGCATTCACTATTTCTTTTAGTGTTAATGTGTTATTTCATTTATTGTTATGTGCAATTTGTTTATTGTTTTTTGTGTTAATGTTTGTGAAGATTTGTCACTATAATTGTTTTTTAAATTTGACAATAAAATTTGTCGCGTTTGAGTCGTAGTTTGTGTTAACTCTGGTATCATTTGGTATTAAAACTAGCCCAACCCTAGTCCTATCCTAAGGTTCCCTAGCATCCGTCCTCACCCAAGCCACCCAAAAGTTTTCTTCGTCTTTTCTTTTTCCTTTTCTTCCCTTCATTTCTTGTCTTCTCCTTCTTCCATCTCTCGTCTCTTTTCTGTAACACTCCTGATCATGCCGACATGTCGATATATGCCGGACCCAACCCGATA
The DNA here is from genome assembly GCA_022702705.1 of Papilionanthe hookeriana x Papilionanthe teres. Taxonomy (NCBI): domain Eukaryota; kingdom Viridiplantae; phylum Streptophyta; class Magnoliopsida; order Asparagales; family Orchidaceae; genus Papilionanthe; species Papilionanthe hookeriana x Papilionanthe teres. Next base: position 83,738,627 of record CM040425.1, read on the forward strand.
ATAAATACAACCAGAGATTCCTCGCTTGCAACAACGACTGGCCTGGGCGATGAGACTCAAGGCAACACTACCCTCAACCGTGACATCGAGTGTCGAAATGAGATGCAACGACCTAAATCCGTTTCACCGCGATGAAGTTAGCGATGACGAATATCGCCCACACCTCTTTGGCATTCACTATCAAACGAGGCCATGAGAGGAGCCCACGTTCGACACCTATCAGTATTTCAGCATCAAAATAGGCCTTCCGTAATTCAACGGAAGCATCGCTGTCCCCGATGACTTCATTGAGTGATTGCAAGTGATCAAGTGCATCTTTGATTACAAGAAGATACTCGAGGATAAACAGGCTAAGCTTGCAATTATCTAGTAAAAGAAATGGTGGGATAACATACAACGACAATGACAACACGCGGAGACAAGTTCACTATGTAGGTAAAAATGAAAAGAGCCATGCAAAAAAAATAAAAAAAATAAAAAATAAAATTATATATGAAAAAAATCAATCAACAATATGTGCGACTTGGTAGATTTAAAGAAACACACAATCGCCCACTATCTCGAGCATTTAAAACCCGCCATTAGCAACATTGTACAACTCCAGTCATACTGGACACTAAACGATGTCTAGATCATCGCATTAAAAGTAGAACAATAACTAAACCAAACCAAGTCTCAAAACTTCTTCCAACAGCAATCGACATTGAAGCCATTACCTCAAGCCACATCTACCAAAAAGACCATGTTGGAAGCGGGCAAGTCAATACCTGGAAGCATGAAATCTGGCCCAGCAACACGAAACCTAAGAAGGAAGTTCCTCCAGGACAGTTCATGCACTGAAATGTTTTGGTGCCACAATTACAACCAAATCGCTGCCAATCCCTCCCCCCCCCCACCCCCACTCCAGCTGTGTTTCTTATTTACTGAAGAAGGCGCCGTGGAGGAAGTTAAGGAAGCCCAATCAGAGGATGGTTCAGAAGAAGCACTTCCCCTGCGAAGACAAAGGCAAACTATTTATTATACAATGGGCCCTATCGTTAGAACACAAAAGAGACCCATCTTGGCTGCGACACATCTTTCATATTACATACACAGTCAAAAGGCAAAATCAGCAGTTTAATCATCGACGGCGGTAGTTGCAAAATCTGTGATCCTACTCACCTGACACAAAAAAGTACGAGATTTGTGTTGATCAACGACGCTTAGTCGAATTCTCCATTGGCAATCAACTAAAAGAGCAAGTGTTGTGTGATGTAGTCACAATGGACACATGTCTCATTCTTCTGGGGGACCATGGTAGTTCGATCGATGACGTAGTACGAAAGCTTCAAGAACACGTGACACATTCAAAAAGGATGGGAAATACATCATGTTAGTGCTTGTAAAAGATGCAAGTGCCATGATCGACGCTGAAGACACGTTAGTATCACGACCCTCTTTGTTGCAATCAGTCCGCGACACATTGATAGTACTGGCTCTGGTCCTCCTTGAAGATACTAATGAGGATAATGAGATTCCCACAACTTAAACCACTCCTGCACGATTTCCAAGATGTCATGACCATTAGTCTCTCAGACGAATTAACTCCACTACGGGACATCTAACATGTTATCAACCTCATACCAGGGTCGCTTCTTCCAAATAGACCTGTTTATTGATTGTGTTCTGTAAAATATGAGGAGCTACAGCGTCAGGTATAGGATATCGTCCAAAGAGCCTAATTCATGAAAGTGCCAGTACATGTGTTGTTCCCCTCCTTATAGTCCCCAAGAAAAATGGGACATGGCAGATGTGCATCGAAATTCGTGCCATCAATAAATCACCATCAAATACCAGTTCTCAATACCATGCCTTGATAGTCTCCTGGATCAGCTACACGGAACCATTGTCTTTTCTAAGTTTGACTTACGCAACAAATATCTTCAAATAAGGATGTGACCAGGTGACGAGTGGAAGGTAACCTTCAAAATACGTGACGGTCCTACAATTGAAAGCTATGCCTTTTGGTGTGTCCAACACTTTCATTCGACTAATATATCAAGTCCTTTGAGCCCATATTGCGAGATTTGTGGTTGTCTACTTTGATGATATTTTAATTTATAATAAATCCAAAGAAGACAACTTGCATCACCTTCAGGCGGTATTCAAGGTCTTACGATCCGAACAAATGTACTCCCATCTCAAGAAATGTCACTTCATCACAAAATAAATATGTTTTTTGGTCTACGCTGTGTATAGCATTAGGATACAAATGAACCCAACAAAGATCGAGGAAATCGTAAGCTAGACCGCGTCGCAATCTTTCACTGATTTTCGACAATTTTGGGGTCTAGCCTCCTGAAGATTTGTATGCAACTTCAGCACTATCACTGTTATTCTCATAGAATTGTTGAAACGACAAAAATTCACATGGACGGTCATAGCTCAGGCCAGCTTCGATATATTGAAGGAAAAGGTGACTCAAGGCCCAGTGCTCTTCTTAGATGATTTCAAACAATCATTCACGTTGAGTTTGATGCTTCCGATGTAGGCATTGACGTTGTTCTAAGTCAAATTGGTCACCTCATTGCTTATTTTAGCAAAAAACTAAGTGAAACTCGACGAAAATATTCCACCAACGTTAAAGAATTTTTTGTCCTTGTTAGAGCTCTAGAACACTATAGTCATTCTCCACTCACAATCGAGTTCAACCTCTTCACAGACCATGACACTCTTAAATTTTTAAACATTTAGAATAATCTCAAAGGGTGCCATGCTACTTGGGCAGAATTCTTAGCCTCCTTGATGCGAGCATTGGGGAGGACCACCCGGTTCTCCAAAGAGGTGGTCTGCCACCCTCCCCTTCCCCTTCTCACTTTCCTTCGTTTCCTAGTGTCTTCCTTTCCCCTTTCCTTTTCTTTCTCCTCCTTCCTTCCTCGCCTTTCCTTTCTCTTCGTTCTCTCACTTCTCAACTATTCCTTTCTAGGTACTTGCCTATTTTAAATCCTTCCCCAAATCTGAATTCATGATTATATTTTATTCTCTTTTCTTATTTTAAACCTTTTCCTATTTTAATTCCTTTCCTAAATCTGAAAATCTGATTATATTTTATTCTCTTTCCTTATTTTCATTACCTAAAATAAGTCTAGATTCTTTATAAATATGGGATGATGTGTTTAGAATTAGGATTTATAGTTGAATCTAAGTTTTAGCCTTGGTATTTTTCTTTCGAGGATTGTATCCAACGTCGAGGCAATGCTCCAGCTGTCCCTTGTCTGAGGTGGTGATCTTCTTCAAGGGTCTGGGTGATGCTCCAGCTGTAGCTTGACCCCGACGAGGCATTTGTCTTACCATGCTTTCGTTTCTCTGTTGCCATTTTAGAATCCAGCTATTGCAACCCCCTCATCCACTATGTGAGCCACCTTTCTGCTCCCGTCCAACTACTATAGCCCCTTCAACTTGTTGTCTGGTCCTTCGGGCCCTTCCCAACAGCCCGTCGACACCCCTACAATAGCTACCTTGTTGTCCTATCCTTTCCCATCGCTGTCAGGGCTTCCTTGCTCACTGTCCACCCTCTGAAAGTGCTGGCGAACCTTCCCAGCCGCTGTCCTACTTCCATAGTAACCACCAGTTCTCTGACTTTTATTGCAGTTGTTGATCCAGCCTTCAACGACGTTTCTGCTTCTCTCCAGCTGTGGTTCGACGAAGTTACCATTGCCAACTTGCTATCCTACTTCCACAGCGACCTCCACCTCTTAAGCCTTTACCGCAGTACGCCAATGCAACCTCGTCTCGCCGGACTTCCTCCTCATCAGGCGTGTTGTTTCTTCCTTGGTGAGTTATTAGTGGTAAGCTTTTGTTTATGCTTTTGTTTTGTGTGTTGTCCATTGTTATTTGGAGTCTTCATTATAACATTGTTTTAAGTCAGTAGTAAAATTGTGTCTTACTTCGTGGTTTGGGTTTACGTCGGTATCACTCCTTCCAGTTTGTACTCAAACAAAAGCCAGAAGTCAGAATCGCGTCGCGGGGACAATGATTGTAACTCTTTATAAAACCCTTATTAGGCCTTAAAAAATCCCTTTATTAATATCAACAATTTAAAATACAATATTTGTAAGTCTTTTCACCTCATTTTATTGTCTCCAAATGCGGCATAACTTCTAGTGTAAATTCTAAGCCTTCATTATGATTGCATGATGTCCCTCCCTTTTATAAAAGAATCTTGATTTCTTCATTCTTGCTTTGTGTTTTGAGGTTAGGGTGTTATTTGTTAAAATTTGATTTATGGTCGTTCTCTTTCATTTATGCCCGATAAATTTTTAGATTTCCTCCATTCATTATGCAACTTGGGTGGTGGGTCCCACTTTTGCTTCCCTGGCACCACTGTGAAACCTTGGCAATTTGGTTCACTATGCAATTTACCCCCTTTGATCTTAATGCCTTGTTTGCTTGCGTCATGCAAGGGGGACTATTGTTAGCCATGCCGCACACATTAATGTGCAAGCTAGGTGGATTTCACCTCAACCAATTGAATCATTCTGCTGCTTACTTGTGGAAGGAGACCAGATGTGGCTATCCAGATGTGCCATGATGCCAACTCGTGTCCTCTTTAATTTTTGCCACTACCATTAAAATCTCTTGGAAAAGAAAATTATTATTTTAAAGAGTCATGCATCGTCGCTTCAAGTAGGGTAGCCTTATGGCACCAAAATCCGATTCACGCATCATAGAGGCTTTACTCATATGAGTCATCAAGGAGACAAATTTTGAAGGATAGGGCTATGTTAAATCTCTACATCTTCAGCTCAACTATGTAGTTTGCCTATTGAAAATAAACTTGAAAATCTAAAATGTGTAAGACGTAGGAGCCCAACAACAAAATTGAAAAAGTCTTTTCGGGCAAAGCCAAACTTTCAATCTCCATCTAAGGTTTATAGGACTCAAATCATAGAAAAGAGCACTAAAAGCCTTGTCATGAGCCATTTTTCTTTGGGACTCCGCTCGTCAACACTTCAAAAGAATGAATCCGTTTTGTTAGTTAATGAAACAAGAATAGAGGCCAGGACCTTTTCGAATGATGTCGTTGTTGAAGCTTAGGGCATGGTAAATGGGTGCAACCCATGGAAATTCGTTGTTGTAAATTATCGTCGATTGTGGGTCCCAAAGAAAAAAGGCTTTTTGGATGGCAACCAATTAGATAGTCCTTTCATTCTCAAAAGGAAGTACTAATATTTATCAGGGAATTCCACTATGATGTAGATGCTAGAATAATTGAAGAGAATTCTATCTATAAGGTCATGTGGCTAATGAAGTTGTAATGTCTTGGCGCCAAAGATTTGTTGGAGGCATCGTTTTGACTTTGAGAGTTACCAGACATACGAACAAGATTATATTTGCAATTAAGTTAGTTTATATTTTTTATCATAACACTAGTTAAGTGTAGTTCTAGTGTTTAATGCTCCAAAATAATGTTTCTCCTTCTAAGAGCATTTGCCTTAGGAGCAAGGGGAATAAATTTGGCTCTAGAAAGGGGTTTTTGTTGTGTGTGTGTGTGTGTTTGGTTATATGCAGAAAATGTCTTCGAGGTGCATCTTTAGCCTGCATACTTTTATAAAAGTGACGAAAAATTTGTACGTCCCTTGGCAAATTTGTCACATCTCCCCTTTAAATTCACATGAGATTGTAACAAAGATGTGTAAGATTTAGCTGGTTGAATCTACCCACGACACCCATTCCATTATCATACTTGTATAGAGTAAGTGATAAGGTCAATAGTCAAATGCATCCAAAAATTACTTTGTAACACATTATTGCAAATACCTTAGATCTACTAACAAAGATGTGTAAGATGCTGATTGAATCTCTGTCTAATACCCTTTCTGTTATCTTACTAGAATGGAGTGAGTGATAAGCTCATACTCAAGGAACCTAAAATTATATATTAAGGAGGCTAATACAGAAATTGTTATAGTTCAGTGAATGATTGCGGTGCGGTCCAACTCATGATTGTCGTGATCTTGCCATCCTTGACTGGTAATATCGTGATGTGCTTACCATCCTTCTTAAATGGGTATGTGTTTTTTAAGTCGTCGTGCTAGGTCTTCCGATCCAACTACCACGATATTCCCAACAGAATGTGACATGCGTCCATTAGAACAACATCACATTAAACTTGCTCTTGTATTTGATCGCCATTCGAGAATTCGAATAAGCATTACTGATCTACGTATATCTCATTCCCCTTTTTTTCAGCTAGGTGAGGGAATGGGATTGCGGATGTTTTTGTGTGGCTAATCTCAATTTTTGCACCATAAGCATAGACATGGCGTTTTCACAGTTTTCACGGTCGATGATCAAACTGCAGGTTTTTCCTTTTACTGTGCACGTGGTGCGGAGATGCTGTATTGACGCCATGACTGGTCTATTTTTAGTTTGGACTGCAGGACTCTTTGTATGACTCGCATTTCACCTTCGTCTTCTAAAAGTTGAAGTGCTTCTTCCAAACTATCTTCCGACTCGGCTTCCTCTACTTCTTCAACAACATTTTCTTCAGTGAACGAGACTACTTGGCTTGTGGGATAGTTGGTAGCAATGTTGCCGTACTGTTGCACATAAAACACTTTTGTGTAGGAACGGTTTCTGTTGCACTACCCTTTTCTGGCTTCGTGTTGCTCGGGGAGGTCTTCTCGCTTCCTAGTATTGACTTACCAGCTCTGGAAGTGGTTCTGTCGGTAGGCATGGCTAGTGTGATGGCTTTAAGGTTGACTGTTGTCTGAAGGATGAATATGACCTGGCCGGCTTTTGCGACCGTTGAATCTTTAATGCTAAGGTATGGACATCGCCCAACAATCAGTAGTGCTATAATTGAACGTTGTTTTTAATGGCAGGTTTTAGGCCCCCCGGACAACGGGCGATCTTGTGCTCCTCTTGCTCGACTAATTAGCACTTCATTTGTAATTGGTCAAACTTCACCGTGAACTCCTCACTGTTGTATGTTTTGAAGCCTGAGGAACATATCTTGGCAGGGGTGGCAGATACTTATTATGCATAGCTTTCTTCATTTTTGCCCATTAGGCGGTCTTGTTGCTTCAGTCTTATTTATGTTGTCGTTGCATATTTTCTCACAATATAAAGGCATTTTTCTTCAATTTGATAGCGGTGATTTAATCTGTTTATCTTTGGAGACCTTGTATTCAAAGATGCATTTGACCGCTTGCAAACAATCAATGAAATCGTTGGGATCCATGTTTCTTTCAAACTTTGATAGGTCCATTTTAATATCCTAGTCTCGATAGGTGTCCAACGAGGGCTCCCCTTGTGGCCTTCTTTGGTAGTGAATGCTGAAGCGACATGTTCGTTTCATCGTCGTCGATGTCTTTGCGATGAAACAGATTCGGATCGTCTTAACGGTCTCCTCTTCTACTCTTGATGTCGCGGTCGAGGGTAATGTCACCTTGAATGCTTTCGTCCATCTCCGCTAGTCGTTGTTGTAGACGTCAAATCTCCCATTCTATTTCTTCATGGGTCGGGTATGGCGCGTATTGACATGACGACATGACTGAGTGTGATTCGACAAAAGACGAGAGGACAAATGAGGAGAAGACAAGAAGAGGATGGAAGAGGAAGAGGGGAAAGTAGTTTTTTTTTTTTTTGTGGCTCAGGTGGGGCGGATATTGGGGAACCCTAGGCTAGGACTAGGGTTGAGTTATCTATGATACCAAATGATACCGGAGTTAACCAATTATTGCTCGAATGACACATTTTATTAGTACAATCAAGAAAGTACGACGACGACTCTTTGATGGAACAACACGAGCATGTAAAACAGTAAACAACTATAAATATTTCGGGAATAAAAAGAAGGACAACACACAGACAGTAATGACCCTTTCTAAGAAAGCACAGCGAATCTGACAAGGTTAATGCTGAAACAGCAGTGCTGACAGTTTGCTGGAGGAAGTTCGGGATGAAAGGTGGCTGCTGGGAGGATTCTGATAGGCTGCTAGAAGATGATGGAGAGGATTGGCAGGCTGCTGGAAGGGAGCCGCGCGAGGGGGGGCGGGGGTGGATGTGGGGTGGTAGCAGGCGGTGCAGTAGTGCTGGCGGTGTGCTGGAAAGTGCTTGGGAGGCCTGCCGGCTTGTTGGGTGGGTTGGGGACTGGAAGTATGAATAATTATTCCGTCTGAACTTTGGGTGCAGTTCGCGTCCGGAGGCAAATGGGCAGGGCCCACGTGACACGTGACGCCCTGCCATTTGCCTCCAGACGCGTTCGGAGTCCGGACAGAATAATTTATCTGGATGTAGGGATGTCTTTGTTGTTTGGAAACAACTCTCGTTCGGCTCATTAAATAGCTCATGTTCAATTCGTTCGCCAAGCAAACGAGCCGAAAATGAACAATTTTTTTTACGCTCTATATATAAACAAGTCTAACACGAACAAAATTTTGTTCGTTCGTGTTCGGCTCGTTTTGCCTCAAAAAATATATATACCCGACAATCTGTTGACCACACTGATCAGATGAGCCAGTCTTCGAATGAGAAATGATAGGTTTACACATCTAGGAGGAATAAGAAGAATGCATGCTCATTCCAACTTGGGAACTTAATGGATGATACTTTGATTACGCAGCGATGACACGACGATCAACAATTTGTTAACTGGCTCCGTTACTAAATCTAGAAGCAGAGGCAGGACTAAGCTGGCTCGCCCTTAGCTACTTGTCTTCTGTGAGTATTGAATTTTTTAGTTTATCTGTTTCTTATTTTTTTAGGGTGTTAGTGTGTGTTGTATCGCATGGGTTGGGTTCCTTTATTGGGTTCTCTCATACAAATTTTATGTATATTTTCTATTTTAATATAATTAGCACTTGAGTGTTTCTAATATATATATATATATATATATATATATATATATATATATATATATATATATGGGGCGGGGCGACAATGTTGGCGATGTGTTGAAAGGAGCTTGGGAGGCCTCGACGGCGGGGGACTCGTTGGAAGTAGGGATATCAAAACGGTTCGTTATTCACGAGCGACTCTCGTTCGGTTCATTAAATAACTCATATTCAATTAGATCACTAAGCCAACAAGCCGAAAACGAATAATTTTTTTACGCTCGATATATAAACGAGTCTAACACCAACAAAATTTTGTTCGTTCGTGTTTGGCTCGTTTTGGCTCGAAATATATATATTAAAAGAAATCAGAATTTGGCGAAGGTCCAAATATTGATTTCCTTATGCGCTACACCCCTATGATGGAGGCTTAACGCCATGTGTCTATATATTCGAGAACCCCACGCCACGGGAGATTGAACCCGTGACCTTAGGGGACTTACAGAGAACCCCGCCAATCAACAGGCCACGGCTTGCGGCACCATATATATATATATATGTGTGTGTGTGTGTATAATGAGTATTATTTTTATATAATTTAATTGACTACAATGCTACAAAGATTTATAATCAATTAAAATTAATAAATAAAAATATATTAAATTCTTGTTAAATAAATATTTAATATAAATAATGACATTTAAATCTCGCCCTACCCTTAATTTTTTACGATTGTGTGATTAAAATTGTCAAAATAACTCATTGTTCGTGAATAACTCATGTTCGGCTTGATAAGCAAGCAAGTCAAACACAAACAAACTTTTTGAGCTCGATATATAAATGAGCTGAACACGAACAATGATATTTTTTAATAAAACGAGTTTGGACTCACTCAAGCTCGACTCGTTTATACCCTTAACGGCTACCTGCATGATTAGGATTGTCAAAATGGCTTTTTGTTTGTAAACAACTCGTGTTCGGCTCGCTAAACAAATGACCCGAACACAAACATTTTTTTTTTAAATATAAACTAGCCGATCACGAGTTTAGCCCAGGCTCGCTCATGTTTGACTCGTTTACACCCCTAGTCGGAAGGCACTGAAGAAGTTATACTAATACTGGAAGGGAACTCGAAGGGAAGCAGCAAGGTCGGCAGCCGGCGGGATGGGGTCTGCACTGACAAGCAGTGACTGGAAGGTATTGGAGATGGCAGACTGACTACAGAAGTGTTGATGGCAGCAAAATCGAAGGGAGGTAATCATCACCTTGGGTGAGGTACAACCAAAGCACCTCTCACTGTCGGATACAACCCTCAGAATGGAGACTCTTTAGAGGCACACGTGAAATCAGAAATCAACAAAAGATTTCTTTAATCTAAGCAAAACAACATGTATAAATAGGGGAAGACTAGAGGCTATCATAGGCAAGATCTACGAAAGGAAGGGAGATGAAAATGGAAGGGATTGAAGAAGAGCAAGGGAGGATAGCAACGGCTTTGAGAAAGTGGGGCGTCGGGTCATAAAAGGATCGCAATGGGTGGGAGAAAGGAGGGGCGGAACTTCCGCCCTAAGTAGATAACCGGTCCGGTTTAGTAGTGAGGCTGGACCGGTCCTCCGCCCCACCATGCCCCAAAACAGCCCCGCTTCATTTCCTAAATTGAATCTTGTGTTGCACCATTATAACTTTAATGTCATGGGACAAATTGTCTCTCAACTTATTTTACTTGTGCGTGTACTGTGTTGTGATACTATTACCTCTATTTTTTGAATACATATATCATGACCTTTTTTCCTCTACTTTATAGAAGTATTGTTTCAGTGTTAGTTAGAATTTGCAGTTTGAATGATTCTTTTATCTTATTTATTTTATGAATTTTGTAGTTAGTTCTGAGTTTTTGGATTTCTACTTATTAACTATGAAAATTATGCTACGGTAAGATTTTACTTGCAATAGTTTTCATCTGTCCCTTGCTAATAATGGCGATCCTCTGGCTTTTGTCCCTTGTGTTTTTGTGCCTGAACATCTTGATTGAGTATTTCCTCTGAATGAGTATAGGGCTGATAATATTGTAGAATCCCCAAATTTCCATAATCTAAAATGTACATATGGAACACATTCCAGGCATTATTTTCATTGCTGATTTCTTATTAAAGAGGAGAGTGTGGTGGGTCATTGTGTCTTACTGGGTTAGCTACCGTATTTCTGGAATTGTTTAGTTTGATTATATGTATCTTGTTAATGCTTGGCTTATTTGACTGATTCCTATGGCCCTAGAAGTCAAATAATTTTAAAACTTTTGAGTGTATATTCCTCAGATCATTTCCCTTTGTACAGGCAAGGGACAAGATTATTGGCAAAATGAGAATATTTCTGAGGAGATGCCATGTTGCCGGCAGATGTTTAATATTTTTCATCCTTTTGATCCTGTAGCATACAGGTTTGTTTAATGTAGCTCCTTTTGGTAACTCGTCGCTTTTTCTAATCTACTTTAAATGTAAAGCCACTGCTTACCAATTCACTTTGTATGTTTGGGATCAATATAGTATGCATGCATTTTTCTTAGGAGCATTTACATGCATACCAGCCAATTCTTATGCATTTACGTATTTAACACCTATTTTTCGCTTTTTTACATTTATACCACCCAAATCTCTCATATCACATTAAAGTACCGTTATTTTAACTGAAATACTCCTTTTCATGCATAGGTAAGGTGGCATGTACATAAAAATTGAACTTTGGGTGTTAGATATGTAAATACGTAGGATCGAGTGGTATTTATGTAAATCTTTTTTTTTTTTTTTGAACGTTTCACTTGGATATGTAGAATTATTTGAGGTGCGGTAGCAAGCGTTATATGAATTTGGGCTGGCCTTTCACGCAGAGTAGAACCACTTATTTGCAAAGAGTACGTCAGCAGGCGGCCTGTTATTATACCATATCACCGGGGAGGAAAGAGGCTGCATATAGGACTTCAGGTGAGCATATCTGTAACCAGCTTATGAAGAGTTTCACTACATATAGACATTTGTTGTGCTATTGTGGCGAGTTTACCTGAGCTGGAAAATAATGGCTCAGGAATTCAGTGAGGATATAGCAGCACGCTCTCAAGCCATGGTGAATAGCTTGAAATCCTTAAAGGTGATTTTGTGAACTATAATGAAAACTTCTTTTTTCTTGATTTTTAGCTTCTTCAGTGCTTTTCGTTTTTGTTTTAATAGTGGTTGGTTTTGGTGCTACTATTTTTCTAACTCCAGAAAGATGAAATTTAGTATCTTTGTTAGGCAATGCCCAGCTACAACCCACTAACCCCTTTCAAACCCACCATACAGCCACCAGGCTATCCCCACCCCTCTTAACATTTTATCGACGCTACCACTGCTCTTAGATCTTCTCTTCTGGCGGTAGCCGAAGATTATTGTTATTGTATTTTCCTTGTCAGTTTGTGTCGTATTGTAACCCATAGTTCCGTGATTAATAAAATGTTTACTTTATTGATGGTCTTGACCCTCCAAGATACTTGTCTATTGTGTTCTTATTGGGCTCCATTAGCTCACACTTTATTATGAACCGCTCAAACACAACGGTGCACTCTTCTATTTAGAGGTTCTTTTATTGTAAGTTGTGGAGTATCAGAAACATATTGTGTCTATAATATATTGGCAGGTCATTGTGTTGCGTCTTTCTTTTCATCTTGAATTAGGTAGTGATTTGTTTTTTCTCTCATGTTGGCAAAGGAACTTCAATTTTTTTTACCACAGATAAACTTTCCTCTTTAACTTGCGACAAGTGTTATTCATTTGTCAGGCGAAATTCTTTTTCTACTCAGGTCATTTCACTGTCTGGAACAACTCAATGAACTTGTTCGGATCTATGCGACTGTCAAAATCTGGTAAATCCACTTTTACTCCAAAAAAACCAGATAAACGTGATATTGACTCTTCGTCAATTAAAGATTTTTGGTGAAATGAATTATCTTTATCTTCTCCATCTGAGTGGTCACCATTATTGTTTTGAGTAACTTTCTCATGTTACCTCAGTAATCCTTCGCTGCAATAAGAGGATTCCCCGTCTTATATCCTCCATGGTTATCTCTTGAAGACTTCGTTGAGCATTTATCCTTAGCAGCATAGTGACTCGCTTCTCGTTTTAAGGTTTCAGCAAAGGGTTGGCAGAAGTTTTAGGTCTCACACTATAAAAATATGGTATAGATGATTAGGGCGTTGAGTTGGTGAAATATTTAGGTTATATTGATTTTATATTTAGGAACGAGAAGATAAATCCTTAAAATTTTAGGGTCAGTCTCTGATACTAAATGGCACTTCTTGATTTCCTAGAAGGTTTGTAAGGATCGGATTTGGTGGGGAGTAGTAATGGCAAGAGAAAGGGAATTTGTGAAATCAGCAGGGTGGAATAGGATTGAAGAAGTCTGGCAAATGTTCGGGCTGAAAACAGCAGGTAGAATGATGAAATGGTTGTTTCGGCTCAGCACGACTGCTGAGGGAGTTCCACGACCTATTCCCACAACAAACTTACCACTTGCAAAAGAAGATCATACAACACTCGTTAGGGTAGAAAATCAGGTCTAAATGCATAAACAGTAAGAAAAATTCCTAAGTCAGGAAGTAACGATATTTTAATATTCTTAAGGAAAATTAATCCTAATACTAATTCAAAAATTAAAAAAAAAAAAAAAGTTTCCACCAGGATCTCCCGGCCCTTTTGGCGGAAATTGATCTCAAATCGGAAGACCGGGTGCGAAGTTTTCTCCTAGGGCTGTGCTTGGGATGTAATTCTCATGCGCGCTCATTCCTCTTATGCGGTAAAGCTCCCGCATCATGTTAAGAGCTTCTATATTAGGCATAATCAATATAACTCAGGAATGTATGAAATTATACTGGACCTCTCGATAAGTCCAATTAATATGACTATGCCCAAGTTTATTAAATATAATATAATTATTGGATTAATCACTAATAATTATATAATTAGTATAATTAAACAACTTTAATTTAATAATTGAAACACATAGAATCAATTAAGTTTTCTGAGATGGAAGAGCATAATTAAGGATTATTTATCAAACTATATTAAACATTTTCTTATTAGTTAAGTAGCTAGTAAAATATACTAATTTACTGAATTTATTAAATAGATTTGGAAATTTTAGGTTAAATAAATTTGCTAAGTGGATTTGATTAGGGACATGAATATGAATAATGCATGCATATAATCATAAATAATAAAGCAATTTCATATGCTTACTAAATTGGAAATAATTCAAATAAAAAGAATATAATTTCAAATAAATCTCCAAATATTATGTAATATATGCAGCAGTTTAAATATTTTCTTAATGGATATTGCAAAAAATAATTTCATTTTAACTTTGTTTTTTTAATAATTTCATCAATTTATAATAACACTTGACTGATCAAGCTTGTATGATCACTTTGTCTCCTTAAACTTGTTGATTTCATCAACTTGAGCTCATATCCTAGTTAAAAGCTCACCAAAGCCAATCCAGTGGAACTCATTATATTATCTTGGTGGCTTATAATTGTATTAAGCTAGAAAATTATTTAGCAAATTATTAGATGACGTAAGATTTTTAATCATTCTAGTGAACTACAGGTGATTTAATGGCTCTAAATAGGGCACAATGGAGAAAAAGAATTCATTTTGCCGACCCCGCTTAGTGGGATAAAGGTTCTGTGCTTCTTGTTGTTGTTGTAGTGAACTACAGGTGATGCATGTAAAGCTCATGGGATCCATAGGTGCCCTGAAAGGAAAAAATATGTAAATCCTCGAAGTAAGTAAGAAGATTAAGCAAACATCAAAGCTCCTGATGCTTAATCGATTCTAACATCTAGTGGTAGATCAATGATGACAATGATGGCTTGATGATTCCATTTTTTTTCTGCCTTTAATTTTCTTTTATTAGTAACCCAGTTCATCATTGGTGGCATTTCTAACTGACGACTCTCTCACTCTGCGCTTTTTTTTTCTGTTAGCTGCTAGATAAAATCTTAGATCTCGGTCAATCCCCATAATACTTACAGAAAAGATTGACTAAAGGGGAGAAAACATTGAAAGGGTGATGATATTTAGTTCTTTGATTTCTATTTTGTCAATGTAGCATTCTGAATAATTGTGCACCAAGAAACTTTTTTGAATTGAAATTTATACACTTGATATGTCACTTTGCTTTTTTGTTTGTACTTTAGCAATAAGATAATGATGATGGTTGAAACCATTAAATAATCATGTATGAAAGTAATATCAGCTGGATAAAGCAAATATGAACATTTGCATTCTATATAATTTTTGGAGATTTGTGGTCTGATTAATGAATAAGTTACTATATAATGCAGCGATTTTTTTAACCCAATGGTGGAAAAGAGATTTTTGGGGTGAAAAAATGCTTCCCATCTTTTAAAGAAAAAGTATCAAAACATGTAATAAAATGGACTTATGAAGGCTGGGCAGGGTGAGAAAGGTTAAAAATTAATGTGATAAAGTTTCATACATGTTTGGCTAATTTTTAAGTTATCTTGAGTTGCTCGGAACTACTTTGCTTTCTGTCGAAATGATTGAGTGATGATCAGCATACTGAGAAATAATGTTGTCTAATTTTCTTGAATGTGATCTGCATCTGCTCTTTTTGCTTCTTAAAATGATTTCCATGTTGTAACACTGGCGCTATATTGTCATTTAATTGTTAAAATGGCTTTAAGAGTTTTCTGAAATATAATTTGCAATTCTCCTAGTCTCACATCTTTTTGATAATGTTTACTTTTAGATGTTATTGTTTTATGTTCTAAAACGGTTTTTTATGATATTTCCACTGTAAATAATTACTGGATCTAATTTGGTGTGGTTTATTGTGTTAAACTATCGTCTATTTTAATAGGTTAAAATGCTTAGTGTGTTTCAATCAAAACATGAGGATACTTTGGAAGGTAAGTTCCATTTCATGCTTGTGTTTTCATTTCGTTACTATTGGTCATTTTTTTTCTTTCATTATTTGAAACTTTCTTACGGTAATCTACATGCACTACAATCAGTTGAAGATAATCAAGAGAAAGAACAATCATATGGCGCCACCATGATTGAAAGACTGGTTGGGTACATGGATGGTAGAATTGATCACGTCCTTCAGGTTAGTTTCTAAAAAGGGAACTACACATTTACTTACATATGACCCAATTCTTATCTATTAACATATCTAACACCTAAAATATAGTTTTTACATTTGCACCACCCAGATCTTTTATATTATATAAAAAATACCACTATTTTAGCGTCTAAAAAAGTGAAGTGCACCTTTTCATGCATAGGTAAGATGGCATATATGTAAGATTGAACTTTAGGTGTTGATATGTTATTTCTTAAGAATTGAGTAGTATGTATATAAATCTTTTTTTTCCTTAATACCAGTAGACTTTAGTGTTCTAATTAGACTTTTATGTCAATAAAAATTTTGTTTGTTTCTGCCATAAGATGTGCAAGGCAAGGTCGATTTTCTGTTGCACTGCCTACTACTTTGTTAGTTCCTGACCTTTAATAATAAGATTATAATAGATGTTTAAACAGAATTTTTTTATATTCGACAAATGACTAAGTCATCCTTTTGAAAGTGGAAATTTTTAAGCGTTTATCCCAAAGAATAGATAGTATGGATAATCATGCATAAAATCTCTCTTTTTTTTGTGCTGCATTTAACCAGCTAATGCTTTATTAGTAGCAGCAAATTATTCGAGCAATTTTTCCTTAAGGATCCGCTCTTCTTTTTTCATTAAATATTTAGAAGATATAAATAGGCTATTTCTCGGTATGTTTTTGTAGTTCTGCATTAGTGGAGTGTTGACCTCATTTTAATGAGGTCTTAGCTTTCTTCACGTTAGACCCTAGGATCTAGCTATAGGAACTCCTTATTGACCATCCTAGCGGACTAGTCATGGAGCCCGCCTCTCATAGAAGCTTCGAACCATTTCTATACCCGTTTTTGTAAGGCACTCGCATGAGTAGTCCCAAGCACTCGACTCTTTGTTGCGAAGCTAAGGACTAACATGTAGAGGGCTCGAAAATGAGTTCCCATAGGAGCAGACAGCCTTAGGTGAACCCTTCGTGACTCGAATTCGCGCACACGGCAATTTGACACTTTCTTGGCTCGACCGTCGTCGAACTTTTCCGGACGATCCCGGATGACGAAACGGACCACACGGGTGCGTCCGGGACGTCGACTTTGGCTAGAAAGGACACCCATATTGATATGGTTCCATGTGCGGGCAAGCAACACGAAAATCGATGCACATTTTTTTTAATTAGCAGGGCACGGGTTCGGACTCAGCCCGGGTTCAATTTGAGCCTGACACAGGTTGAACACGAGCCAGGGCTAGCTGTTTCAAATTTTAAAATTTGAATTTCAAATTTAACCCAATAATTTTATCTTAATTATATTTGATTACGGGTTATTATTTTCCTAATAAGACTGTCCCTGAATGGAATTCATTTAATTCCCCGCCAATGCCTCCCGCAACGTCTCTACGGCTATACAACCTCTCCTCGCATTCAAATCAGGCGGAGGGGGACCGAAAGCTCTCAATCTCACTGGCCCCGTCTTCTTCTGCTCCGGATTCGATTCTCCTCCTCCCTGCACTGAAAGCCTCTCACGCTGATTCTTCCCTTTCCTCCTCGCGACCGAAGCCCTGCTCCTCTCTGCGCCTCTCTCGCGCGACCCAAACAGCTCCCGCCTGCTTCACCTTCGACCGAATCGGCTCGCCCGACTCCTGCACTTGCCTGCACAGAAGCCCGCTCGCCTCCTTGCCGCACAGAACCCTCCTGCTCGACACCTCCCATCCCCTGCAGCGTAGCCATCGCCTTCTCTCTCGCGCGAACTGAAGCCTCGTTCGCCCGAATCCCTCGCTCGACCGAACAGACGTTCGGCTCGCCTCGACAGAAACCCTCGCCTCCCCTGCTCCTCTTTGCGACAGTCCCCGCACACGACACCGAAGCCGCTCTCCCTAGCCTCTGCTCGACGCCTCCCTCTGCACCGAACGAAATCCCCGCTCGGCTCGTCTCTCTCAGACGCCGAACCAAAATCTGCTCCCCTCGCTCCCGCTCGTCTCCCCCGCACAAGGCCGTTCGTCTTCTCCCTGCTCGGCTCGCACCCTCTCGCGCGATCCAGAACACTCGCGCCTCCCTTCCTCGACCGCAACCCAACAGCTTGCCTCCTTGCATCGAAAAAAAAAACTGCTTGCCTCCGCTTTTCTCGTTCGACTCACCTCTCCCGCTCTCGATAGATCCCTCTCGCCTCTTCCTCTCACGCAGAAATTGTCCCACCTGAAGCTCCCCCACTTCTCTTCCAGGCTGAGCGAGATTCTGAAAAGGGACGTTCAAGTTCATCAAATATTCAGGTATTGTTTTCTGATTCGCTTTCTCGAAGCGCCCCGATTCAATTATAATTGCTTCCAGGTCCCAAATGAAATCTAGATTTGTATGAGTAGCAACTTTTATTACGCACAAAAAAAAAAAAAAAAAAAAGGATTTAGTTGCTGTAACTTTGAATTTACATGCAGCTAGCCCTCCTGAATTTAATGTTTGGAAAGCTAAATCTGAAACTTTACTTGGTGGATACCTCTAGGAATCAAATGCAATTAATCTAGCTTTGGTCTATGAAACAAAACTGATACATATAACATCTGCAATGCTGTTTTTTTTATGCATACCACTCTATTCATGTGTATTCACGTCTCTAGCATCTAAACTTTAATCACAAACGAATAAAAATGAACTTGCAATTTGTTTACCCAATTTTCTCATGTCATGAGTAACATTTTACTTTATATTCCTTCTCGAATGCTAGTAATGTGGTAAGTGAAATTAAGTTTAAATGTTAGAAATATAAATGCATAGAAGTAGAATGGTATGTATGTGAATTTTTTCAATCAAACACCTGCTAATGCTCCTTCTTTTGGTTGGATCGATTATTATAAGTGTTAAATGCTTTGTTTGGGAAAGTTTTCATATAATTTTTGGATTGACTTGCTTATAGCTCTGGAATCTTTATATGTTGTTTTGTGCTTATTGGAATGCACGATTTTGGGACTATTTTGGAGGCATTAAATCCACCATTTGGGGCTTGTTTTACTTGCTGTTTTGAGACATTAAACTTGAGGTTTTACGTGTTGTTCCTTAAGAGCTATGTGAATCACTTAAATGCTAATTTGTTCACCGTTTGTGGGCTTATTTTGCTACGATCTTTGAAGTGTTTGGCGTGATTTAAATGCATTTGATAGGAACCTTTAAGTGCTGATTTTTTTTGTGTTAATCAAATATTGCTTGGGGTTCTTTTAAATGGTTGTTTGGAGACTTTTAAAATTACTGTTTTTGGAGCTTTAAAAGTGTTATTTGGTGCATTTAAATTCGCTGTGGTTGTTTAAAGCATTCTGGAATGATTGTTTGGGATATTTTGAAATTACTGTTTTTTTTTTTTTTTAATCAAAAGTGTTCGTTTGGGTCTTATTTCATGAAGATTTTGGGCATCATTTAACCACTGATTCACATGTTGGTGTTAACTTTAAATGATGTTATTTTGGGGCGGTCTTCTTTCTTTTGTTTTGTTTCTTTTATTTAAAACGGTTAAGTCACAAAAAAAAAATGGGAAATTTCTGATTTAACTTGAGGAAGAGTAAAACACTTTTAGTCACTTCAAGACGAGTTAGAGCGTGAGGCTCCCAGGTCTTGCGAGTACACACCCAGGTGAGAGTCACCACCTAATCCTCGACGTAGGCTCCATAGACTCAGGAGCACACCTGCAGTGTGAGCCCATCCACCTAATCCTCGGCATAGAGCTTCCTGGATTTTAGGAAGCACGACCTTAGGTGAAAGCCCATCCACCTAACCCACGACGATAGGCCTCCTGGACCTCAGGAGCACACCCTAGGTGAGAGTCACCCACCTAATTCGCAACGTATAGCCTCCTGGAGCCTGGGATCACACCCTAGGTGAGAGCACGTCTACCTAACCTTCGAATGCGCGATAGGAACTAGGCACCGACCCTGATTCACAGGTCGATCGAGACACTGGACCGAGAGAATGCACCGAGGCTCGGTTCACCCTTCCTTAATTAAATCAATCGTGCAATTCCTAAAATGACTCAACCAATATTGAAACCCAGTCTGCACGGGATTCGAGCTTGAACCTTACGCCCAAATCCTCCCAGCAATTGGGGACATTTGTTTGCCACATATGGATCATCGGACCTGGTGTAAGTCCGAGATGCAGGTGGCGAGGGCGATGATGATAATACTTATGTGTCTTATACGAGGGATACGAGGGACTCGAGGGATAATTAGAATAGTATCTCTTACCTCAAGGACCTCGATAAGGGAGAGGAAAGGACCAGGTGATATTATTCGCCGACTCTTGGTGAGATCGTTTCCCCGACGATCTTGGGTCGTTAGTAGTCTACAGCACGATTAGAGTGGTACGCACTGTGACTATTATTTTACAAAAAAATAAATAAAACAAAAATCTCTTTTCTTGTTAAAAAAAGAACTCGCATAAAAACTTAAACAACAACTTTTGCGTGAAAATCGGAGAATTTTTAGCTTATAAAATATGTAAAGGTCATGGTTAATCGACTTGGATTGGGTTAAGGACTACCCTCCTTAGATCGTCGGGTTGATAACTTCTTATCCGAGGTCGGATAGACACGGTCCAGGCTTCCGAGCCCCACCTTTACTGATGTCTTATACCCAGTTCCGGTCTTTCATATGTAACTACAAATTTTATTTGTGATTTCTACGACTCGTGCTTTTTTTTGACCTTCGTGCTTGGGTTTTTCTTTTACTTAATTTTCCTGCGAGTTTATTTCCATAAGAATGATATCATGCTTACTACACAATCACTGGCGGTATGCAGATGCCTGAGTACGCTTTTACGGTTTATTTATTGCAATTTACTTTCATCGAAATCTATCTCATCGCGATTTACTTTTCAAGTATTTTTCATATACCCGCAATCGTTTACCTCGTATGCAAAAGCGAAAACAACAACAAAACCTGAAACATTGAAACACATTTGGCAAAACTGTTTGAACCTTAGACCTTGCGATTGCATCTCGAGTGAAGCTTGGAGCTAACTCAGTAGGCAGACATAATGAGGAGCTTGGATTGAGAATGAAGAGGATCTTCTTCAACAAAACTCTTCTTGTTTAGATAACAACATATAGGACTTCGAGGTAGCTCGTCCAGTATGGCGTAAACCCTCATTCTCGCTTTTGAAGCACTGTACTGACCGTGTTGCGCAGCAGTAAGTCCTAACTCGGCTTTAGGTTCGAGGTTGTCGTACGGTACGACGTAAACCCTCTTATCTCTACGGTTATTTGCGTGATTGGGTATTATGCGAGTGTAAGTCCGAAATAATAAAATTGGCGAGGATTAAACAATTAAATAATATCTTCTCCAAACGCAGCACGCACTATAGGATAGTTGGGAAGTCGGCTGGGGTTCCATCGAATCACGTGACATCCTCACCTTCTTTCTTTGGACTCCTGAATAACTTGTTCTCATTTGAGCCACTCCCACTGCGTTTCCACGTCCTACCATGAAACCTAAACCCTTGAATCTTGAAGACAGAACCATCGATCATTATCGAGAGTTTTCTCGAGTGACACTACGTCATTTGAGATGTAATTAACTATAGAGCTGCATACATAGAGAACTTGAACCGGGTAAAATAAACTCTACATAGTTTTTCATTAGGTAGGGGAGCTTGTCGGTCACACATAAAGGTCCGTATATCAAACGGTTGTCACGAGTCTTTTAGTTCATATGATTGGTTTACGAGTCGCAGGATACACTAATCTTTCGAAAAGGTGTATCATTTGTGATACGGCAGCGATTATGCAAATTGCCTGGACGAAATGAGATCCAGGCGGTCTCATTTTTCAAAATTAAAATACACTATTTTCAAAACTATTTTCAAAATCATATATCTTTTATATTAAACTAAATCACTAAATTTTTATATTCTTTTAAAAAGCAAAAAAAATGCCAGCCGACATGGAGTCATGGTTGTGATGAATTTTTCTTTTAGTTATAATTTATTATCTAGATTATCCATTTGAATGTTAATTTTTTGCTTGACACCTGATCAAATCATATTGAAATTTTATGAATATCAGCATACTTAGTTATTTTCCCATTAAAGTGTATATATATATATTGATACCGGATCTAACCCAAACCAAATGGAAAATTGAAATATTATTGCTTGAATAAAAAGAAGGTTACAGACATGACACTTGAAATAGGAAAATAACAACACGAACATAACTAGGGCGTGGGCGGCAGAGGTGGTGCTGACGCTGGACAACAGTGAGGGTGGATTGATTGTGATGTTGGCTGATTGATGGTTGTGGCAGGAAGGGGTGACAGGAAGGGTAGGAGGCAAGGGTCCTTTGAAGGATAGGGAAGCAAGGGGTATGGGAAGGGGTCTGTGCAGCTAGGGAGGAAGTTGTAGCAAGGTGATTACGGGAGAGGATGGAAACCATGGGAAGGTTACGGGGAGGGCAGCAAGGTGACGGGAGAGAGTAGCCAGGTTATGGGAGAGGAGGAACTACAGTAATATCACGGAAGAGGAGGAAAGCACGGTGGTTACGGGAGAGGGATGAATGCATGAAGGTTACGGGAAGGTCACGGAGAGGGTACTCAGCCAGGTCATAGGAGAGGGAACTGCGATAGTTAAAGCGGGCAAAGGAAGGAACTGGAGTTGTGGGATAGGCAGGAATAGGGAGTAATACGGGCTGGCTGGAAGGGATGCAGGGGAGCAGCGGGCACATCAAGTGCTGCGCAGGAAGAAGGCTGTGAGCCAGGGAGGGAGGTTCCGAGCAAAGGAAGGAAGATACGTTCATCACCTTAGGAGAGGGATATAGCCGGAGTACCATCCTAACTGTCGGATACAGCCCTCGAGGGAAAAATAGGATGCCGACGGCTGTCCTCACAAACTGCACTCAGAAAATAATCTAAGTTAAAACCTAAGGCATAAAAACACATATAAATAGAAGAGGGATGGGCGGTGTTGACCTCATTTTAGTGAGGTCTTAGCTTTCTTCACGTTAGACCCTAGGACCTAGCCATAGGAGTTCCTTACTGACCATCCTAGCGGACTAGTCATGGAGCCCACCTCCCATAGAGCTTCGAACCACTTCTTGACCCATTTTTGTGAGACCTCGCATGAGTAGTCTCAAGCACTCGACTCTTGGTTGCAAGGGCTAAGGACTAACATGTAGAGGACTCGAAAATGGGTTCCAATAGGGGCAGACGGCCTTAAGTGAACCCTTCATGATTCGAATTAGCACACGTCACAATTCGACACTTTTTTGGCCCGACCGTAGGCGAATTTGTCCAACGACCTCGAATGACGAAACGGACCACACGGATGCGTCCGGGACGTCAAATTTAGCTAGGAAGGATACCCATATTGCTATGGTTCTACGCGCGCGCGAACGGCACGAAAATCGATGCGCATTTTCTTTAAATTAGCGGGGCACCGGTTCGGACTCAGCCCGGGTTCAATTCGAGCCTGACATAGGTTGAACACGAGCCAGAGCTATTTCAAATTTTAAAATTTTAAAATTCAAATCAATCACTTGATTCCCTCTCAATTAAACTTAATTAAGGGTTATTACTTACCTAATGAAGCTGTCCCAGATGGGAAAGGATTCAATTCCCCGCCTATTGCAAACTTAACGGCTATGAGAGGCGCGGGACACAAATCCCGCTCAACTGGACAAATCGACATCCGGCCTTCATCTTCCTCTCTCGTTCCTCTGCACCGAAAACCATCGCTGCTCCCTCCTGCTCGCCTCTTCCTCACGCAGAAAAAAAACCTCACCTGCTCGCCTCTCTTCTCCAACCCACCTGCTCGCTCCACCCGCGCGATCAAACCGCCGCTCGAGTCCTCCCTCGGCACCGAAGCTTGCCCCTTCGCTCTCCTCCACTCGCTTACTCCCCTGCACCGAAGCTCCCTTTTCCCTCGCGTTCGCACGTGAAGCCCCGCTCGACCTCCCCTGCGACCTAGCTCCCGCTCGCCTCGCGCCTCGATTCCCTCTGCATCGACAGGAGCCTTCGGTTCGCCGGCTTCTCTCCTCGCTCGACCCAGCAGAGCTGCTCGTCCCAGCTTGCGCCGCTCGACTTCGCCTCGCCTCCCTGCACTGAACCGAGCATGCTTGCCTACTCCGCACGAAGTCGCTCGACACCTGCTTCGTCGCTCGCCCCTCTCTGCGACACGAAGCCTCTCGCCTGCTTCACCCCCTTCCTTCCTCGTACACGAAGCCCGCGGCCTCCCTGTTCCCCGCGACAGAAATCCCGCTCGCCTCTCTCCCCCTCGCGCAAAAAAAAAAACCTCGCCCGCTCGACTCCCGCACTCGTCTGCCGGATCCCGCCTCCGACACCGAAGCCGCAGAGCTTTTCCCGCACCCGACGCGCCTCCTCTGCTCGACAAGCCCCCGCTCGACCGCACGCAGAACCGTCGCTCGTCTCTCATTCAACACGATCCAGTCTTCCGCGCAGAAAAGCCGTTCACCTTCAGCACTCGTCTGCTCGAGCCCACCGTAACCCTTGCCTCTTTCTCCTCACGCACGGTACCCTCCCGGATTGCGCCTTCCCCGCGGCATACCTCTTCAGTTTCGCTCCCAGCTCCGATAAGTCAGGTAAAACCCAAACCTGCTTCTCTATTTTGTGGCATAAATGGTTACCTGACGGCTGATTTTAGGCATGATTTAACTCAAATTTTATGATGGTTATTTCTGCGGTTGTTGGAGCCTTGCTATAAAGCAGGGAGTTTCTAAATCAGGGATGGATTTATGGAACTTGAGCTTTGTTTTTTTTTATTTATTTATTTTGATTGTCATTTGCTCCGTTAGTCTCTTCCTTTCTCTTTAATTTAATCTTTCTGATTGGGGTATCTACATACATACCATGCAATCTTTTTATATCCAATGCCTGCAATTTTGATGTCCGTTTAAAAAATAAATAAATAAAATAAAATAAAAAATAAATAAGAAAAAAAAAAGTAAGAAAAAAAAAATGTTTACAGCACTTGTATGAGAAATATATTCCACTTTAATTTTCAAATTAAAGGGGTATTTTTTTTTATACATAAGATTTGGATGGTACACCGGAATTAGGTGGTATGTTTGCAAATGCCCCAAAATAGAAAGATACAAAATTGAATGATTTCTTTGGCTGGATAATGATTTCAGTGAACTGATTATATCTGGAGTTAATTATTCTTCGTCTAGTCGCCCTATGTATCAATCCTTTTGCTTAACATAAAAATATCTTTTTTTTAGCCACTTTTTATTGCAATATTTCGTCTTCATAACTCAATGTCATACACGTCTGTTGCTTCTAGTCATTCCCAAAGAGCTTTAATTGCCCCAAACATGTATTTTAGAATAACGCACTTGTTGCAACACAAATGTTACTTAGTTAAACTTGGTATCATGAATGTGGATATTTTTCCATAATGTTTAGTGTTGCTTTATGTATTAAGGGCAGTTCGTTTTCAAATTCCCCACTGTTTTGGGTATTTTTGTTCATTGATCTTGGAAAAGCTTAAGATTTGTTCGCTGATTTGGGTATTTTTCTTCACTGATTTTGGAGAGCTTCATGCCCTATTTAAAATGCTCATTTGTTCACTGTTTTGGAGCTTTAAAAGTGTTATTTGGAGCATTTGAATTTGCTGTGGTGGTTTAAAGCATTTTTTGAAATTGTTGTTTGGGATATTTTGAAATTACTGTTTTTTGGACTTCAAAAGTGTTGTTTGGGGCTTATTTCATGAAGATTTTGGGCTTCATTTAATCACTGATTCACATGTCGATGGAAACTTTAAACGTTGTTATTTTGAGTCGGTCTTCTTTCTTTTGTTTTGTTTCTTTTATTTTAACGATTAAGTCACAAAAAAAGGGGAATTTCCGATTTAACTTAAGGAAGAGTAAAACACTCTTAGTCACTTCAAGCACAAGTTAGAGTGTATGTTTCCTAGACCTTAGGAACACACCCTTAGGTGAGTCACCCACCTAACCTTAACTGCGGACTTCCTAAACCTTAGGTGCACGCCTTAGGTGAAACCTCCTCCACCTAATTCACAACGATAGACTTCCTGACACCTGTGAGCACACCTGCAGGTGAGCCCATCCACCTAATTCATAGCATGAGACTTCCTACACCTAGGTGAGAGCCACACACCTAAATCACGACGATATGCTTCCTATACCTAGGAGCACACCTCAGGTGAGAGCCACTCACTCAATTCACGGCATAGGCTTCTTAGACCTCAGGGATACACCATAGGTGAGAGCCTCGTCCACCTAAGCTTCGAATGCACGAGTGAAATTAAGTACTCGACCCTAATTCACAAGTTGATCGAGACATCGACCGTAGAACGCACTGAGGCTTGGTTCACCCTTCCTAATTAAATCAACTCGTAGAATTCCCTAAAATGACTTAACCAATAATAAAACTCGATGCACGGGATTTGAGTTTGAACATTACGCTCGAATCCTCCCTGCGATTGGGGACATTTGTTTTGCCACATATGGATCATCGGACTGGTGTAAGTCCGAGTGTCAGGTGGCGGGCGATGATAATAATGCTTTATGTGTCTTACATGAGGGATACGAGGGATAATTAGAATAGTATCTCCTACCTCGAGGACCTTCCATGAGGGAGAGGAAAGGACCGATGATACTATTCACCGATCTCTTAGTTAGAGTGTTTCACCCAGTGATCTTAGGTCGTCGGTAGTCACAAGACGATTAGAGTGACTAGCCTGTGGACTATATTACTTTCCAAAATATTTACAAAAACAAAAAAAAATTAAAATAAAAATCTCTTTTGTTTGTTAAAAAAGAACTCTACATGAAAACTTAAACAACAACTTTTGCATGAAAATCAAATAATTTTTCCTTATAAAATATATAAAGGTCCATGGTTAGTCACTTGGATTGGGTTAAGACTACCTCCTTAGATCGTCGGGTTAGTAACTCTTATCCAAGGTCGGATAAGCACACGATCCATTCTGAGCCGCCACTTTTCCGATGTCTTATACTCGATCTTGATCTTCAGTATGTGATTACTGAGTTTTGTTTACGATTTCTACGACTTGTTTTTCTTTATTTTTCGACTTTCGTGTCCGGTTTTCTCGCTTCCGTTTACTTTTCCGACAAGTTTATTTAAATCCATCGCAAATCATTCGAGTCTCGTAATACTAGTCATGCATCGGTAGTGAGATGCCTGCAGTACTGCATTTACATTTTAAGTCTCGCGATTTCGTTTGTCTACTTTACTCGTGACTTTACTTTCCAAGCACTTTTATTCTGCAATGATTCTTTCTTTACTCGCATGCAAAACCGAAAACAACAACAAAACCCGAAACGTTGAAACACGTTTCGTAAAACTCGTTTGAACCTTAGGACCTAGATCAGGCTACTTCAATGACGAAACTTGGAAGTGACTCAGTAGGCGACACGACGAGGAGCTTGGATCGAGAAGTAAGAGGATCTTCAACAACAAAACTCTTCCTAGTTTAAATAACAACATATAGAACTTCGAGGTAACTCGCCCAGCGCGACGTAAACCCTCACTCTTCTCTTTAAGCTTCTGTGCAACCGTGTTGCTACGACGTAAGTCTCGATTCGGCTTTAGGTTCGAGGTTGTAGTACGGTACGACGTAAACCCTCATATCTCTCGCGGCTATTTGCATGATTGGGTATTATGCGAGTGTAAGTCCCAAATAATAAAATTGGCGATGATTAAACAATTAAATAATATCTTCTCCAAAACGCAGTCGCACCATGGGATAGTTGGGAAGTCAGCGGGGTTGCTCGGATACGTGACATCTCCTGCGCTCTTCTTCTTTGGACTCCGGAAATAATGCATTCCATTCGAGCCACTCACACTTGCTTTTCCACGTCCTACCGTGAAAACCTAAACCTTGAGTCTCGAAGACAAAACCACCGATCATTATCGAGAGTTTTCTCGAGTGACACTACGTCATTTGGGATGTAATTAACTATAGGGGTTCTGCTCATATAGGGAGCTTGGAACCAGGGTAAAATAAACCCTACCTAGTCTTCTATTAGGTAGGGAAGCTCGTCGGTCACACATAAAGGTTCGCGGATCAAACGGATGTCACGAGTTCTTTAATTCGTATGATTGGGTCTACCGTCGCAAGATACATTACTCTTTCGAGAACGTGTATCATTTGTGACATCAGGCACGATTATACAAATTATTGGACAAATGAGATCCAGGAGGTCTCATCTTTCAAAATTAAACTACTTTCAAAACTATTTTCAAAATCATATACATTTTTATATTAAACTAAATCACTAAATTTTATATTCTTTCAAAATCAAAACAAAAATGTTGGCCGACAGGCGGGAAATGAAAATAGGAAGGGGAGAAATATCTTGCCTAATAAAAAGAAGGGGGGAGGGGGCCGGTTCAGTCCCCTCCCTCAACTAACAGGCCAAGCTGGTTCAGCTTTTGGAGGAAAACCGGTGCCATATATTTTCAGCATATAGCTGCATCTTTTTATTGCTTGAATAGAAATGCTGGGATTTTGAAACTACTTTTAGTTGCCTACATCCTTAGACCACTAGGGATTAAACCTCATGTTGTTCAAAAAAAAAATCATTTATTAAACCTAGATACAGTTTGAGGATAAAAAAGAAAAAAAGCTACAACATTTACTTTTCATTGTGTTGAGAAGGCCCTATGCTCCGCAAAAATGTGCCTCTCAAACAGGACAAAGCAAAAGAATATCCAAGACAAAGGAATGCTGCCGATTAGGCAATGGAACGGTTTTTTTTAGCACTATAAATTCGTGTAAAATTGAAGCAAATTTGAGGGATATTTTGAATAAAAGGGGAGACAAGTGAATCAATAATTGTAAAAAAACATGTGATAAGAACCATGTTTGCCCCTAATCGTTGCCTTCTTGAATCAAAGAAATGAAGCCATAGAACCTACTATTAACACTGAAGGATGCTTGATAAGAGTACTGAAACACATCGGCGAAGAATACCTCAATTTTTTATTCACAGACGATAGAAAGGGTGCACATGATTTATAGCTTAAGGTGTGAGCTTGTAATAGAAAAAAGCTATGAAATTTAGGCCATAATCCGCCCAATAAGAGGAAGAAATGGAAAAGAAATTAATATAAGGAAGATTTGCACGCCTACCACTCAGTTCTTATGTATTTAAACTGAAGACTTGCAGACATGCAGCAGTAAGGCAGTGTATCTTGTAATGGCTTGTTAGTAGCATAATTAGTGTGGAAGAGGAGGCAACTTTGATTGCTAGATGGTGGATTGACAGTAGAGTATTTATACTCCCCTTCCAGCTAGAAACATATGTTGATCATTTCGAATTTGGAAGTATGTTTGTTAAATTGGGATTTGATCAAGGGTTTTAGTAAGAATATTACCAGTCTTTTGTTTTGTTCGGTTGTTGCTGACTGGGATAACTTCTTATTCAATCTTCTATTATAATATAGTGTATGTGAGTTATATATTGTTTAATTCTGTCATGGTGGTTGGGATTCTTGACAATGTTGATAGTAGCTTGATTATCACATCCGTTATCATTAGACTTATTATGAAAATTTTTAAAAAAATTTCAGGAATCATTAAGCTATATATACCTTTATAAATTCCAAGAACCATTACCATGAGTTCTACTTCAACCCTGCACCCAGATAACACACTGTTTTTGGCTTCAACATGTAACAAAGTCTCCCCCATATAAATGTGCAATATCTGGATCTGAATTTACATTCAATTACATATTAGCCTAGTTAGAATCAATGAAGATTTAATACATGCGCTGGTCCCCTTCTTAAAGAGCAGCTCTTTTTCAGGTGTCTGTTTTAGATATCTTAATATCTTTTACATGATGTCAAGATACTCTTTCACGGTGTTTTCCTTATACTAATAATACTAATAAGAAAACAAATGTTATGTCTAGAGTGAGATAGGTAAGTAAAATTCTTTTTTAATTGTTGATATTTTCCTTTTTTCAATTGAGGTAGAATCTTCCTTCATATTGATTTTGTTTTTTAAATCAATTTGTCTGTTTACGACCTCAAACATCATGGTTTCTTCTAAAAAGTTCAAGGTGTAATTTTTCCCTTTGTTTGAATTTTCTATTTCCATGCTTAGTAACTATTTCAATGTATCATGGTCCTTAATTTCAGATTCTTCGGCTATGATACATTTCAACTTGTTTATTTTTTTTATCATGATATTTTATTGAGATAATATTATCAACATTAACAATGAAGATTAGAATTTGCCTTCAAATACCTTTTTGTGTGATTAATGTGCGATCAAGTTATCTTTGAGAGTATCCAAATCTTTTAATCACTATTTTACTTCTGTTGAACCAGGCTCTTGGTGATTGATTTACACCCTACACAGAGATTCCTTGAGTTTGTAATTTTGTTCAAATTATGCTTACTATTCAAATTCAATAGAAATTGTCACGCAGATTTCATTTTTTTAATTCTCCAATTAGAAAGATTTTTTGTTTACATTTAGTTAATAGAGCAATCAATCTAAATTCATAGCAATAGATAAAATTACCGTACTTGTATTTGTGTTATTAGTCAGGGTAAAGGTTTTGTGATAATCAATTCCATAGGTTTAAATGAAACATTTTGCCACTAATCTTGCTTTATTTAGGTTGAACTTTCATTCAACTTTGTATTTTATTATTGAGGATCCATTTGCATTTAATAGGTTTTCCCTTGGGAAGCTTTGAAAGGTTCCACATATCATTTTTTCCGGAGCCTAAATTTCTTTATGAGCATTTTTTTTCATCAAGATATCTTAATTTTTTTCTTGAATTCCACCTCGAATTTCTATGTTTGAGAGACCTGTAACAAAAGCCTACACATCCGGAGATAATAACTGATTAGATGATTAAAGCAATTTTCTTTTGGTTTCTCGAATGCAGTAAATAGTTATGCTTGTATCATGACATCATAATTAGTATTATCTTAGTCGTAAATCCATGTTGGATTGGGGCTTACATTATGTTTGGTTTGGGAGAGATGTTTTGTTCTACTTTATCTGTAGAATTATTTTGTCATCCAAAATATACATCCTTCTGTATCTTGTTGTATGTGATCAGGTTGAGATTCTGGTAAATTTTGAAGAGTAAGATGAGATACCAAGAAAGACTAGTATTCTTATTATTCTCATTTATAGAGAGAGTTGATGTTCTCACCTTGAATATGAGTTTTGGGAAAGAATGATTGATTTTCAATGAAGGCCACATCCATGGTGGTTGTTTAGTACTAGGAAAATTGCATTTGTGTCCTTTTTAGTAGGAAGAGTGGATTTTGATTTTAGTTTGTTTATTTGATGAAGTGGGACGTGCGCAAAAGCAGAGCATCAAAACATCTTGAGAGATTGTGAGGATAATTCTGCATACATTATTATAACGGGGTGAGAGTTTGGTTAAGGGTTTTTGAAATTTCAGATTCTTGGTGATGTTGGATTATCATAAGGATAACCTCTCTCCATAATTTTGAGATATTGCTAGTGATTGTAATTGATCGATCAATCGCAACGTAAACAATACTTTGTTTGAGGAGATAGTTTTCGAGGATGGAAAAAATATATATTTTTCTTTTTTATTTTTTGTAAGGATTTTTTTTTTGAATTCAATTTTTATAAAGGACTGAGAATTTTGAGGTGGAACTGATTTCAGAGTTACTGGTCATTAGAAAAATCCAAATATTTGTAGTGTGCTTTAACAAATGATTTAAAAGTGCCTGGATGGGGCTCAAATGTCACTATGAATGTTGCAAGATTGAGAGGCTTTATAAGAACAGCTAGGGTAGAAAGTTTTAGTATGTTTAAATGTTTGAAATGTCACTAATGAGGATCAATTTTCTCCTCTTCGCTAAAAAAATTTGTTATAAAAATGGGATATAAATAACCCTCACTTGAATCCTACACAAAGAAAAACAAGAAAAAAGATATAATAGGAAAGGAAAGATATAAGATCAAATATCTCCAATTAATCAATTCATATTAATTATTTTGATATATAGGAAACAACATAAAACAGAAAAACCTAAAATAGAAAAGGAAATAAATTCAATCCAAGAAAATAAATCTAAAATAGGAAAGAAAATAATTTTATATTAGGAAATAAATCTAATTCTAATAATTTTTAATAGTTCACATAACTTTCTAACACTCATGTTTAAACATGGTTGAAAAATATGTTCAATTTGGATTTGAAAATATCAAACAATAGGCGTAAGAGATCTCGTGAAGTAGAACTTGAAGTCTTCATCCAGTACTGCGTTTTTTTTTTTTCTACTGCAGTTTCTGCAGTATCTATAGGTATGTGGAAGGCTTTTACTGGTAATGTTGCAGGTGAGTTTGCAAGGAAGTAGACAACCTGCAAGAAAAACTAATTTCTAGTTGACTGTGGTTGTCTTTGACTGAGTTTGCAGAAAAATAGGAAAACTTTAGGAAAAGCTGCAGGGTGTGACCTGCAGAAAAAAGGAAACTTGTATTAGATTTTTTTTTTTTTCAAGCTGCTCATCTTTTTATGCTGTTCAGCATTCCTGTTAATTGTCATTTCAGTAATTTCCCTTTTAAATTTTGCAGAGTAAAACATTTCAGCACCCATACATATTAGCTCTTGGGTCCCACACGTAAGACATTCTATACAAACTTTTTTTTGTACCATTCTATACAACAATTTTTATTTTTTCATGATAGAATGTCGGTATGACCTGTGAAATCATCCGACATGAATCTCTTTCTAGGCTTGTTTTCACATTGGAACATTTACATACATAGCACTCAATTCCTACATATTTACATATCTAACATCTAAATTTCAATTTTTACATACATGCCATCTTACTTATCTATGTAAAGGTGTATTTTATTTTTTAAAATTTAGTATGAAAGATTTGGATTGTGTAAATGTAAAAAAATAATTCTTAGCTTTTAGATATGTAAATATACCAGAATTGGGTGGCATGTCTATGAATGCCCCTTTCACAATATTGGTATATCAAGAGTAAAATTGAATCTTTTGGCATCTGGCTGACATAAAATACATAATATAACTGCAGAAATTATTGGCGTGATCCTGACACAGTCCTTTTCATTCTTAAACACCTGTACCGTGATATTCCTGAATCCCTTCATGAAGGAACGAGTACTGGCAGTTCGCATATTAACAATGGAGAAGAAACTCCTTTCTATGAGAAGGATTTTCTAGATGAAGATTTTTCTTTGACATTTTCAGATCCTTTGTGGTTCAGAGATTTTTGTAAGAAATCAGATAAAGCTATGCCATCCCCTTCAGAAGCTGACGGGTAAATGCGTGTATTGTATCGTGAACTCGACCCAGTGAGTACTTTTCCTCTTTGCATCTTCATCCTTGCTAGGGATGTAACTGAGTCAAGTCGATTCGTGAGCAGCTTGAGGTAACGAGCCAAGCTCAAGCCAGCCCTACCTCTACTGATTACTACATGGCTAGCTTTTCTCAAAAATAATTAATATTAAATGTCCTCAAACTATATTCATATTCAAAATTTTATCTTTAAATTATCAGAAATATTTAAAAAAAAAAATTTATATTTTATATCAAATGATTTGATATTATCTTTTAATTGTTAATTCAATTTATTATTTTATTATAACAATATTTTGTATTAATATTAATTTTTTCTCTTATATGAAAAAATAATAATAATAAGCTCATAAGCCACCTCAAACTTGTACAATTAAGCTTGAACTTGATTAATTAATCGAGCTCAAGCTCAAACTGAGGATAGCTTGAGCTCCACTTGACTCATTTACAGCCCTCTTGCCTTTCAACTTCTTTTTTCTACTTTTTTGTTTATTACGTTGCCAGTCGGTTAAAGTACAACGACTATCCTATTGACATAAATGAGGGCTAATAATGGCAAATTTGTGCAGGGCGTGATGCATTCTGTGATATTTTCGCCATCTACATATTATCAGAAAATCACTATAGAGAGGTATGTAATCCGCTGTTAAGTCATTTGTTGTACAATTACAATTTGCGTGCATTAAAATTAACATTTTGTGATTTGTAACATAGAAATGAGTGGTGAAGCAAATGGGTTGTATTTGTATATTCTTTTATTATAATTAATAATAAATATCCACATTGAACTATTAATGTGAACTATTGTAAAGTATTTTTAGATATCCACTCTGAATACTAAAGAAACTAACAAAGAATTCATTCTCTGAAACTTTCAGTTAGCTTTGTTTTAAGTTCCAAGGTTGTGAAATTGACTTTAAACGTTGCATGTATGAGGTTCGATTAGTTTAATTGGGTTTGGAGACTCCAGATTGATTGGGAGCATAACTGAAGTTTTGGATTGTGCTCTAGTTGAATGAATGGGAACATAATTTAAAGTTTTAGATTGTGCTCTAGTTGAACTCAACAAGCTTCAAAAAATTGTTCATGTTCGTCTCATTTACTTAATCGAACTCAAACTCCTTGACGAACCGAACACGAACTGTTCGCGAACAATGAACTTTTTTGACAGGACTCTGCTCGAGAATGTGTCAAATAAGTTGTAGCTTTGGTGTATGTCTACTCAAGCTAAATAAAATTGTTTATACCCATGCTTTGGTCAAATGTTCAGTAAACCAATCTTTAGGGGTGTTTGATAGGCTAATTTTAATAGGATTTAGTCATGAATTTAACTTCAATCCAGTTAAACACCAAAAAATTAAAACTTAAATCCAATGCTCTGTTGAATGATTTTTTTTTATTTTTTTATTTTTTTTATTTTTATTTTTATTTTTATTTTTTTGCATTCCATCTCTAAATCTCATGTTTCAGTCTCTTTTGCAATGTAAATTTAGATTTAAAAAAATTATGATTGAGATTTTTTTATTTTTTATTATTATTTTATTTTATTTTATTTTATTTTATTTTATTTTTTTTGAGTTGAGCAAATTTTAATTGATGGAATTGATCAGCTAAACAAAATATGTGGAGAATGATAAACTAGAAACAGCGTATTTGGGGTGTTTTAGATTAGTGAAATAAAGTTTTTTAAAAGATATTTTAAAATACTCGTCAATTACTTTGATTGAGCTATTCATCAATTACTCGCCTGCTATTAAATTTGTTGTTATGAACCTCTTAATTTTTGAAAAATCTTGCTATTAATTTTTTTTTATCTTTTTATTATTCTTTAATTGTGTGTGTGTGTGTGTGTGTGTGTGTGTGTGTGTGTATAGTTATAGTTATAATATTTTATTTGATGCATGTCTGCGTTTTATATAATAGAAGTGTCATGGATTTGTGTCGTGTTGGTGTTCATGTGTCTGTAACATAGACGAGCAAAGCAAAGTATGTGACTCCAATTTCGCTTCATTGAGGCGGGATTAGAAGCACTGAAGTTAATTTATATGATTTTTTTAAAAAAAATTTTTAAGTTTTTAATTATTGTAATATATTAGATATTATTTGAAATTTTAATTTGTAAATTTAGTATTACATCACATCGACTATTAAGTCATGCTTTATATTTTATAATTATTAATAAATATATTTATGCAGTAATAGTTTTGTGTACCTATTAGCATTTTGGTTAATAAAAGCAATGTTTCGCTCTGTTCTTTGTTTTGAATAAAAAATAAACGCTTCGCATTACGTTTTATGTTTTAATAACTATGATTTATCTGTGAATAGTTACATTATTATCGCATCGAAAACATTAGCAAAAGAGCTTATTATCTACAATGGTTAAGGATATCATTATGATGTTAGCTTTAATGTGAAAATCGGAACAATTGGGCAATTGTACAAAGTGAAGTCAAACAGATGTAGGTCCAAGGAAATCCCCTTCAATTGTTGCCATTACATGAAACTCTCTATCCCACTCAATCCACCTAATCATATCAACCCTAAACCTCACCTTAGTTCCCTTCACCATTATTAACTTCAAAGACTCATTCACGAACATTCCCTCTTCTTCCATGACAAATTTGTAATCTTTCATCTTCTTTTCTGGGAGAAAAATGCTTTCAATCGGCTCAACTTTGAGAAATATGCCATGCTTCACAACCCTATCAACGAGGCCAATTAAGATCTCGCCCTTGCAAGGTTTCACAGTGGTGCAGCTGAAGGATACTGTGAAGATGAAGACGTCGCCACTAAGCTCATCAGCTTCTCCTTCATCTGTGGAGTCGTGAATGGTGGCTGCGATGTAGTAGCCGTGTTTCTTAGATGCTTTCTTGTCGGCAAGGCCTGCGAGAAGGTGGAGGTTTGCAGCTCTGCTGAGAAGAACACCTTCAGAATCAAGTTGGTCCGGATGGACGGACACTTTTCCTTTCATTTCAAGCTCCAGAAACACCATTTTGGTTGTTCTGCTGAATTACCCAAATAATAAGAATAGCAGTTCACTTGCTTGATAGGTGGATTGCAAAGCTAATTAGAAAATTTTCCTTCTTTAATATGATTATATATATATGGTAATGACTATTAAAATCAACAAAAAATGAAGCCGCATGACCTACCATTAACTTGCCACCATAAGTCAATAATGAATAATCAAATTCCTGATGAAGTGTATCAATCCATAAGCTGAGGATGCCATCGAAGAGTATCGAAAAACATAGGAGACAAATAATTCAGCTATTTTATCCTCAAATGATAGAAATAATTCACAATATATAGCTTAATATGTGACTATAAATATAAAAAAGCTATAAAAGTTAGGGTATAATTAGCCTAATTAGAGGGAAGAAAATTAGGAAGGAAAATAAATTAGATATGAATGCAGAAATAATCCCATTCCAGATCAGTTAGGGGATTGCACATAGCAATGCAATGACTATAGAACTATGGAAAATTAGTATTATTTACTTTTTTGTCTATTTGTTTAATCTATTGTTGATTAGTTAGATTCATTATTTGAATTGTTAACTAATAAATAAAATGCAAGTCATCCTAATTTTTTTTATTTATTTTTTTATTTTTTATTTTTTTGCTATTTGATTATTTTAATTTATTTGATTTTCACTAATGATATCTTTTTTTTATTTACTATTTGCTATTTGCTATTTTTTTATTTTAATCTGCGAATAAGACTTGATAAAGAGCTCATGAAAAACTTAAATTATGAAGATCAACTTTAGAGTCTAAATGTTTTTGCTTGAATAGATCTAAACCTAAATACATGGAATATCATTTTAGTTTTAGTAGTTGATTTAATGGCAGGATTATAACAATGGGTGATCAAGTCATTAAACGGAGCAAATGTTTTAGATATGTCAGATCTATTTGTTCGAAGTGATGGAGATATAGATGGAAATACTATTAGTACAATTCAAGCTGGATGTTCGAAGTGGACAAATGCATCAGGCCTGTTGTGTGATAGAAAAGTATTGGTTGAACTTACAAGAAAATTTATAAGATTGTGGTGAGACCTGTAATGTTTTATGTCACATAACGTTGGCCTACAAAAGAGAAGCATAAAGTCAAATGTTGTTCAGATGAGAATGCTTTGGTGGATGAGTAGCTTTACACTAGACAAAATACAAAACAAATATATCCGTGAAAGGATTCATTTAGCTCGGATTAGAGTCTTCTTAGATGATTTAGTCAAATTAAATGTCGACCATTCACTGACTTAATTAGGATAGTAGATATTTTAGATTTGACTTGTGTTAAAATAGGTAGTGGCAGTCCTAAAAGACATTGGTATAATGTATAAAAAACTATCTTAATTTATTAGAAATAAATGAAAATATGACACCCGACACGGTGAAGGAAATGATTCATATAGTAATCATAATTCACCTTATTATTATTTGATATCAAATTAACTAATGTGTGTTTGTTTACTTATTTTATGTTAATAGCTAGTTAGTTATAGTTCCAACTCAATTGTTTAGGATTTAGTGTAAACAGTAGAAACTTGAAATTCATAAAATGGCTTTTCAATGAGAAATAATTTAATTTAGTTATCCATAAAATTATTTTTTTTCCGTTTAGACTGAAAGAAAAATTTTATAAGATGGTGGTGAGACCTGCAATGCTCTATGGTGCTGAATGTTGGCCTTTAGAAGAGAAGCATAATGCTAAGTTAAGTGTTGCCGAGATGAGAATGATTAGGTGGATGAGTGGCTTCACACTTAGAGACAAAATACGAAATGAATATATCCATAATAGGGTTGGCGTTGCGCCAGTGACGGACAAAATTAGAGGGAGTCGCCTTAGATGGTTTGGTCACATTAAACATCGACCACTTAATGATCCGATTAGGAGAGTAGATGTTTTAGATTCAACTTATGTTAAGAAAGGCAGAGGTAGACCTAATACGACTTGGGCCTATTGCATAAAAAATGATCTTCATTTATTAAAATTAAATAAAAATTTTACACTAAATTGGACGCAATGGAGAAAAAGGATTCGTGTAGCCGACCCCACTTAGTGAAATCAAGGCTTTGTTGTCGTTGAATCCATAAAGTTATATTTTAAAATTCTACTAATTTACAAATAGAAAAATATAGAATTATTTATTATTCATACTTACGAAATATATTCTCTTTATAATTATGCAAATATTTAAATATAAAATATACTTAAATTTAAATTAAAATCGGAGAATATTTCTAACTCCTAGAATTTGAATCCATGACCCATCACGAGGAGACACTTGTTTTATAATTAAAATTTATTTATTTTTAATAAATTTTAGGGAAATTTACATACATAGCACCCAATTCTTATGCATTTTCTTATCTCACACCCAAACTTAATCAAAGTTTTGGTATGAGATAAGTAAATAGACAAGAATTGGGGGTTATGTGTGTAAAAACCCATAAATTTTAATAAACATTACTTTCAATTTTCCATTTTAAAATGTTTACCAATTTGTAATAGACCAATCAATAATGTTATAAACATGAAGATTGCATGAGATCCAAATGAGCAAATGGGTTAAACAAATATGTGTCATTTACATACATATATACCACATAATTTTTATGTACTTAAATATACAACACCTAAACTTTGATCTTTACATTTGTACCACCCAAACCTTTCATATCACATCAAAAACACCACTATTTAACTTCTAAAAGGTGAAATACACCTTTTTATACATAGGTTAAGTGGCATGCATTTTAAAATTGAAATTTTGATGTTAGAAATGTAAATACATAAGAATTGAGTGGTATGCTTGTAAATCTTCCAAAATAATGAAGAATTGAGATGTGTTAGACAAGCTATAGTTTGGCATCCAAAATTCATATCCTGCAAAGAGGGCTCACCTTTTTTTTTTAATAAAGCCTGATGGCAAAATGCATTGATGAAAAAGGAAGATACACCGCTTTTAGTGAATGGGTGCAGGCCCGAAGTCAACCCACTATCTAAGTATACAGCAGACTCAAAAAAGGTCACCAAAAAAAGTACAAGTATACACCCGAAAAAAAATTAGCTAAAATTTCTTCAAAAGGTCAAATATAAACTATTATGGACTTAAACCAAAAACAGCTCCTGATTATTAATCATGGTGGGTGGGTTTACCTCTCCCTCTTCCCTGGTTATAGGGAGGAAATCCAGCAAGGTACTGTTATGTGGGTTCCACCCGAGAGTATCAACATTCATCCCGTGGGTGTCTGGGTTGATTATTAATCATGGTGGGTGGGTTTACCCCTTTCTCTTCCCCTGGTTATAGGGAGGAAATCCAGCAAAGTACTGTTATGTGAGTTCCACCCGAGAGTATCAACATTCATCCTGTGGGTGTCTGGGCTATAGAGGGCTCACCCTTTATATATGTGTGTGTGTGTGAGGGCGCACGCGCGCACGCACGAGCCTTGGCTCATTAGTTGTGGCCTTTGGCGTAAGTACCTTGGGTCAAGGGTTCGAATCCCTCCCCTTACGGTAGGATTTGATTAGCACACAGGACTAGAAGGGAGGTTAGCACACAGGACTAGAAGGGAGGTCCGCTCCTCGTTTAGTTCAACTAATGTATATATATATATATATATATATATATATATATATATATATATATATATATATATATATATATATATAAAAAGTAATATTTGGATAATAAGTGAGATTGTTTGAAGAAATAGTTGGATAATAATTAAGGAGTTACCTCTCAATTATTATAGCGCTTTAATTGGATATTTTTAATTTGTAAATTTAAGACTGTTAGGTATCGCTCATATATCAAATAAGGGACAGATACTGGCTTGCTCCGTTCCGCTCCAACATCTGTCCAATCGAGGCGGAGTTATGTCATGTGGGATGGGGGTGCGGGGGCAATGCTCTCGCGATACGATACATAGTTAAGTTTGTAACTACATATTGTACATCAGGGCTATATATATATCATGTTTATAACCCTAGTTAATTTTGTACTCTTTTCTGAAATAAAGAAAGAATGCTGCTCTGCTTCTGGGGACGTCGGCATCTTTACTGAATCTCATTAAATCTCTGTGTTTTTTTTAGATTTATGTAGATTCCAACGTTTTTCTTCCCCCTAATTTATCACAAAGACATTCATGTGTAAACAAATTTGAGTAAAGATTAAGCAGTTATACATCTGAACAAAGACATTCACGTGTAAACAAATTTGAGTAAAGATTAAGTAGTTATAAATCTGGTCAGCAACTCAGCATCATTTTAAATTCCAATCCATAAATTAAATGTTACACTCAACAAATAGCGAACTTGATAGCTATATAATCCCTCCTTATATTACTTTGAATCACATAACCTGAAGAGAGTAAACAAATAAGGTACACAATCTGAGGAATTTCAAGGCACCCGAAAAAAAAAACAAAAAAGAACTACATTCATACCTTACAATTCTTTTGAATTTACATTTCTAACATCTACATTTTCACATATACATCACATTATCCATGCATTAAAATGTGCATAATTTTTTTAATGTAATATCAAAGTTTTGGATGGTATAAATCAAAGTAAAGCAATGATGATATGTTTATAAATACTCCTAGATAACACAGAATATTACATACGGAATTCGAATACATGAAGACTTCATGTACAACATTATTATATAGTATTATATAACATGTGTATAATAATGCACAACATTATCATACATGGATTATGCATGCATCAAACATTAGAGAAACTCAAATAGGACCGAAGACCCCATGAACCCCATCATCTCCTAGAGACGCCAGCACCTGAAACTCTTTATCGGATTCAATCCAATAGCTCCCAACAACTGTAAACCTCACTTTGCTGCCGCGCCCAATCTTCAACCGCCGACTCTCATTCACAAACTCCGGCTCCTCTTCCACCTCCCCGTCATATCTATAACCTTTCATCTCCTTCTTCGACAGAAAAATGTCCTCTATCGGCCCGTATTTCAGAAGCACTCCCTCTCTCAGAACCTTATCAACGGTGCCGATAAAAATGTCACCTTTGACAGGTTTCATGGCGAGGCAGGTGAAGGTTACTGGGAGAATGATATCGCCGGTGGGATTATGAACTTCTCCTCCTCCGATGTATTCAGGCGTGTTGACTGCGAGATAGTAGCCGTGTTCCTCGCAAGCTTTCTGGCGAGCAATGTCGCGCAGAAGGCCGAGCATTATAGTATAACGAGCATTTAGATCTCTAGTTGGAAGCTGACGGGGATTGAGTAATGTCACCTTTCGTTCACCTTCGAACGTTAAATATACCATTTTTATTAACTGTGTTGAAGAACTGAAATCATAAGAAAGAGGGATTCATGAACTTCTGAAACTTTCAAAAATGGCGATGGCAGAGGAAAACACAGATTTTTAATCAAAAATTCCTTTTTTTAAGTGTAGGAGAAGAATGGTTTGGCTTTCTTATTCACAGAAGATGGGGAGGATGCAGAATTTATAGCCTGAGATGTGAATGCAGAATGGAAAGAAAGCTATAAAAGATAAGGTGTAATTAGGATGATAAAACAGATGATGAATAGGAAGATAAATACAATGGTGATGAATGTATAGACATTATTAATCCCATTCTACATCTGGTCGGGTATAGCACATGGTCGTGCAATGGGGGTGATGTACGAGGAAAAAATATTTAGTTTCCGGTCAGACGGTCAACCACCGATCGTCACATCGTCAGATATATATATACAATGTAGTATTATAAAATATCTCTGCAGTTTACAAAATTTTGATTTGATTATTTTAATTTATGAATTAGAAAATTTACGTGTATGCAATAAAATTATTATTATGTATTTCCATATAGAATATCAAAACTAAGATTTTTTTTACATTTATTAAATTTTGCTTGTGTATTTTACTTTTAAAGAATTAATAATAGGGATAATTTGCCTCCCCTATTAATGTTAGGAGCTTTTTGGTTTGTTGAAAAAAGAATGAAGTATAAAAATAATGTATTGTATTTGGCATACTTTGAAGTTGTTCGGTTCAATGTAAAATGAATGCACAACTTCACATTTCTTGTTTAGTTCGAAGAAAAAATAAAATCAATGTATGATATATAGCAGAAGGGCGATGAATGATAGGTAAAGAGTTATGCATGGCAGTCGGCAGTTGTTAGTAGGCCATAACTTGAAGCTCAATTGCTTAATACATAAATACATAAGCTGTTGAAAGAGCTTTGTTTGATACTTGTTAGGCCGTTGGAGGTACTAAACATTTGCTTGGTTGCTTCCTTCAGAGTGATCAGCCGGATTCCTATCTCTTGTTAGCTTGAATGGTCCTTTGGTCGTCTGACAGACTTTCAATCGGTCGGCAACCCTTCGGTTTGCTTCCATCCTTCAGTTGACTAGGTGGGTCGAGTTTATGAGAC
Source organism: Papilionanthe hookeriana x Papilionanthe teres (assembly GCA_022702705.1). Lineage (NCBI taxonomy): Eukaryota > Viridiplantae > Streptophyta > Magnoliopsida > Asparagales > Orchidaceae > Papilionanthe > Papilionanthe hookeriana x Papilionanthe teres. Next base: position 83,781,353 of record CM040425.1, read on the forward strand.
CTTTTAGTTTCAAATTAGGGAGCATCTCGTCATATTTCCCTTGATCTGGACCATTTGATTGTCTCAGGAATCGTGCAGTCGCATTTTCGGTGTACACAAGTAAATATGAAAGTTTTGGTTTAAGATATATAAATCTATAAGAATTCCGTGCTATGCATATTAATTTCCCAAAACTAAAATATAGATTTGCATACATAACACTTAATTCCTACTTATTTACATATCTAACACCTAAATTTTTTATTTTTTGTATCCATCTTATTTATGCATTTAAATTTGTATTTTATTTTTTAAGTTAAAAATAATGATATTTATTCCCAGATATAAAAATTTTAGTAATTAATAATATAAAATATAAAGTTTAGGTTTCGGATATGTAAATAGATAGGAATTGAGTGGTATGTATGTAAATACGGCAAATGAAAATTATGAGTTCTTTGTTTTCACTTTTAATACATGTGCGAGAATTTGAAAGATAAATAAAAGATGGTGATAGATTTGCAAATAATAAATATTTTTACTTTTTAGCTCATTCAACCTTATTTACTTTGCATTTTATTACTCAATTTCATAATAAATTTTAAAATACAAATTCACTCGCTCACTTGATGTATTATAACCACCCAACTTAAGATGTTATTGGCAGAGCAATCTTTTTGAAGGTCATAATTTTTGAAGATCATAAGTCTCCTCGGGTCACGAGTTTGAATCCTCTTCTAATCAATTTGTCGGTAGTGAGCGTGGTTGGGGGCTTGTATAATAGACTCGGACCATTCGTTTAATATATATTACATAAAATGTAAGATATGACATGTGTAAGTACATAGGAATTTGGTTTTATGTATGTAAATGCTCCAACATAGTAATAAATCTTTTATTTTATTGGTCCGAATCACATTAACACTTACATTCACACAACAAAATTTATCACTTCAAATAAAGTTCATAATTTGAAACAAAAATAAAAAACACATTTTTATTATAATGAACAACAAAATATATAAATAAACAAAAAAGAAAGCCCACAACACGAAGAATTTTTTCATCAGGATTCTGTACGTAGCTCTACGTGCGGAGTCCCGATAGCTGCCGCACATTGCGGCAGCGCACAATTTTTTTTTTTTTTAATTAAAATGAGACTGATTCTCATACACTATTCGCAGATGAGCAGTAAAGATCAGACTCCACAAATAGTACTACGTGCGGCATCCTCATAAAAAAAATTTTCCCACAACACACACATAACACATAATAAGCAAAACCATAATCTCAATCAAACAAATGAAATCAAGAGAGGACTCCTCACAATGTGCTTATTGGAAACCCACCTGAGCTGCCCTTGCGCCACCGTCCCTCTCCTTTCTCCTACATTTCCTGTGCTGAAATAGATATTAAAGTTCCTGCTCTGGTTCATCTCTGAAAACCCTAGCTTTTCCGGATAAACAGTCACCTCAACCCCTTCCGGCGCCCTAATCTGCACCGAATACACAGCCTCTTCCTCCCCTATATTCCTCACTGTCCTCATCACCGTCTTCTCCATGTTCGAACCAATCGCCACTGAGATCGATGGGTAGTTCAGCTCCTCTGCTACAATAGTCTCGAACATCGAGCACTCCACTCTCTGTCGTGTAATCGTCGACACCTTGTCCAAGAATCAAACAAAAACTACATTTTTTAACAAAAATGAACATTATTTCATGTTAAAAATCCAAACTTTTTCATACCTGCTTATCAGTGTATCCCATTCCGCAGAGATACGGCACATAATCTCCAGGTTGAAGATCATAAACCAGTCCCGGATCATCCGCTTTCGTCGGATTCACATGCCCTGCTCCGACGGCGAAGTATCCTGCTTCGCCGTGCGTCTCGTCGACAATCACCCCTCCGTCACGATCCAACACATCCGCCGTCGTCATCATTGCCGACTTTATCGCCGCTGGCGACCAATCCGGATGCGATAGCTTCAACATAGACGCCACTCCAGCCAACACCGCCGCCGCCGCCGAACTCCCCGACACCATGTTGAACGTCGGCAAAGTCAAGTTTCCGGCATCGAGCGCCGGGGGACCCACCGGAAACGGCCACGCCGCCGCCACGTTGACTCCTGGACCAACGATGTCCGGCTTCAAAATTCCCTCATTCACAGCGCTGGGACCACGGCCGGAGAAATCAGCCACCGCCGGGGCAGGCGATGCACCGTACACTGTCCCCTTGAAATGAATCGTGGCCGTCGGATTCGCCGTCGATGCGACGTATTCGACGATCCTGACGCCGTCACTGTAGCTGACGGCGGCCGTCGGCAGCACATGTGCTCCAGCGTCCACAGTGCTCCGCCGCATCTCATCGTTAACGAGAATCATAGCAACACCGCCGGCTCTCGTAACAACGGCTCCTTTTTCTATACTGGTGTTCGATCCCCCTGTGTGGCAAAGAACGATCTTTCCCCTAACGTTTAGCCGGTTCAGAGATCCATCACTGCAAGTTTTTGCACGCGAGCCGCCTCGTGCCCCTGGGTAAGCTATCGGAAGCAGAACAGAGGTGAATCCAACTGGCTGATAAGAAGATTCGCCGTTAAATTCTTCTCCGTCTCCCAGCAACACGGTGGCGCGGATTGCTCGGTCTGTTGAATCGGCGCCGACGGTGAGCATCCATGGAGCATCGTTCTGTACAGTCGCTGGAACAGGGCCGGCATTCCCGGCTGAGCTGCTGACAAAAATACCTCTTTCAACGGCGGCTAAGGTTCCAATGGCTACAGCGTCGTCATAGAAAGGAATGGCGGCGCCGCCGAGAGAAATAGAGAGAACATCGACACCGTCAGAGATAGCCTGGTCGATACCAGCCAAGACATCGCTAGCCAAGCAACCGTTAGATTGGCATACTCTGTAAATGGAGAGGTGAGCTGCAGGGGCAATCCCAGCCGCCGTTCCCCGCGCGTTTCCTAGAACGCCGGCGTTTTTCACGAGCCAGCCGGCGGCGATACTAGCTGCATGCGTTCCGTGACCGTCGGAATCAAAAGGCGGGTCCTTTCGGCCATGGATGAAAGATTTAGCTCCGATGATTTTGTTATTGCACATGGCTGGTTTGAATTCGCAATGGCCTTTCCATTTAGTTGGGGGAGGGTGAGAGATACCGGTGTCTTTGAAGGAAGGATGGGTGGGGAAGATACCTGTGTCGAGGATTCCGATGATGGATCCTTTGCCAAAGTTGGCATCTTTCATGAAGCAGCTTTTAGGATGGAGGTTTAAGAAATCGGAGATGTGGGTGGTGTGGAGGGAGAGGAGTCTGTCCGGAATGATGTGGAGGACGCCATTGTTTTGCTCGAGGGAAACGGCTTCGTCGGCGGTCAGCTTTGCGGCGAAGCCGATGATTGCATTTCGGTAGGAGTAGATGAGCCGGGGTTCGCCGGAGGTTAAGGTGGAGGTGGGGAGGAAGGATTTGTGGTAGTTTAGATGGTCTTCTGCGGTGAAGAGATGGATGGAATTTGGTTTTCGGAGGTGGATGATGTAGGTTTCATGGCGGGGAGAGGTAATGGTGGAGTTTAAGATGGTTACTGGAAGAATTTGGCTGCAAGAAAGCTTGAAGAAGAAGAAGAAGTAGAAGAGTGGAAGAAGATAGTTCATTTTGAAATTGCTGAAAAGCTCGATGTGATTGGATGGTGGAGGAGAGTTAGGGTTTTAGAAGGATATATAAGAGTTGAAGAAGGGGGGGAAGGTTGGCGCCATGAATAAAGCATGGTGCTCAAAAACGCTACTTTGATGCGGTTACCATGTCGGGATTGTTGGGCTGGCTGGAGATCTATAGGGCCTCCGGCCTGGGAAGAGTACTCACAGTTTACACTTCGCAGTTTGCTGATATGAAAATAGAATTTTAAATAAAAATGCTTATCATACCATATAATTTTATTTATTTTACATATCTAAAAGTTTTACTTTTGGAAGATTTACATATGAAACACTCAATTCTTATGTATTTACATTATCTAGCACAAACTTCCATTTTTACACACGCTATCTTGTGACTCTTCTCCTATCATGAAAAAGGTGTATTTAAAATTTTCTTTAATAAAAATAATAATCTTTTTGATGTAATATAAAAGATTTGGCTGTTATAAATGTAAAAAATAAAATTTAGGCGATAGATATGTAAATAATTATATTTTGTCATAAATTTATGGATGAAAATATGTATCCCTTTTTAAAGAGAAAATTTTGCATATGAGGACTTCGCAGGTGCGAAGGCGAATGGCAGGGCACCACGTGGCAAGTTGGCCAGTGTACGGGGTGGCAGGGCCCACTTATCATGTGACGCCCCACCATTCGCCTCCTCATACATGCAGAGTCTTGATGCAATTTTTTTTTCCTTTTTAAAAGGGAGTGATGGTTATATTTTAAAATTTTGAGTGATATACACGTAATTATGAAAATTTCTGTGTGACCTAAATGAATACATAAAATTTATTAGTTATGTATGACATTATGTTACATACATACATACATACATACATAGATATATAGTATTGATATATATATATATATATATATATATATATATATATATATATATATATATATATATATATATATATATATATATATATATATATGTCCCTAATATTTTAATTGTCATACAACAGGAAAAACTTGTTATATTAATCCATCAAACATAGAAAATATACATTTTCATGATATATTTAAATCTCATTTAAATATTAAAAGATTATTTAAATAAACATAATATAAATTTCATAAATATCCTAAGAAGGTGAAAAAAAAAGATATCATAAATTGCAGGAGATAAACAGTGGGGAGAGGAGGAGAAGGTACGCTGCATTATATATATAAATCTTTCTATACGACGCAACGAGTATGTTAAATTGGATCCAAGCTCGTGCAGACGTTAGAATCCGAAGGGCTATTAATCAAGAAATAAAAGGGAAATTTACATACATATCACAAAATTCTTATGTATTTAGATATCTTATAACGCATTAATTTTAGAAGCTTGTGCATTAAAAAAAAATATTTCAATTTTTGGCGATTGTGTTATTTTTTATATAATGTTCAAGAATTGAGTGATATTTATGTAAATATAAATGTTAAGTGCTAGATGTAAATGACTTTAAAAATATTATATCTTTATATATCAACACCTATATTTTAAGATATATTTATATAACACTTAAAGTTTCAATAACATATAAAAAATATCACCGCCATTAATTTATTAAAAGTGAAATACACACTTTTTGTGCATTTAATTATGACATTAGTTTGTTTTAACGAGCAATATAGTGTCGCACTGATATTAAGAAAAATTATATTTTGTTTATTTTTTTTCAAAAAGTTATAGCAGAAATCTATGATTTACAATCTGAACTTGCCAAGTGAGGTGGTTGGTACCATAAAATCCTATATCAAACTTTTGGTGCTAGATAGTTAAATATATAAAAAAATTTATTGCAGAGTTTATGACCCATTGGTAGAGCAGCCTCTTTTGAAGATTGTAAGTCCCCTCAAATCACGGGTTTGAATCCACCACTGGTCAGTTTGCTGGTAGTGAGGGCAGTCCTCGAATAGTTAGGCACATGAGAGTAGCTAGAGACTTGTATAATAGTCTGCAGTAATTCTTTATAATATGTGTGTGTGTGTGAATTCCCAGAAAACAGACTATGCAGCATACCACAAGACTAATGAATAACCAAATTTGAAGACTCCTGTTCAGCTACTACATTACAATATATATATCAAGCAATCTTAAAACATAATTATTTAAACTCTAACAAGTCTCCATCTCCCTTCTCATTGCTCAAATAACCAAAAAATCTACACTATTAATATCATAATTGCATGAGCATATGAGTTTATCAAAATTAACTAACTTGAACAGCAATAAATCGCTCTGGAGAGAGCAACATGATCTTCCTTCCACTGAATGATCCCAACAGCATGCAGACCATACTCTTTTTATTTGATTTTCAACTTTAAAAATCTGTAATATAGATAGTTCAGTACGAAGGACGGTAAAGAAAACAATGCAGCTTTAAGGTCAATTTAATCATAAATAATTTCAGTACGATGGGCCAATTTAATCTGCCAGTTAACACAAATTTTTGGCGTGTAAAATATCTATTAATGACTGAAAATTCTATAATCGGCATTGTTTAGCACTTGTAAATATGAAACTCTTCAACATTTTGCAGTAAGTGAATAAATTCTTCTCTCATATTTATTCTCTAATCTTAACAATGACCAAGTGATGTTGGGCGCAGAATCGAAATTTTGTTAAAAGAAAATAAAATTAAGACAACAAAAACGAGCATCGCTTCCATCAATGATCAGAATTCACAGCACTGAGAGCAAAAGGCAGTTAATCAATCATATATGGGGCATTTACATACATGCCATCAAATTCATATGTAATTGCACATCTGACATCTAAACTTTTAATTTTATTATTTCAACCACCCAAATCTTTACATCACATAAAAATGTCACTCTTAGTTTTTAAAAGTGAAATTTACCTCTTATGCATAAAAGAGCTGAGGTGCCAGATATGTAAATTTCAAAAAAGAGCTGAGCTTCAAATTTATCATATCCTAATTCTCTATAAACAAGCCAAGGCAACAACAGACTAAAATTTATCATATTCCTCAAAAGGAGAATGCAGTAGAAATGGTCATTCTCCTCTATCTCAAGCATTCGATATCAAGAAGGAAGATTTACATGCAAACCAATTAATGCACCTATCTGAAGTAAGTTAAGGAATGAAAATGGTGGAAAATCTGAAGTTAAAAACTGCATACTAGTTACTTCACTTCGCAGTTCATAGGCACCAATCACAGAACATATAAGAAGGCAGCAGGAAGGCAGCTGCTCGGAGCTACACAAAAGGCTACGTGAAGAGCACGTCACTACATGATTGACTTTAAAGCAATCAAAAGGGATACCTTAATAAGTCATCTCCTTCAGAAATGTCATATTATAGGGACCTTCAAATAGAGTGTAAACGAGTAGACTCGAGCTTGAGCCACCCTCGAATTGAGCTTTGACTTTGATTAATTAATCAAGTTTGAGTTTGTGCTCAAGCTTAATTCTATGAATTTGAGCCGGCTTGTTTATTAAGAAAGAGAGGAAATAATAAATATAGTTTTGGGTATAAAAATCTTTTTTTAAACGAGCCGGTTGACAAGCTAATAAATCAAGTTGGTGTTGGCTTAAGTTTCACTTTTAAGTTCGTTGAGCGCAGCTCACTAGACATTTATTGAGCCAAGCTAAAGCTGGCTCATTGGTAGACTCGGCTCAGTTACACCCCTACTACTATCAAACGAAGACCCCCTCGCCCTCCATCTATTCACAACAATAAAATCATCCAATTAATTTGATCAAAGCAAAGAAAACATTAAATTTAAAGCAAGAAGATTTTGTTCATTTATTTGGTTTGATGTTTATTAGTATTGTAATTCCAATTAATTCCTTTCTCCTACCTTCAACTTCTTTGCTACTGGATCACTTAAATTCCATGCTCAGCATAAACTGTTCCCAATATTTAAAGCAAGAAACAAACCTCAATTTAAATTATACTGAAAATTTATTCAGTTTTACCAATAAACAATCTAGTCCTCTTCTTGATCCAGTGTTAAAAGAGGATCTATGATGCACCAACGCTCTTAATTGAGGTGACGTCTAGTGTCGGACATACGCCGGAAACGTGTTAGACACACCCCAGACACATACCAAACAAAGCCCCGACGCTTTTTATTTAAATAATATTAAAAAAAGATTAAAATAATGTTGAAAAAGGGACACACAGCTGTGTGTCCCTTTTTTAGTGAATTAAAATTAAAAAAATATACTTGTTTTAAACAATAAACATATATGATAGTTATTTTATTATTAAAATTAAAAAAAAAGCAATTTATTTTTTATTTAAAATTTAAACGTATTAAATCCAACATTAATATCAATTAATATTAAACAAAAATTTTATGAATGTTAATGTAATTACATTTCTTATTTTCTCGTGTATTATTCTTAATGTTTTATTTATTTAATTTTTATATATTTTTTAAGTAATTTTTATTATAACAGTGTGGTTGTGTCCTATATTTTTCATGATAGAAGTGTCTGTGGCTGCGTCGTGTCCATGTCACCGTATCCCTATCCTTATCCATGAAACATAGAAGAGAATTGTTGAGTCCAAATTTAGTATCAATAGCAACCTATTTTGAGAGCTTGCCAATGAAAATTCAAATTAATTCTAAATCAGCAGCCCCCTTCAGTCTAAACCCTAAACTAATCCACACATCACTCACTTTCCTCCACATTTCCAGAAAGGCGCCAAAAAATACCCTTTTACATGCTCTTCGCTAAGAAAAGCCTCAGTCCTCAATTTATGTTGGATGAATAATGTTGAGCAGACTTGGCGCAAGGCTCTAACACAACATGAAGAAAATTTAGGAAGATTTACATAATACCAATCAATTCTTATCTATTTACATATCTAACAACTAAACTTCAATTTTTACATATATGCCACGTTATCTATACATGAAAAGATGCATTTCACCTTTTAAAAGTTGAAGTAATAGTACTTTTTGTGAAAATTTGGAAAGAATTTTATTTCTTGCTCACTCAATGCGTCTCTGTATGTATGTATGTATGTATGTATGTATGTATGTATGTATATATATGTATATATATATATATATATGTGTGTGTGTGTGTGTGTGTGTAATGTTGCCAGCATATTGGTCCACAAAATACAAAATAGAAATCCTTTTAAATTAGAAATTTATAAAAGTAGGAAATATCCAATAAAAGAAAACACAATTAGTAAAATATATTCTGAGAGAAGAAAATAAATTCCTTCCTAATCAAGCATGATGATGGGCACTTATACTTTAGATGTGATATGGAAGATTTGGGTAGTATAAATATAAAAAGCAAAGTTTAGGAATTAGATATGTAAATATATAAGAATTGGGTAGTATGTATGTAAATGCCCCGAGAATTTATAGAGGGACTTCTAAGAGAATCTATAAAGAGAGTTGTGAAAGAAGTTATAAAACATAAAACAAATTTTTATCGCTTACACACAAACAGAGATGGATCTAACAAAATTTCACAATTTTCTAAAATGTGCTTGTAACTTTAGGCAACAAAATAGGCCCTAAGCTATGTTCATATAGTGATGATGTCTAGACCAATTCTAAATTTCATTAAAAATAGGAAGATTTACATACATACCACTCAATTCTTTTCTATTTACATGTCAAACACCTAAACTTCAATTGTTACCAACATGCCACCTTGCCCATGCATGGAAAGGTACTTACGGTATTTTTCATGTGATATGACAGATTTGGGTGGCATAAATGTAAAAAAATAAAGTTTAGGCGTAAGATATGTAAATACATAGGAATTGGGTGATATGTATATAAATGCCCCAAAAAAAAAGATCAATTGACATAGAAAAGGCTTTTATGTGTTTATGCAAAATTACTTGACAGTACAGAGAGGAAACCATGCTTATAAAATTTATGTAGGATATCACCAAATAAGTTGTAGTGTGCATTCTCTGCTATTGTTGTTTACCTGATGATCCAGAAGAGCAACTCAATCCTTTAGCATTTCACTGAGAGGGTTTTCCACCACCAGACCACCATTTGGGGATGGTGTGACCGGTGCATTACCCATAGGAGGTTTCGTCAAAGATTTTGAAATGACGCCCTGCACCTCCAAGGCCTCCAGTGCAGCCTTTTCCTTAGCTTTCTTCGCTCTCTCTACGACATCTTCCTACAATTGAACAACCTTTTATTGAACCAGCTTCAAGAAATGAAAATGAGAAGAAGATAAATTTTACAGAGTTTCACAATTGAAATGAAAATTTTTATTCAATAATAGTACATTGCTTAAATTTTGCATTATCAAGGATATAGAATGACTCTCAGATTACATTTTATTTCCATTTTGTTTAGAACCCTTCTTTGAATATTTATTGATAATTAATGCAGAAAGATTCACATCCGAGCCATAGATTTTTTAGAAATGTGTCAAAATAGTTCCCTAACACTTTGTATGGGGTCAATTTTGCCCTAGAGTTCATAGAAGTGTCAATTTTGTCCCATTTTTTTAAATATGGGCTGAAATAGTCCCAGAGAATGACAATTTCATCCTCAATTAAAAGAGTTTGGGGACTATTTAACACTTTTTAAACACTAGGGCTACAATAGCCCATACAAGTAGTATGGGAACCATTTTGGTACTTCATTAGTAGGATTTTTATTCTTGCATTAAAAGCTTGCATTCTCTAGACATATTTTCAAGGATGGAATGCTTCTCAGATTATATGTTTATTTCCATTTATTGAGAAACCTTCTTTGAATATTCATTGGTAATCAAAGCAGTGGGGTTATGAGGATGGTTTTCTTTGAGCTATTTATTCAGAATTCAACAAAGTAAACAAAAGCCCCTTTCAAATTTATTGTTTATACAATCTAATATCAGCAGCATATATTCAAAACTAACTTATCCTAAGCTACCAAAAGCTTCCAATTAAGTTTCCTCAGAAATTGAAATCTAGGAGTATAAGAACCATCAAGGATTGATAAATAAAAGTAATTATGAATTTTCAGGTTTTTCTTTACAAAATACTTCCTAAAAAGGAGAAAGCTAGACAGGAAAGTGTAAGCACTTCAATGTGTTCATTTCACCATCATAAAATATTTGGAAAATTTAGATACATGCCACACAATTCTTATGAATTTACATATCTAACACCCAAAGCTTGATATTTACACTTCGAATACCTTAGTGGCATTAACCTGTCTATGAAAGGTGTATGTCACTTTTAAAATATTGTGATTGTGATATTTTTAATGTGATGTTAATGACTTGAGTGGTATGCATGTAAATATGAAAATATAGGTGTTAGATATGTAAATATATAAGACTTGTGTGGTATGTATGTAAATGCCCAAAAAATATTTTCGTAGAAGTTTTTCATACTTAGACAAACAGTATAACGGTGCTAGTACGGTGACAAGGCAATGAAGAAAAATATATCTCAACATGGAACTACAGTGCCTAAAAAATAGAGCAATTTTGAAAGAACAAACACAATCATACCCGAGAAATTAAGAAATTACACGTCTCTTAAACAAAAAAAACACTCTAGTAGAAACGGTTGATATTCAATACGTAATATAAATCTATGAGAACTGAACATAAAAGCAAGAGAACCCAAAAAAGGTACAAATGTAAATCACATGATTGCTTATTTTTTATTTTTATTTATTTTTTTAATTTGATAAGTTCAAGATTCAAATCCTAGCTTATTGAGAATTCCGTGGCTCAATAGATAGACCACCTGGAGCTCAAGGAATTACACACAGATTTTGTAAAATAAACAAAATATAAGGATCTAAAGAAGGTTGGAAGAAGACGGGCGTGAATAAGATTATAATCAATATATTTTAGGGGCACTTTCATACATACCACCCAATCCTATGTATTTACATATCTAACACCTAAACATCGTTTTTTGGATTTTGACTATCCAATTCTTTTATATCACATCAAATGCCACCATATGAACCTTTAAAATGTGAAAAACACCTTTTCATGCATAGGAAAGATGACCTATATGAAAAAATTGAAGATTAGGTGTTAGATATGAAAATACATAAGAATTGAGTGGTGGTATGCGTGTAAATCTTCCTATATTTTATGCTGAAAAGAGTTAACCAAAAAGGGTTACTTACATACATACCACACAATTCCTATGCATACACCTATCTAACACCATTTTTTTTAATATATTTACATTCATAAAACTCAATTCTTTTATATCATAATAAAGAATACCACCGTTATTAACACTAAAAAAGTGAAATACACGTTTTGAATCTTTCATTTCACATAAAAAAATAACACTGTGACTAATTTCTAAAAATGAATACGCCTTTCCATGTATATACAAAGTACTATAAAAGTAAAAATCAAAATTTAAGTGTCAGAAAAGTAAATACATAAAAATTTTGTGGTATATTTGTAAATCTTGCTTAAAAAAATTATATAGCACTAAAAGGAATGACACTACACGTCTCAATATGTCATGAACAAAGGGAGGGCCAAAAGAAGTTCGAGTCACCTGAAAATCTTGTACTTGTTTTTGCTGCTCAGCTTGCCATTGACCGAAGAAACTTAAGACCTCACCAACAGCAGAACCCAACCGTTCGTTAAGTGCCTCTGCAAAAGCTTTTCCCAAAAAGAATGCATCCAGAACAGCTTTACTGTCATTATCGCCTATCCAACGGTCAAATATTATCGATCAGTATGAAGGCTATTGTGAGTTATCTCACAAAATATTATGATTATCTGATTTAGAATTTACTAATCAAAATTACTCCACATGGCTTAATTTTTTAGGATAAAGCAATCATATTGTTTTAGATAATAAAATATCATGTTTTAATAAATGTTTTGAATCCCAATATGTTTGTTAATCACACCTAAGAAATAGAAGGTAAGAAGTGAGAGAGAGAAAGAGAAAAAAGGAGTAAATAATGTAAAGTTGTATTTATGCCCCTGTTTTAGTAGGCGTTGTACAAAATATTATAGATATTTTACATATGTGGACCCAGAGCATGGCTATCTAAGGTTTAGCTGATTGGACTGGCGAGCCCTTACTATGTGTTGTTGGTCGGCTAAACCAAAGAGGCCAGACAGTTGGCTTTATCTGATAAGACTGTCGGTCGGCTAGACTTGATGTTCTCGGTTGATTGAACTTTTACGAGCAAAGGGTCGGCAAAATGGCCTTGGTTGGCTCAGATCAACCCGATCAACTGATAAAATATGGTCACCGACCCCCGATCCCTAACAAGGAGATCATGTTGGCAGGGCAAGACTAGGCTATCGAGCAGAGGGTGAATCACCGTAATCCGATAGGTAAACGCCCTTAGAAGAAGAGGTCTTAAGGGATGGCTAAGATTTGTCTCTTTGTTTCTTGATGCGTTCGAGGAGGCTGTTAGACATCTCCAATAGAATTGTAAGACCTGAGGGGTTAGTTTCATTATGGCGAATGGTCTGATTTCCCTTACACTCCACTTCTGGCCGAATGCTCAGAACCGCTCGATTGCCTTTGTTAATCTTGGACGTGACATTTATGATCGAACAATTAGACTTCTGAATCTCCCATCAGTGGGTCTTACTTTGACATGTCTTGCCATGTTTTTGCCATCAGATTTCCTCAAGATTCGTGCTAGCACTTTTTCGTATACACATTTAGTCATCTGATTTTCTTGCTTCTTGAAAGTCGTGCTACGATAAGAATATAAAAAATTAATGCAAAAGATAAATCTTATTTATGACAATTCAATTATTCAATCATTAAACTCTCTGAGTTTATGTACCATGTGTTTCTATGAATAGGGTGTGAAGTGTTGATGTTTCTCATTTCCTTCCCATCTTCCCCTTGCTTTGGAATGCCTGAACCTCGGGCATTACCATGGTGGACGGAGTGGCGACGGGATCCAATGCCTTTGAATGGGCAGCCTCCTTGAAGGCTTTCAAAGAGATGAAGTTGAAGCCTCAATTGGAGGGAGAGAAGAAGAAGGTTGTGTCGAAGAAGAGGAAGACACTTGATCAGGAGGATCGGGTGGGATCATTCGATTAGCTCCTTGGCTGACAGCGAAAAGTGACTTGAGCGGAGGGCAAAGATCAGAGGTCGATCGATTGATCCTCGTGTTAAGCGGTTGGGTCCTCCTACCAAGCCATCAATTTTGTCTCTGAAGCTCAAACCTAGGATCCGGCCCGCTGATCAGGCAAAATAAGAAGTGACTAGCATGGTGGTGCCACCATGGGTGCAAGGGACAGTCGATGCTCCGTCGCCAATGCCGACCATGGTGTAGGAGAAGGCAGATGAGGGCGAGGTGTTTTTATCCTGTCCGAATGGGATCAAATCCTTAGAATGACGAATTTCGATCCTACTTGTCTATTTTTTAATTTTCCTGAAATTCTTATTTATGATGTCATTTGGTGCAATCCACCTTGTTAGAGATCATGATTGTTGATTCCCTCTCAAGAGATCTTAGCGTGGATCCAGCTGAAGCTTGTCGCACCAGCTGTTGTGGATCAAGGATCGCCTAGAAACAACCGGCTCCCAGGCGAGAACAAAGGGATTAACCGTCTAAGAGGCGTCGGTGAGGCTCTTTGGGAGGCGACCGGCAGATGCCAAATTTCACCCGGGTTGCTGGCACACCACCTGCAAGAGATGGAGGCTTCCTTCTCCCAGGCAACAGGGTTTCACCAAGCCGAAGCGATGTGTGGGTTGCTAGTCTGCGTTAAGGTCGATCAAATGAAAGAGAAATGGTCACCCTCCAATTAGAGACAACCGCCCTTCGCACAGAGTTTGTTGGGTCCATGCGGAGATTTGTCAGGTAGACCACTTCACGTCAGGGGTGAGGTTTTGTACAAAAAGTTGTTTCAGTGAGGGTTTGTCTCGACTGAAGCGATGAAAGATATTCTTGTAAAGTATTGTTGCTCGAAGTAGCTTTCGAGCGACACTTTGTAAGCTTTATTTTATAAAATAAAATTTCATTTTATTGTCTCGAAACATGTGTCGACGTGACTCCTTATCAGCATGATTTTGGGTGGCTAATTACACTTTTGCCCCTATGATGATTTAGCTTTCTTCCTCACCCTATAAATAGAGTCCATATTTCACTGTCTCACGTGACTATTCCATTCTCTCTTCTAGTTTCTTATTTTCCCCAAGCTTTCTTCCCTCTATTTTCTCCAAATGGCTCCCAAGTTCTCTCAAGAACTCTTCGGCTCGATTCTAGTAATGGAGCCGTCCACCATGATTGCAGACCAAGTGGAGCCCCTTCAAGAAACTAGTGTTTATGATCAAGCCATCCAACTCCGAGCGGTAGCAAATCATTACCGAGCAACATAGAATTTCAAGTCAGATCTCGTGTTCTATCAAAGATCAGTTCAAGTATGGGCTTCGGTTACCATGTGCCAAGAGCACCGATCAATTTTTAACCATTACGACATTATTCCCGCTTAAGTACTATCGAACTCCATAGTAGTGATAATGACGTACGTAACTTTTTGTCATGGATGGAGATCCCTTGATCGACGGACCATTGAACTGTATGTTCACATTCAGTGTTGGTTGGGATGGATATGTAGAATTATCAGCCAGCCTGGGCCGGAGAACAAAATAGAAGACTAAAAGGCGTGTTTTATGATCGGCTCCTGCACTAGCAGTTGGTAGATCCGCGTCCTTCCGTCGGAAGGTGCTATGAAGAAGGTGAAATCTCTACCTAGACATCTTAAGAGTCTATGGAGCAATGATCGAAGGTTGACACCTATCGACTTTCTAGAATCTTGAATCACAAGTACTTATATGAGTACTGTTGTCGAAGAAATGCGGGTCGATGATAAAAATAAAAAATTAAAAAAAATAAAAATAATAAACTCTGGGCGAACTCAAACGCACAAAAAATCATCGAGAGAAAGAGGTTATCACCCATGCTACTGCGAAGAAACCTCGAGGAAAGTCTGCCCCTCCCAAGCTGTGATGGTGAGCGCCCGCGCCCGCCCTAAAGTTGAAGCTATTGTCAGTAGATCGGTGTTTGGGATCATTTCCGTCGAAGCCAACACCAAAGGTGCAGAGTTTTAGTTTCTACCTCTCAAGCCACTTTAATTGACAGACAAGTTTCTACTAGCGACTTGACCATCATCTAAAAGAAAGTTTAACCCTCTTTTTTAGGTGTAAATACTTTGGGGACATGTCATAAAGGGTCCCAGAAGACGCCGACCAACCGTCACAAAGCACAATCCTCAGCAGAGAAAGCAGAGGCAAGATCGACTACCCCTTGACCGTCCAGTCCATCCTTCATCGATTTAAAGGCAAGAGGTGAAGCAAGCCAGTCGTCCCCTATCACCTAAATTGAAACCAGATTCAAGTTCGAGTTTGAGCTTCCCCCCGAGAGGGAAAGGCTCCCACTATCGGTCCAAGTACTGTGCCACCTCCTCTTTCCCTTAAGAAGCAGAAGGGTTCTCTTCTAGAGTGAATTCCTTTGTAGGATGAGGATGCAAAGGTATGAACTAGTCCGGACGAGAGACATGCCATGAACAACACCAAAATGGACTGGCATTTTGATTCCCCGATCGTAGACTATCATTCGGTTCTTGCCAAGATCATCTGGTCCTAAGCTTTTGCAATGCCCCCGAGGAAGCTAGAACGCTCGGAGCCTTATCCTCTAACCTATCGGTATAATTGATGGTGTGGCAGGCCTCACACCTTCAATCCATGATCTACGACCGAGCGGAGGGAAAATGGCTTGCAACGGAAGATAAAAGTGGTTAGACCTTCGAGAGTTTGCAATGCTCCTCTCTGCTTTAGAGGAGGACGAAGAGGTTGACAGCTCTCTGGCAAAAGAAGAGGATGAGGAAGGCGCCGATGAGGAGAGCGAAGAGGGGGAAGGTGTCATCGAAGACAATGGGGAGTCCTCAAATGCTTGAGGCTTTTCATTTTCCTAAACTTGTATTTTCTTTAAGCATTTTAAAAAGCAGATGTTTTGTATAAAGAAACTTTTGTAACTTTTTCCCCATGGAAATGAATATAAGTTCTATTGGTTGGTTGATAAATTTGTCTCACAATTTTTTCTTATTATGTTTTTTCTTTACTTTGAGATAATTGCTCATGATGAATGTCTGTGTTGGTCGATCAATTAGTTTTTTTGATATTGCCTTTGGTCAGCACTGGTGTGTTTACCGCCCTGTTGGCCGCTTAGAGTTGCGTCTCTTTTTTTTTTATTTAATTTAATGGATATATGTATATTAGTTTTGAAAATAAGATTTTTAAATTTTAAAATATTAGAATGAGAAAGGACGGATCTCATTCGTTTAGCAGTTTGGATGAACGAGCGTAATATCCGAGTAACGCATCTATTCCGAAGAATGATACACCCTACTCGACAATATCGCTCGATCAAATAAACCACAAAATTCATGACATCCAGTTCGATCTCGCGAACCTTTATGTGGACCGGATAAATTCCCTATTTAATACAAAAGAATTAAATAGGATTTATATTATCCGGGTCTTTAAAACTCCCTATAGATGCAGTTCTCATAGTTAATTACCCTCAAATGACCGAAGTCACTCAGAGAAGCTCTCGATTTAGATCTCGGGTTTATCTTCACGAAGTCAAGAGGTAGGGTTTTCAACAAAATTTGATAGTAGGAAATCCAATAGGTGAAAGGCGCAAGGAGGAACAGTTATTTCGAGTCAGAAGGAAAGAAGGGTAGGGATGTCACGGATCTCAAAGAGGACTCGAGGACGTCCTGCACTATCCTATGGTTGAGCTTTAAATTTTGGAAAGAGATTTATTTTAATTTCAATCCCGCAAATTAATTATAGGAATTATGTTTGCATAATGTCACGATTATGCAAACTACCGAAAGACAGGAGAGCTTACGTCGTTTCGGACGACAACCTCCGAAACCTACAGAGAGTTAGAGCATTATATCGCACAGATGACCTACAATTTTATATTATGATATTTTTAATTTAATCGCAACGAGCCAAAACTCGACCGCTATATTATATGTATAGAATTGTAATTGTTTATGTTGTGGATGCTTACGCAAATATACGTATCGTATCAAGTAATATGAGACTACAGTGAGTCACTGGTTATCGATCCCACAAGTGAAATAGAAAATTAAATAACAACTAATTTTAAAATAATAATAATAATAATTTTAAAATAGTATACGAAAATTTGAATTCTAAATTTAAGCGTAATAAAGTAAACTAAGTATTTTAATTAGGTAACTTAACTAAGTTAGAAAAATTAATACGTATTGAAAGTGCGGGAAATTAAACTAATTGCTTAAATAAGTCTTAACTATTCGGAAAAGTATCTTTCACTCGTTTAGAAATTTAAGTGATTGATGAATTTAAATAGATAATTTTAAGCGTATTGTGACAAATAGGAAGCATTCATATTCTTTACCCTTTCTAGTCAGGTGTAAAGAATATCGACTAATCCTATGTTTGATTATCGAATCTGCGGCTAGTCGGGAGGATACCGACCGCCACTTCGAGCTCCCACGTTCCCTCGCCCGAGGCTAACATCTACACTTCGTCTCAAACAATGTGACCGAATTGAATATTTTAATCGTCACACTAAAATCGCTCAATTCTACGCCAAGTGATATTATTTCCTATTTATTCGCACCTTCCTTCCAAGGCTTTGAATTCCGAATATCCGATGTAATTTTTACTATAGTTGATATTCAACATATTTTAACAAATCAAATGGCGATTTGAAAGTAAATTAAGTTTTTAAGTAAAAATTATCACAATTTATTAATATTTAAAAGATACTTATTTTTAATTCATCTAGTCACTTAATTTCATAAACGATGAGAAAGACTAATAAACTACTCGAATGCATTGGAACTAAACTAAGCATGGATTTCATTTAAAGTTAAAAACAATAAATACTTATCTCGATTTATCCCAGCAGTACTCCTCGTAGCCTTTTCGACTCTTCCTTCCAAGATGCAGTAAGACTCACTAAAAACTCACTAACTCACTAAAGACTCACTAATTACACTAATTAAGACTCTAAAGACTGCTCACACATAAGTAAAAGACTCTTAAGACAAATTGACACACACAACACAAAATAACACACTTAGAAGCTGAATTTCGGCTTCTATATGAGAGGTGAGCAAAGGACCAAGAGGTGTGTAAGCATCCCTTCAAAAGTGTCAGTGTTCAATGTATCTGCGCCATTTAAGCCTAGCTCGCCGTCGATGACTAACTACTCATTGTCGGCGAGAGCTCTGAAGGTCTTCGAACCATACTATCTCATTGTCTAGCGACTCAAGACTAAATTGCATTATTTTCTTCTTTTTGCTCCAAATCCGCTCCTTTTTATGATTTTTGCTTTATCACCTAAATTTACATTCCTGCAACAAAATAAAGAAAATACATTTCTTTAAAGTGCTAATTTCATCAAAAATAGGTATGAATTCTTAATAAAATTTTCAGATGATCACACAATGAGGTTGTCAGAAGCCTAAAAGAACAGTGTGAGGATTTATGTCGCGGCTGGGCTGATTACTCGAAATCCTAAGGCTCATTATTTAAATCCAAAGAAGGGAACTTTATTGATGTCGACACTGAGTTTTCTTGAAGAAGATCATGTCTGATCAGCCGTCTTCAAGCTCCACGTCGTAGTAGGAATCGTAGTTTAGATTTAAAGTCTTAAGTTAAAGTGAGCATGCTAAGTCGTTTATTTCATTTTTATTATCATTTTATCATGAATAGATGGAGTGTGTACAGAATGATGATGGATGTAGCAAAGAAAACGAGTATACGAGGAGCGTCTTATAACGAAGTCTAAACAAGAGACATGTCATGCTAAACGAGAGTATACTCAAGTTTATGCGAGAAGTAACATGCTTATAACGAGTGAAACATCGTTGAGCGAGAGAAAGTACGTGAAGTGTAAAACATGCTAGCAAGAGAAAGTACGAGTAGTCAGAAACACTTGCTAAGCAATGATAACAAGAAGGAAAGTAAAGACTGTCTCGAGAGTATCGATATTCATTATCCTCACAGCATTATTACTCGTTTATTATTTTTTTTATATATTTTTCTTATTTCATAGCAGATTTATTAGTACCAAAAGAGCGAGGAGTAGAAGTAGTAAGTGAAAACAACCTACCTAAACAGAGTGTACTATGGTGTGTACAAAGAAAGTAAAGTCCGGAAACTCAACAAGAAAAACGAAGGAAAACGGCAGAAAGCGATGAAAATCACGAAGAAAATTAAGAAAGTCGGAAAGAAGAAAAGAAACGTCCGTAGAAAACTCCGAGAAAAGCCACAAACGAGAACAAAACAAAACCGTAGAATACTGCAAAAAGCACCGTGAGAAACCCACAGACAACCCGCTAAACTCATAGCGAACCATGAGAAATCCTTGGGCCTCTAGAAAGAAAGACCCGTAAGCACGGTGGTGTTTCGGACTCAGAGCTGTGCTAATGTCCGGACTTCGATCGTTGACTACTGGACCGACTTTCTGCAGGCGCAATTCTAATCCGACTCGAATAGCCTAACCGTGACCTTTATAAATTTTCACGCATTTCATTTTTGGTTTTCATGCAAGCAAATCAGTAAGTGAGTAGAGTGCGTAGTAGATTGAGAGTAATTTTGTATTTTTCAAACATATGTATTTTTTGTTTTAAAACATTTCAATCATCGGCCGACTATCCCAAGTAGGCTAGTGCCTACGAACATTGGGATCGTCTGCGGTAGAAACCCCAGGACGGTCGAACCGTTTGTGATTCTCGCTCTACTCTCTACGCAGTCTCCGAGTCGGCGGCCCCATTCTATGATTCTCGTAATTTTTCTCGTTTTCAGCCTCATCCATGTCCCCACCGCACTTACAAGCTGCTTGATGGCCCCATATATAACCCAAGGAGGTTATATACGCACACCTACACGTCCCCCGTAGGTAGTGTCTGCCAAGAAACAAGTGCAAACTAGTGACGAGAGGTCGAGGAAGGAGGACGGAAAGCGGCTCACTTAACACGATTTCGAAAGAAGTGAGTCGATTTCCAATAATCAGAAAACACGTAAGTCACCCTGGACTCCCGACCGACCTCACATGTCCTGGAAAAAGGACCTAAAGACACCACGACGCTCTCGAAGAGGATGAGGACTAGACCCCTAGGGAACACACCCATTTTCCCAAACAATGATCGTAAAAGCATGACAAAAAGATGAAGACATTGACTAAGTCCTGTACTCTGGGCCACTGCTCGGAATTCCTCCAAACCACGGGCTCGGGACTCAAGCTATAGCAATAGGAGAATCAATGATCTTTTAATACATAAGAAAGAGAATGGACAAGCCGTAAGCCACCAAACTAGCATCAATTCCACCAAATAAAACTTCCAAGACATATTTCAAATATCGTGCTCAATTTATTCCCCACAAGTAAGCTAGGAAGTTCTTCCAAATTTCATTAAATCAATTTCGTAGACAAGTATAGCAAAGAGGAAAGCCACCATCACAACAACCACCCCAATAAGGCTCTCGGCCAGGGCTAAAATCAGGAGCAAAGGCGCACGGCCCAAGCTACAATAAAGAGGCAGTAAGGCCCCGACAATTCAAATCGCCACAATGAGGCTCACGGCCAATCCCAATGAGAGGACAAGCCCCATCAAATCAATTCAATTCCAAGCTCATAACAACATGTATAAAGGTATTAACCAAATAGCCATGGGATTTGGATTCACATATAGCCACACTTAAGCCAATTCAAGACATGGACCCGAGCCACCATTAAGCAACCGACCTACCACGAGGCCAAAACCCGAGCCCTCGAGGAGCTCCGAATAAGGGTGCAACTGAGCCATCTATACCAGTTCAATTCATCACGGATAAATAAGAATAGATCCACTAGGTAACCAAGCAATTCAACCCACCCATAGCTTAAACAAAGCACAAAACCGGGCCCCGTATAGACCTAAACCCGAGCCATTCGAAGGCTGCACCGGGGGAGGCTGCAGGAACAGCAGGGACCAAAACCGAGCCCCAACATCAAGTGCAAAGGGAGCAGCTGCAAGAGCAGCCAAACAGAAAACCGAGCCCCCAAATCAAGAACAAAGGGAGCAGCTGCAAGAGCAACAAAACAGAAAACCGAGCCCCCAAACCAAGAACAAAGGGGCTAGCTGCTAGGCAGCAAAACACAAAAAACCGAGCAGCAGCAAGGCTTGAAACAGCCTCAAAACCGAGAGAAAAACAAGGCTCAAAATACCCCAGAATCGAGAGAACAACATGGGTCAAAACCGGAAAACAAAGCCAACAAAAACAGCTCCCAAAGCTCTTTTAACATGAAATAAAATTTACTTTCAATCAGGCTCACCATGAGCCAAAGTAAGACTTAGAATATAGCTAAACATGAAGCTTAAACAAGCATTTCCATTCATCCAACATATCAAAGTGTAGAGCATAGGTGTACTTCGAACAAAAGTAAGCATAAAGCTCTATTAGATCAACTCAAACTTTCCTTAGCATGCTCCTAATAAAGAAGAATCAAAAGGAGCAAAAGACAGGCTCCACATGCATATGAAAGAAACAAAAAGGCTCATCTATGTTTCATAAAAAAAGTGAGTGAAGAGCCCCATTCGAAACACTTGCAAGAGGAGCCAATAGTTCGCCATCAAAACCAAACCTACTACATGCTCATATTTCCATTTTTAACATGCTTGAGTAGTAAAATGTCCCCCAACTCTTAACACCACAATCATACTAGCATGCCACTAGAGACAGGGAGCAAGAAACCATCACTTAAGCAAACAGATAACACATTCCATGGCATACGAATGCTCAGCCGAAACGACAAGCAGGGAGAACCAAGCCAACTGCAGAAAACCGCAGCCACCTCAAGCCAAACAGAGAAGGAGGGGAAGGGAGGGAGGCATACTGGGTAGTGTAGAGCACACGAGAAAAGCAAAGACAACCAAGCTCCACTCCAACACCAATTTCTCAAGAGGAGGCAAGCAACCGAACGATCAACCAACCCTCAATCCATCCAAGAACGGAGCCTTTAGAGGCGAAGGAGGGAAAGGAAGGGCCGCCCCTTACCCGCGAGCCGGACGCAAGTGGGGAAGAGTCGGGAAGAAGGCGACAAAATGCCATGCAGTAGAGCCGAGGCTCGGCAGCAAGGGCAAGAGTCGAGCGGGAGACAGAGCTGCGAGCGGGAGATCACGCGAGGTGACCCTCACACAGGATAACACTCGAGCAGGTATGGGGAGAACCACGCGGGGCTCGAGAGGGCAACGGCTACAAGGAAGAGACGTGCTCGAGCGCGGGAGAAGGAGGGAACGGGAGCCCTCATCGAACGAGCGAGAGAGAGAGCCAGCCGATCGAACGTGTAAGGGTTAGGGCTTAGGATAGAAAAATAGGTTTTAAAATATGTATATATATAATTAATTTTATTAAAATAAGCCCAAAATCGCAATTTCCGCTCCCGAGCAGGCGATCGTCGCAAATTAAATATCAATTTTTGGCAGAAACGACGTTCCGGACGCAACGGCGCAGTCCGTTTCGTCATCCGAGGTCGTTCGGGCAACCTCGTCGACGATCGCGTCGAAAGTGCGTCAAATTCGGTCTAGCTGAAATTCTGACTTTGATGTCGCTCACTCTGGCATTCTGACCCTGATCTTGATCCGTTGCGGAGAATTTGAAGACGTCGAGGCCGTGGCTCGAGAAATTTGTGCTCGGCAGTGCAGAAAATGTGCACGAGGCTATCCTAAGGTCCAGTGGTCGCATAGGAACTCAATTTGAGTCCTAACGCTAATTCCAACCTACCCGCCGTGAGCTAGAGGTCGGAATTCCGTCCGGGACTCCAAAAGAGTGTCGAAGTGGTTTCAAGCATTCTAAAGCGAGGTGGGTCCAATGCTAGGAATCTAAGATCGTCGGGGAAGCTCCTAAAGCTAGAACCCTAAATCCTAGGAGAAAAAACTAAACCTCAACAAAAGTGAGGTCAACACGCCCGGCTCAAGATTTACACTTCTCGTATCCTATTTTCTTGGTCAGGTCGTCGCCACAAACGAGTTGCATCTTTCTTCAAGCTTATTTGCATACATGCCACCCAATTCCTATGTGTTTGAATATCTAACACCTTAACACTATTTTATACATTTAAACCACAAAAAACATTAATATCACATCAAAAATACCATTATTTTTATTTTTTAAAAAGTAGAATACATCTTTTCATGTATAGATAATGTGATATATACATGTCAAAATTGAAGCTTAGGTATTAGATATGTAAATACATAGGAATTGAGTGGAATGTACGTAAAACCTAAACAATAAACAAATAAGGGAGCTAGGTCAATGTTTTTTGTAATTTTTAATTTCTTATTTTTTATTTTTCTATATTTTAGTTTTGTTTTCTCGAAAAGTTTGTTTTCTCACTTAAGCTTATTTGCATTAAATAAAGGAAATTTGAGCATATTTAATTATTTTTGCGTTAATAAAAACAAAACTATCTTAATTTTAAACTAGTTTTTAATTTTGTTTTATTTTATTTAAATTACATTTTTAATTGTAGCTTATATTGAGTTCTAAGTCAAAATCGACCGTTAAACGAGCATCTATCATTTTTTTAACCTTTTTAATTAGCTATTTGATTGTTTTCAGTTGATTATATAAAAATTAATTTAATTTTAAATTAATTTTTAATCATATTTTATTTATAATTTATATCGGGTTTTTAACTCACCTTTATTTAGTATTTTACAATATTAATAAAAAATAATTTATATTTCTTATATATTTTAAAATATATGATTTTTAAATAATATCCTAAATACAAATATGTGTCGCATGTGCATTCAAATAAATTCATAATTCTTATTTAGATTGGATTTAAAAATTACTATACAATTTTCATGTTATAAAATTTAGTGAAATGATTATAGTATTGATAATAAAATATTTATAAAATTAATTCGAGCAATATTCTTTTTTAATATCTTTTTTACAACATATTTTTGTCATTTTTCTTTTAAATTTTAAAAAAAATGTAAAATCATCAATATCAGTCTAATTTCTGGATAAAAATGATTGACTTTATTTTATAAATGATTAATTTGTACACCCATTAAAAAAAAAATTATGGCTCTACCCCTGCTTGTGAGGCACTATTATGACAACAAATCATATATCAATATTGTGCATAATATCATGCAACATATGTACAAAACATATTGATGTTTATAAATACTTTATAAAAAGAGAAACTAGAGGATGCTCTCATATGTAATCCATATTTAATCACAGGCGAACAAGTTATGGATCTTATCACTAAAGCATTATCAGTGCCAATTTTCAAAAATGATTGGGCAAAGCTTGGAATGGATAACAGTCATTTATTTGCATGAGGGGAAGTGTGAAATGTGTGTATAATTTTCAGATATTAAGAGATTCACTAAGACTTTCATCCCATTTTCTTTCCCTCCTGCAACCGCGTCATTGATCCATGGATCTCTACTATCTACTCATTAATCTGTAGACTA
This sequence comes from Papilionanthe hookeriana x Papilionanthe teres, assembly GCA_022702705.1. Taxonomy (NCBI): domain Eukaryota; kingdom Viridiplantae; phylum Streptophyta; class Magnoliopsida; order Asparagales; family Orchidaceae; genus Papilionanthe; species Papilionanthe hookeriana x Papilionanthe teres. The sequence continues at coordinate 83,806,480 of CM040425.1, forward strand.
TTGGAATTATTCTACGATAACATTATTCTACTACTAAATCATCAATCCATGGACAATTCCGATTGTTATGAAATTATTATTCCTTAATTTTATAAATTTCCTATTATGAACTCTCATAGGATCACATATATATTACACAAAAGTTGAATGAAATTCTAAAACAATTCACTTCAATAGTCCAATTCCAATCAATCTTATCTATTTATCGAGTGTTTGGTTCAAAATGATTGAGATATTTAGCTAAAATTCTACTTAACCATGATATGATGGAGGCAATGAATGGTCTCAAAGCACCTTGAAGAATACTAGTGGTGCTAAATCCCACATGGAAGAGGCATTCACAATTATGAGAGTGAACACTTAATCGAAACTTCTATGATTTTTTTCCTCCATCTTTTAATGCTATTTCAAAATATTTTTTCTTTACATATGCTAATCCATTGCAGTATAAGAATTGATTGTGTTTAACTAATTTAAATATTGAGAAGTACTATAGTTAAATATGTCTAATAATGTTAGCATGGATGAATTTATTACAGAGAAAAATTGTATGATCTTGTATGAAAGTATTAGCAAAAATATAATGTCTGGTAGTTTTATGCCATTGTTAATTTAAAATCCTTGGTCCTGGATAAATTATCTATTTCATATTATTAAATAGAACCAAGAAAAATGGTCTATAATTTAACTAACCATACCAAACATGTAGTGAAATTCTCCATATTTAGTAGTTAAAAGTTTCATTTAGAATTCCAAAATCCTGTCAGACGTTTCAAGTTAGTAGGTTAATGACTAACAGCTTTTGTGTTACAATAACTAGAAGAAAATCCATTATAGGCTTACAGATGAAATTGAAATTGAAGCATGATCTTGTCTGATACAACTCTAATTCAGATCTCTTATGAATAAATCATACAACGCACATACAAAATTTTAAGAGGTCATAAACTCTTAATTTTAACTACTCATTGCTTTCCATTAATAATAAAATACAAAATAAATTAATATCGGCAAATAGAACTTATTAATAATGCATAGAGATTCAAAACAAATAAAATCATACAATAAGTAAATTCACGCCTCGTTAAAACCATGATAAAATTGACTTAGAAAAAATAAATCATATGTGAAATTCAATAATAAAATTTAAAGCAATAAATAAAAAATTTAATTAAAAAAGTCTCCAAACACAAAAGAATCATATCTCATGCTTGCATAAGAAGATTATCCATATCAAAAAATCTTTAAATTCCTCGCTTGATCAAGAAGTTGACTTAAGGAGAACAAATCCAACTAGAATCTTATTTAGAGTCTGTTTGGGATGGCAGTGCGGTAGCGGTGTGACACCGCACCGCAGTTATGTTTGTTGGGTAAATTGCATCTTGACAGCTTTTTTTAAAAGCTTCTACTGAAATCTGTATTTTCTCACCGATCTTGGCTATGTACGATAACAACTTTCTAGTTGCGATCTAACTTTTTCAAAAAAATTTGTAATAGCCACCGCAACTTTTTGAACATCATATTAATTTTCAGATACTAGATACTTCATAAACAGTTGCCCCAAACTAACCCTTATTACTAAAATAAATTGTCTTTAATACAGGCCTGAGTGATGCAACACAAAAAAAAGGTCTAGATTATTTCAAGACAATTCAAACATTTGAATTTCTTTAGGACTATTTTTAGTTTTTATTTATATTATTTATTAGAATTATACTTATTTCAATTTAGATGATAAGATTATTAGTAGTTATTAAATTTTTAAATAATAATTGAATTAATATGATATAATATTATCTTACAACACTCTTTCTGTAAATAGAAATTTAAAAATTTCATTTGAATTGCAGAATGATGAATCAAAATTATAAGATTTTCTCCACCATCCCGCATCAATGCCCGCTCATCATAACATAAATTGCACACACTTTTCCTCCCATTTGTCTACACTCACTACAATTTGGCACTCTAATGATGACACGCCTTATAAATTGAGTGGGAAAATTTTGGTTTTCTCTCAAAGAAACAATAGATGAGAATGAACCCTAATCCAAGTGTAGCAGCTCCTCAAGTTATCCTCCACTCATATATCACAAGAATTCCTTAGGTTTAAGCGGCCAGTCTATGGGCATTAGAAGATGAAACGACCCATGGCTCTCATTTTCATATAAAACTTCAGAACAGTCAAGCAGTTTGTGTATAGATTTCACAATGGATATCTAAAATTTTGAAATCCCCAATTTTGTCGGAGACCAGCACGATAGTTTGAATACTGCGCAAGACAAAATTTTAAAAGACTGGACGAAGAGGAACGAGCATCTGAAAAGAAACCCTAATAGTTTCTAATTAAATTACAAGGAATTACCTGAAGGGGATGCGCGATTTCCTCCGCTGCTTCGGCATCGAAACATGCGTTGTCGTCGGTTTGAGTCTCCGCCTAGCCGGAGAAGGGATGGTGGAGAATGACGACGGTCTGCGGTGGCGGCAAAGTGGCAACGATCAGTTGTGGGGGTTGAACAGCAGGTGAAAGGAGAGCACGAAATCCCTATCATTCTTGCAGAGGTCTTCGGAGTGGCAAAAGGTATATTCATTTGTTGGATTTTATTTCGCTTTTGGCGAATTTACATGCAAACCAGATATCTTTTATGTATTTACAAATTCAATACCCATTACAATTCATCATCTCAGCCTTATTTTCTTATATAATAATCAAAATCCAAATGAAGGGTTCATGGCTTAACTACAAAAGTTGCACCCTCACTCATGGGGAAAAAAATTGCATACGTCAACCGTATGTAAGAGTTGCGTACGTAATAAATTACACGGGGTTACAGGGGGTTACCGTGTAACCCCCCTTAACCTTATAACCTTTGAAACTTACAAATTAATGAAATAAAAGCGTGCGGGCTACAAGCGAGTTACATGGGAGTTTCAAGGATGTTATAACACGCTTGCAATCCCTTTGAAATTCTCGTGTGACCTTCGTGTAACCTATTACGTACGCAGCTCCTGCGTACAGTTGACGTACACAATTTTTTCTCCACTGATAGAGAGCATTCACCTAATTTTTTTCAATAACATCAATTTAATTAAGGATGATTTACATATGTACCACTCAATTCCTATGAATTTGCATATCTAACCCCTGAACTTTATTTTTCAGATGCATACCACCTTACCGTTTACCTTAAAATATATATTTCATATTTTTTAGAGTAAAAATTATGATATATACATGACACCCGAGTCCCATGTATCACATGCCAAACACATAAACTTTGATTTTTACGTACAGGCCACCCCACTTAAAAGCCGAAACTTAGGGATGAGTGGCTTGCACGTAAAACATTATGTTTAGGTGTCTGGTATGTGAAGACGGAGAAATCTTGTGGCAAGTATGTGAAAGTCTAAACACATCCGATGTATAGAATGTTGTGCAGAGATAATCGAGACAGAGTTTATTGTTAAGAATATAGAAATGTATGACCTTTATTTGTGGTACAGTATCTCTATTTATAGGGATAGTCCTTAATCTTATAATACTACATATCAGTCATCTTATGATCGGAAAAATTTTCTGTCTGGAAATCCGGACGTAGCTCTACGTCCAGAATCCTATCAAATATTACCACGAAGCTTACATCGGGCCTACTCATAATAGATACGCGGAGGTTATTTGAGTGAAACCACGGATGTTATTGTGGGGTTATTTCAACTTTATTGGAGTATTATCTCCAATAATCCTGCAATAACTTGAAAATAACCTCTCAATAACCTTTGTGGTTTCATTAGAGTAGAAACTGCGGAGGTTATTGTCGAGTTATTGCGTGTTATTTCAATTTTATTGGGATATTAACTCCAATAATGCCTCAATAACCCGACAATAACCTTTCAATAACCTTCACGAATCCATTATGAAGTGGGCCCGATATAGAACATATGACAATATTTGATAAGATTCCGGACGTAGCTCTACACCCGGAGTCCGGACATAAAATTTTCTTCTTATCATCAGCTTTCGGAGGAGCTTCTGAGTAATCAAAAAGATATTTGAATGAACTAAGACTTGCGGAATGATGCCGGTTGGCGAGGGATTCATCAGTCGTTTGTCTCGCCTTAAATCCATCGACTTTTGACTCGAAACTTAACAATATATCAATTAACTTTAAGGTCAATCGTCTTCCAGTAGAAAATCCTCAGACACATCCTTTCAATCTATGATCTAAACGTCTCATTTATTAGAATTAATCCGTCTATCTATTTTATCTTGAAATCCGCATTGACATGTTTTTTTATGTACAATATTATATATATATATATATATATATATATATATATATATATATATATATATATATATATATATATATATATATATATATATATAAATACATGAGATAGGGACTTTTAAATGCATGTATGCATGCATGATTTTTGAAATAAATAATGATTTTGGGAATAGTTTGTGTTCGACTTATTAAAAAGTTCCTATTACATATTTCATTAAATAAGTATGTCAAATACTAACACACATAACTTCTAAATAAACACAAATAGGTTAATTTCATATGAACCCGACATAAACAAATATCCACCTAGCTCAAATTGAACCCATTTGTATCATTATTGTTGACCCAACATTCTTTAAACACGAGTTTGGGTGGAAATGAGTCTGGGTGGAGCGAACCAAATGTTTTTTTGTGTTCGGCTCATTAAAAAATTTTATGAGTGAAATAGATTTGTGCTCAAAATGATTGGTTAATAGCATTTTCATGATCAGCGCAATTCAAATTCAATTGTTCGGCTCAAAATTTTATCAAATAATTTTAAAAAATAATAGCAATCACTATTTAGGGCTATTCACTCATATCAGCAGGAATATTTTTATTTACAAATCTAGCATCGTCCTTCATCTATTTTTCAAATTCTAACTCAAATATCAAATTTTATGGTAAAACCCCAACTTATATTTTTCATTTTTTTCTCAATTTCTTAATTGTTTATAAATATCAATATTTTGAATGATCGCTATCTAATTATCTTTAATCCAACATAAAAATAACATATAAAAGTTTTAATAATATCATTAATTTAACTATTTAATTACTACGAGTCAAAACAAGTTGAGTATAGACAAACAAGTCTCCTTTATAAATCGAGCTCTAAAAAGTTATACATGTTCGACTTTCTTAACGAATGAATCAAATATAAGCTATAGCGAATCAAATATAAATTATTAGTGAACCAAAAACTTTTTAAAGAACCTTAAATACGGACGTGGCATGTACCAATGCCTTGCTCCTGTGCAAACTTTATCCATGTGTCACATTATCTAAGTTGTAGAGATGATGCATGCGTTGTTAGCGTTGCGTAAGCTAACCCTTATTTTGACGTGATTTAGTTGAGATAAATGTTATGCCTATTTTGTCTCCTAAGCTTTCAAGCCTATGACTCACTCTCTATCTCAACCATCCTCTTTATGGGGCACTCTTCTTGCGTATCTTTGGCTAACATGTTGAGCTACTCTCATTAGCTAGTTGTGGTCGACTTCTTTTGCTCTAACTAGTTATGCTTGGTTGATATCTCACTTGTATTCAAATCATGTCAACCAAGGAAGTTTGTGTTCTCATCCGAACAACTTTGACAATAATTAATTTCTCTATTGATTCTATTTATTATTATTATTATTTTTTCCCACTATAATCATTGGTGACATGATTATAATGACTTGAATTACATTGACCCTTGCATTATAGGTGTCAGATCCTAAGGGAAAAAGATAGCATGTCTCAATAGAGTGGTTTATAGTGAAATTTTAATCTCATATATTGAATAAAGTTATATAATGTGATCCTGTTGTTGCCTTCCTAGGTAGCTATATCTATGACTGTATCGCGGGGAAGTTCAATCACGAAGGCAATGGTTTTGGGCGAAATTGGAAGGGAGAGAGGGAGGAGAGAAGACCGGTAGGAGAACTGTAAGAGGAGGCGAGGTGAGGAGTGTGATGCCTTTGCCCTCTTAATTAGTCACGGGTGCTGTAAACGAGCAAACAGTTATGGAATATGGTAGGAGGTGGTGGGAAAACAAAGAGGAAAGAATCAAAATTTAGTAAGTTGACAACGATCGAGGAAATAAATCATGCAGAAGGAAAATAAGGTATGATTTTTTTTTTTCTTTTTCGATCTTACATACTACCATACTTAAAATAATTTGGTCCTTAAATTCACATATTAGTTTTGAATCAGTTGCAGGTACTTCGCGATCATCTCTTCTTCAATCTCTCGAGCTGTTTCTTGTTCTGATTGGTTCTTTCAAAGTACTCTAACAAGAGGAATTGATTGGAGATGAACCCGTCGAACTTCACACTCCAAGATGCGATCTCCTATTTCTTCATAACTTAGGTCTCCTCGAATCAACAATGGCTCATACTCAGAGTAGATAGACATTGACGATGTTGTTTACTCCCAACGTCTTTCAGAAAGTGTTATACTGTATGAAAATCTACCAACTTCCTCGATCACTTTGAAAGGAACAATGAAACGAGACTAAATCTTTATAGTATAGCCAAATCTTATGACTCCACGCATAGACGAAACCTTCAGAAAAGACATGTTCTTCGACTTTGAATTCAATCTCCCGATGCTTTGAGTCAAAATACTTCTTCTAAAGACTTGGGCAGCACGTAGTCGATCTCGGATCTGACGAACCTTTTCGGTAGCTTGATCCACTAGCTAAGGTCAAAAATACTCATCTCTCACAAACCTCAAACCAACACAAGGGAGATGTACATAGTTTTTCATAAAAAGCACTTTGTATACAACAAGATCTAGGATACAAAAACTCGAAACTCTCATCCTCTTTCTTCAGCTTTGTTGTACTTAAAACTATCGAAGAAGGTAACCTCGCCTTTCATCCCTCTGCCACGCACCGGCCCATAAATCCTGTAAATCCATCTCCGCGCGAGATTTATCGAGTTGGGATTTGTTAAACCTTGATTTAAGACAAAACATGGGAGAAACGAGATTTGAGAACTATAGGATTTGAAGCTCATTTTTATTAATACCAATTAAACTCAAATTTCTCGCTTTTAAAATTATCATAACATTAATAAAAAAACATGAATAATAATAATAGTAATAATGCACATTAATTAGGCTATAACTAACATTAGTTTAATTACATAATTAATCATATGTTATTTTCTAATTGACGTAGGATACCAGTCTAGTTGTTGAATTTATTAAAGTGTCACGCTGCCGCCTCAAGGTAAGTAGCCGTTCTTTATTGGAGGATAAACATACCCTTCATAATTAATGTATGTTATTCTTTGTTAATTGTAGTAGAATCACATCCGTTATTTATGTTCTGCAGTCCTGTCTTGCTACTTCAATTATGATATTACACTTGTTATAGTTCTATTTTTATTATCCATGATGAAACTACTAAATAGTCTTAATTTATTATTGTATATTTGAATAATCATGCAATTATAGCGTTTTTTTTTATTTTATTTTATAAAACTGCATGTAGATTCATATCATATTACAAACTTGTGTATTAAATTACATACTCCATACGTATTATATCTGTGAAAATAAATTATCATGCTTTTGTGTGATGATATCTAAGTCGGTAAAACTCTTTTTAGATTTTAGCTAGTAGGACCAACAGGCCCATAGAGTGACAACTCTACAGGAAATCACCAGACTTCCTTTGATTGGTATTTGACCTTCTCCATTTCAGTGCGTCTCTTAAAATCGACCATATATATATATTTGTGTATTTTGTATTGATAGTATGATATATGTTTGTGCTCAACTACAATAGTTTACTAAGCAACGCAGGCACAATTGAATTGATGAATTTAAGACAGACACAGTATGTCATGGATGCACGAAAGAGTGAAAGAGCGAACTGGTTCGGACCCGAGCAAGTTTAGTTGGTTCAGCCCCCAATCATACACTATGTAAAAATTTATTTATATACTTGTTTCGAATTTTAATAATATTTTCATGCATAACTACAAATTGCACTAAAATATATGCTTTATCACATGGGACCAGTAGTTATTGGAACACTGCTAAATGTGCTTAGTGAACCTCATTGCACTAAAAAGTTGTCAGTTTTGTTTCTTATTCTGAACAGAAGGAGATAGAAATAGACATATTTTCATGGCCTGTTAAATCAGTATTAATTATTTACATTTATATCATTTTGATAACTATAATGATCACAACAACTCAGGCATTATGACTGTTGCATGAGAGACTCTTATTCGGCGTAACTATAATTATTGAAGCTGCTAAAAAATAATATGATGTTTAAAAAATTATGATGATAATTATACATATATTTTAAAATTAGATCTCAGCTAGAAAACTGCCCCTACACCTAATTAAAACCGGTGGAAAAATGTAGATTTCAGCGGTTGTATTTTGAAAAAACTGTCAAAATGTAATTAATCAAAAAAAGACAAAACTACGGTATGGTATCGCACCGCCGCCCTCAAACAAATTGTAAATTTATAGAAAATCTCAAAAATTTTTGCAATAATTGAATTATATTTTATTTTTGTATGACTAATTTGAGTAAATGTGACTATATAATTGGATGAGTTTTAATGACACCGGGCAGCTATTTTAATTCAACAACCTTTTGTGAAAATTTTAAAATAAGAAAGATTGCTCGAGATTTTTAAACTTATTAGAAAATAAATTTAATGTATATAAACAGCTAATAATGCATTTATTTTGGTAACAAATTTAAAATCTTACGACAAAATTGTGGGATTTAAACAATAAACATGTATCACGCTATTATTATTATTATTTGTTGAGATTTAGAACAATGCAGAATACTTTATAATTTCATTAATATAAACGGGGATATAAATAACCCTTACAAAAATCCTATAATAGCAAAAATGATAAAAGGAAATGATATGAAAGGAAAAATATATCACTCAATATCTCCAATAATAAATTAATTTTAATTATTAGGAGATATAGAAGATAATACAAAACGGGAAAATAAGTAATTCCTAATCTAAGGAATTAAATATAAAATATCTTTTTTATATGAGGAAATAATTTATTGCAGGAATAAATTATTTCCTATTATAATTCCTGACATTATTATTATTTATATATGTTGGATACGATTCGATCGTGAATCATATACAAAGAATAAAGAGTAAGAAATGAGAGATATACGAGTGAACTGTAATAAATAGTGATGGATTGTGTCAATCATCTTTTTCATTCATAAAATGATTCTCCTATTCATTGAGAAGAGAGTGTTGGATGATGATATTACATTTTATGCGTCTGTTTTTAAGAGGTTCGTACTCGATATTTTTATTATTTTGTATGAGTGAACTTGTACAACTACATTTGATTTTGGGTTTGCAAGATTAGTTTGGTTAGTTAAACTTATTCGATGTAGACCAATCATTAAAACAACCTAGCTGTTGATCCTCGACTCATAATGAAGAGCTTGTGCATGTTCCTAGGATAGCTGGAGAGGCTACAAAACCACATATTGCCTTGGGTCGGGTCTCCTGTAGTGGTTGACTCGAATATCAGTTTGTCTATTTACTCATTGATTGACTCGTGTTTGTCTTCCGTTCATCTCTGATCGGACTCATTGTTCTATTGGCTTCAGCCTTATTAGCATGGCTCATGTAACTTCACTCAATTAGGGATGTAGGCCTCATGATCTTATTTCCTTCTAAATCGTTAGATTTACTCAAGGTCAATGGAGAATATATTTAACATTTAATTTTTAATATCTATTAATATAATATTTTAGTGTTATATATAATTTTCAAAACATACGACTAGAAGTTTGAACATGGTCGTTCGTCGGCAGGTGAGATCGGCCGTTCAACGTAAATTGTTGACGGCGCGACAGCTGTCGGTATGGACGGTGGATATGAGCCGAAGACTTTTCCGGCACGAAAAAAGAAGAAGAAGGCGGGGCCCACTCACCAGTAGCCAGAAGAGTCGACGCACCGCCGCGGTGTAGAAATTTTTGGTGCCGGAAGCAGATCTAAGATTTGCTCGCGCAGCTCCGAGAGATCTTAATGAGTTTCTTCGCCGCTGAGGGCTTTTGTTGTTCGGCCGTGTGATTGATCGTCGAGGAAAGATTTGTTCTTTTTCCTCGATTTCTATCGATCGATCGGCTGCTTTTCTGTGGAACTTGGAGGAGCTGGAGTGAGCCGGCCGTCGTTCGGGACTCGAAAAACTGTGGATTTATTAGCCCATCGGAAGCTGTTGAATAGTAGTTTTAATCGATTTTTGTTGTTATTGGAACTTGGGATTTGAGGAGTTTGTGAGAAATTTCATATTTTAAGAATTGTTTTGGATGTCGGAGTGGGCGGCGGAGTATATAATCGGAGGGTTTCAATAGTTTTGGCTCCTTGGGGTTGAGGTTGGAAGTTGATTTGGTTCATCTCATCGACGAGTGGGGTGTGCGAGTCTGTTAGATATGGTAAGCGGGCCACTTTTTCTCTGTAGAAGGCATTCTTGGCCGGCGGAGGAGTATGTTAGCCGGTTTACGTTGCAGCAGGTGAGATTCTTTGGTCAATCTGTTAATCTACATGGTTTTATCGCGGTGAAGTGGCTGATCAGTGTTGTGCCTGTTATTTTGTCTCTTAAAAGGGTAGAGGGGAGATTTTATAGCTTTAATCATGGAGAATTAGAGGTCACATGTTATTATTATTTTCTTTCAGCATCCTCTTTTGATTAAAGTTCTTGTTTTTTCCCCTCGGATTGTTTAGTGTTGCTTCGCAGAACTGCTTCTTTTCCTTTATGAAAAGGTTTAGTTTTGTTCCCATATTCTAGAAGAGTTATCTTCTCGCTATATATAACTTTAGAATACCAGGCTGTTATTGAATAGTAATTCATAATAGTGGAATATTGGATCTTGGTTTGAGCATTATCTTTTATGTTGAATCTGATCTCTATCTTTACACATCTTTTTTTGCTGTGATTCATAGTTGGACTTTGATGGTGGTGCACCGCCACGATTGGCATGGAGGAGGCGGTTGAATAGTCATGCCAATAAACTAAAAGAATTTAGTGTGACCTTTATTGAAGCAATGAAGATGGTGCAAACCTTTCTTTCAAATTAGACTCATCATCTAGTTTATTTTTTATTGTTTTTTTGAATATATATTATTCTATTACTACAAACAGTATATATATATATTTCCTTTTTGGATGGAATTCAGATGACACTTGGCCTTCGTCTTTGGTCATATGTCCGTGAAGAGGCTTCTCATGGAAGGGTAATTATTTTATTTATGCAGTTTTCGTGCTATTTTTAGTTGATAATACTGACATTCAATACACCAATTTATGTTTCTCTTGGTCTCCATGGACAGTGATGTTTTAATCTTTTGAAATCATTTTAAGTTTTAACTGCACCTGATGCTCGATGAAGTCTTAACATTTTACAGAAAGCTCCGATAGATCCGTTCACCAGGGAAAGTTGCAAACCATCAGCTTCCCAAGGAGTTCCTCTTGGAGGGATGGGGTATGTAATTTGAGGCAGCTGTCTGAGATCTAGCAATTTAGTTCCACATGAACTTTTTACCTCTATGCAGAAGTGGAAGCATATCACGGGGTTTTAGAGGGGAGTTCAAGCATTGGCAGATTCTTCCTGGTTTATGTGACATGTCACCGATCATGGCGAATCAGTTTTCTGTAATTTCTTAGCCCTATATAGTTATAAAATACTTTTTTTTCCCTCTATTTATACTTGATATTAACAAAATGCAGCCATTGTTTAATTTGTTGCACTCAAACTGTAAAATTACATATTTTTTTGTTCAATGGCAGATGAATTGGAAAATCTTATTTTCTATATATTCCGAACACTGTTAAATTTTCTTTGTTATATGGCTACTTTTCTCCATTCTAGTTATCAGATATTTTCTTCATTAGTTTTTTTCCAGGCATGCACTGAAAGCAATCTAGCAATGTTTCCTTTCGTTCCTTTATTCATAGGGGACTTCAGTTTATTTCTCATAGTAAGCATATAGTCATAAAATATAAAATTTTTTAAATGCACTGATAGTGATGCAGGGCTTTATAGTTGTTTTCATGTATTTAGGATCTGCTTGGTGGTATATTAATTTTCTTATATATTTTTCTTGAACCCTTGTGTTGATCGAGCTATGACTTTTTTGATGTTTTTTGTGCGATTTTTGTGTTTTAGGCATTGTGTGATGTATTTACATGATGATTAAAGGATTCATGTCGTGATTTTTTCGACAAAAAATTTATGCTGGTTGTCCACTTTTCGCATTCGACACTTGGGACCCAACAATGACAGTGTTGAATGTTGGTCTTTAAAAGAGAAGCATAAAACTAAGTTTTTAAGTGTTGCTGAGATGAGAATGCTTAGGTGGTGAGTGGCTTGGCACTTAGAGGCAAAATGCGAAATGAATGTATCCGTGAAAAGGTTGGTGTAGGTTCAGTGGCCGTTAAGATTAGATAGAGTCATTTTAGATGGTTTGGTCACATTAAACATCTACCAACTGATTATCCGATTAGAAGAGTAGACGCTTTAGATTCAACTTATGTTAAAAAAGGTAGAGGAGGTTGATCTAGAAAGACTTGGGCGTGTTGTATAAAAAATAGTTTTAATTTATTAGAATTAAATGACAATACGACACTCAATAGGACACAATGAAGAAGAAGGATTCATTTGGCCTTGACCACTCAATAGAGCAAAATGGAGAAAAAGGATTCATGTAGCCGACCCCACTCAGTGGGATAAAGGCTTGTTGTTGTTGTTGCTGTTGGCATTGTGTGATGTATTGTGTTATTTTATGATGAGTTGTATTTTCCACCGCATAATCTAGCCGAAAATTGTCCTTTTTTGACTTTTTTTCACCACACATTGACCATCATCACCAAAGTTGACCCTTGCTTTTCCATTTTGACTTGTCAAGTCATTTTGACTCCATAACATATCGTCTCCATCACCATGGCACCCCCTCTCTTCTCTCTCCTTGTATTAAAAATGACGCCACTAAGAAGTTTTGTAAATACCTTGAAATAATGAAGCCAAGCATTGGAGCCATTTTGAAAACCTTTGAAAACTCACATGAGCTCTTCAGCTGCCCTCTCCATTTCTCCTCCTTGCCTTCCCCATGTTAAGAACACCCCTCCTCCTCTCTTTGGCTTTTGCACTCCTCTTGCTCAATTTTATAAACACTATGGTCTTGTATTGCAGTTGTTGGCTAAAGGATTAAGTTAAAGGCTGCCTCTTAAATTTTATACTCTTTTTGTTTGTTTACCACCCAAAGTAAAAAAATAATTGTGATTGATATATCACATCTTTCAGAGAAGGATTTTTAAGGATGGAAGGAGAGCCTTGTGATGAAGGATGGTTCATAATGATTGGTTTCAACTCATCTTCACTACATCATTGGTTGCCATTGCATATTTGATCATCTATAACTTTCATTTTTTCTTTGCTTTCTTAGTATTGGATATTTAGGTTGGTCAACATAATTTGCTCTATTATATTTATATATTTATCATCATTCACTTGGAAGTAATTTGGCAAATTGTTGGTATAATCGTTATAGTTGCACCCTCTCATTTAGTATATATTTATCCTAGAGTAGTTATGATCTTCCTTCATTTTTTTTCTTATCAGATCAAGTTAGTTTCCTTGAGAGTTTCTTGTTGCATGATGAATGATACTTTCTACATTAGATAATGTTGGTAGATTCATTGCTTTATCTTGTGATTCTTTTAGCTAAACCAAGTAAAAATACTTTTGGTCATCGCTTCATTAGGTTCATTATTAATTAACACGATTGTATTTTCATATTCATTGGATTTGCATATTATACAAAGATAAATGTCTGCATGTGTCAGTTTTTTGTATTTTCCTTGGCAGCACCTTTATTTTGGCTATATATGTATCATCTTTGAGCTGATATCAGTTTGAAGAGCTCCCTAACATTCTTGTTGGATGCTCCATCTACTCGGCTAGTGTTTTATTGTTGTTTTTTTAGGATTATTAGTAGTGGAAAATAGCTTTTTACAATCAGATTTTCTAGTGTGTGATAACTGTAAGAAAGTTGTTGCCTACCTTAAAAAATGTTTATGATACTCGCAATAGCTTTAAAAAAATTGCTTTATCTACAACAATTTACAAACTGTCTTTATAATTGGACTATTTTTGTGTCTTTGTCTTGTGTGATATCTTGTGTCATATAATGATTGCTGTATGAACTTGAGTAATAAGCTTGCCTAACACATACATTCTTTTGCCCATGCTAAACCAACCAATATTTACTCTTTTTAATATCTCATTGATCAATATAAAAAAAGTTGACTTTTATGTTGTCATTGTGAGTTTCTAGCCACTTTTTGATTCGCCACCTCATCATTCCTATCACCATGATTGCTCCCTCTCTCCTTGCTTGTGCATCAGAAGTGGCACCGTTAAAAAATTTGAATATACTTTGAAAATACTTTTAAATAATGAATTCATGTATTGAAATATACTTGAAATCTTTGGAACCCACATGAACTCTTCAAAGTCTCCCTTCCATTACTCCATCCCCTTTCCCCCTTTGGCTAGGGGTATCATTAATTTGCTTTTCACGACAATCTGAGACGGACTTGACTCGAAAAATCTGGGTTCTGATTGACCCGAGAAAGAATCTGGCTTGGGTTTAAGAGCCTTGCACGATTAAAATTTTCAAGTGGGTTATCGAGTTGAACTGCAAACCCAAAATTGATCGACAAATTCGAGATTGATTTGAATTTGACTTGAAACACTCTGAGATAGCCCCGAATTTGACCTATGAATCTGAATTTTACTATAATTTGACCAATTTTTAACCTGAAATGCACATACAAACAGGCCATTCATGTTTGAGTCAGTTGGATTGAAAGCGGTTTGGGTTATGATAAGGTTTTAGACCTGTTTAATGAATGGGTCCATCTCCTAGAAAAGGTCTTTAGGACAGAAGGAGATCTTTTTGATGACAAATTGTTCTTATATGTTCGCTTGAATCATATCTGCTTCACCACGGATTGCCTTAAATTCATCCAAGCTATATCATCTGTAGTTCTTACCTTTGCTTTCTTAAGCGTTGGATGTTTTGGGAGGTTAACATAACTGGAACTTAAACCATCTCTTAGTATTTTATTTCTGCTTCATAGTAGCCGTTTGTTTATCATAATTTGCTCATAATTAATTTAATTAGTTGTTAGTGCAATCAATATACTTGCCTTTGCATTTATTTTGAATTCATTTACAATAGTTTAAACTCATCATGCATTAGTGTTCACTTAAATTGAATATTTTGCATTCATTGGTTTAATTTTCTTGTGATATTTGAACTTCTACATCCGTATGCCTACAAGTGATTTTTTCTCTTGCGAACTTTTATTTACATCCAATTTCCCTCTATTTTTATGCATATTCAATCTATGGCCTAGGTGATATTATCTAAAGTAAAGGAATATGTTTCAAAAGACAATATCCTGAAAAGTTAATCATCAAAATAATCCTTGGACTTTTTGGATGTATCATTTTTAGTCCCGTATTATTTCAGTTCTCTAATTTAATCCTCTAATTCGTCAAATCTTAACCTCTTTGTCTACTAATGATTTTACCTTTTTTTTGGATAGAAAGCTTTTCATGAGAACATTTTGGATTTCTTAGAAATAATATTGATACTTAATTCTAGCTCAAACTAATGATATTTCCCTAAACGTTCATAATCTTCTCATGTAAAGCTCTTCACCAGTTTACGTTCATATTAATTCAACTTTGATGAGTTGAGGGACTAAATTGAATATTTGAAAAAATTTGGTACGAAGTAAACACATGAAAAATTTTATAGCCCATTTTGACAATTATTATTATCATAATTTTTGTTGGGATCTTTTCTAAAAACATAGTGCTGATATTTTACTTTCTGAAGCTGTAAATAGATGTTTTTTTACATTTTCACTTTGGTTAACATTTAAATATAATAGTGCTGCAATGTACTTCGGATGTATGTAAGTTTCCTGTGGCTAATGGTGCATGCTTGTTATAAGATGTAACTTCATGCTCTTTTCACTGTATGATGGAGATTATTTTATGATGCTCTTAGTTCATATCATCTTATTGCTCGCGAAAATAGATAGGGAATATGCTTTATTCCTGGTTTTTGATTGACTTCTTCTATTATTCTCCAACAGATTTTTATTTCTAGAGATGGAGGGAACAAAAAGTTCTCGTCCGTCTTAGCCCCCGGCCATCATGAAGGGATAAAGTAAGAGCAATTTTCACGAACATTTGTTGTTCATTTACTCATTTGTTCATGATTCTTAAAGTTTTAAATGATTTTAGATAAATTGTATATATAGTTTCTCCATTATTAGGAGCATTGTAACTACAGTAACATTGTTGATATGGTATTGTATTTTATACCTCATCTTTCTTTTTTCTCATTAATTTGAACCTTTATGCATTACCTGCGTAGTTAATTGGAATGGATTACTCGTTTTAGTGGGAATAGACTTGTTGACCTACTTTATCACCTTACAAAGAACATATTGAGCAGCGCCTCCGTTTTACAGCTTAGTTAATTGTGAGGCATTGGTACTTTGTGAAGCATATTAGTGGAAACATGCTTTTTCTGATACCACAAAATGCCCTTGGATTCTAAGTGCATGCCCTGGATATGCCATGAGAGCAGAAGTTTATTTTTAGTTACACATTTTTGAGTTTTTGGGGTTTGTAATATTTTTTTGGGAAATAACGTACATACCACACAATTTTTATGTATTTACATATCTAATACCTAAAATTTGATATTTATATTTATAGCACTTTGTTATTAAAGTTTATGCATGCCCTGGATCTGTGATGAGAGCAGAAGTTTGTTTTTAGTTGCCCATTTTTGAGTTTTTTCTGTGTTTGTAATATTTTTTTGGTAAATATACATACATACCACACAATTTTTATGTATTTACATATCTAACACCTAAAATTTGATATTTACATTTATAGCACTTTGGTATTATGTTTAAGCATGAAAATGTGTATTTTCACTCTTAAAAAGTTAGAAATGATGCTATTTTGATGTAATGCCTAATATTTAAATGGCATTTATGTACATATGAAATTTTGGGTGTTAGATATGTAAATATATAAGGTTTGTGTGGTAAACTCTCCAATTTTTTCTTGGTGTAACTGTAACCAACTGCAGCTTTTGATAGGATTTAATCGCGCCGGATGAAGTTTTCAAAAAGCTCTGTGGTTGCAATTCGTAAAGCGTCAATATTTTTTCTACCCTTTCTTTATATTTTGAAAGCAGAAAGCATAATTGATACGCTATGGCCACTAATTGATATGTTATCTACGCAAATTTATGTTCTCATTTTCAAAGCCTCTTTTATATACATAGACTATTAATTGATAGACTATCTAAGCAAATTTATGCTCTCATGCACCCTTCATGTGGAACTCTTTCAATATCTTACTGTGAAATGGTTTAATTAGACTCTTTTTTATTATTATGTTTTTAGTCATTTTGAATTACAGTCCATTCATTTTTTTTATTTTCTGTAGGAAAGTTGGGGATCAAGGAATTTCATCATGGGATTGGAACCTTAGTGGTCAGCATTCTACATATCATGCTTTGTTTCCTAGGGCATGGACCGTTTATGATGGTAGGCTTGAGTACTGTTTTCAGTTAGGCTGAGTTTCACTTTTGAAATTTGTGTAAGGTGGAAGTTTGCTTATGTAATTTTCATTTTAATTTTACACAGGTGAACCTGATCCAGAACTCAAAATTTCATGCCGCCAAATATCGCCATTCATACCTCACGATTATAGGGAAAGTAGTCTTCCTGCATGTGTATTTGTATATACTGTGAGTCCGTGCATCATATTCTCGTACACTATCTTTACCATAGATCTTTCTTTGCCACTTCCTTTTAAATTCTTATTTTCCATAATTTTGAGTATTAGACACAACTTAAGGCATTTATTTTGAGATTGTTATTTAAGAAATTTCTTGTATTTGAACTTATGGGCTATACTCCACTTTATACCTGATGTTTTATCTAAAAAATTGAAATTTTTTACGAAATAGCTGATGTTGATTTAAAAAAAAAATGTAACTTAAAATTTAGCTTCTAATATTAGTACTTGAATACTGTATCGGCTCTATGTCTTCAAGCTATCATATTGACTCGATTGGTTTACAAGGACATGCAAGTATGTGTTTTCTTGATCCTTATTCAAACACAAAACTTTCACAAGGAACAGGTTGTTTGCACTCAAAAGTGGAAACTGTGTTAATCCGAGAAAAAAATAAACTGAAGAGCATGACCATATTGTGTTGATGGAGCCTGTGGATACGAGAAATTAAACATAAAATGTATTCGTTGGTCTTTACTGTGAGCGTTGAATTTTGATTAAATGGCCAAAACATTATCACATTGTAGGGCGTAAATTAGCTGCTTGTGCTTGTGATTGATGCATAGGTTAAATGATTTGAACAATTGAACATGCAAAGTAAAATAAAATGGTACAAATTAATGTTTTGCATAATTGCACGTGATATGTGAGATGAAATGAAATTGAAGCATTTGTTTTTCTCGATAAGCACAATTATATTTGTAGGTTTTAAAGATTTATGCAATTTTCTAATATATTTCAGCGTAGTATTTAAACAAAGAAGATATCTTGATCTCTATCACCATTCAAGTGGCTTAATTTATGACCTTCATTAATGGGTCAATCTCTTTTGCAATGGTGGTATTTAGTCAAACCATGGTTCTCACGGCTGATTGCCTACTTCAGCCAGATTCTTATGGTCAGAGTAAGGCTAAGGGCAGTGTATGAACGGGAATTGATCGCAATTGACTTGGCTATTCAAAACTAGCGGCTCTACCTGTTGAGACAACATTTTTTGGTCAGGACAGATCATAGGAGTTTAAAGTATCTTCTGGAGAAGCGAATGGTGATTAAGGAGCATCAGAGATGGTTGTTCAAGCTACTGGGGTATGACTTTGAGATTTAGTACCGGTCAAGATTGAAGAACAAGGCAGCTAACGCACTGTTAAGAAACGTGGAGTAACCTCAATTGACGATCTTATTAATACCGTTGGTCCTAGATTGGGAAGCCTTGAGACAGGAGAGCGAAAGAGATGAGAAGTTGAAGAAGATAAGAATCATGTTATTACAAGATCCAAGCAATCACCCATGATATGCACTGAGGTGACAACAATTGCTCCACCCGAGGCGATTCGTGATACACAATTCGTCAAAGTATATTCCCGAATTATTAGAAGAGTTTCACGGCAGTGCGATCGAGGGACACTCAGAGATGCAAAAGATCTACAGTCTTTTGGTAGCAGAGTTGTACTGGGTTGGGATGGGCAAAGACATGGAGGACACGGTGACAAGATGTGATGCGTGCCAGTGACACAAGTACTTGACCGCGGCACCAGGAGGGTTACCACAACCATTAGCATTACCAAGAAAGGTTTGAGAGGAAGTGACGTTGAATTTTATTTGCCTTAATTAGAAGGGTTCACTATGATCATGGTGGTCATGGATTGCTTAAGTATGAACATTTCATTCACTTACGACATCCCTACACCACGGTCTCAACCGTGACCGTGTTTATCTAGGAAATTGTTCTTTTTTCCACGGGGTGTCAGAATCAATTGTATCAAATAGGGACAAAGTGTTCCTTAATAACTTCTGGAAGGATTTATTCAGGTTGCAAGGGATAACCCTTAAAGAAGCACCACATATCATCCTCGGAATGATGGATAGATGGAGGTGGTTTAGCAGGAGTGTGGAGACCTACTTACGTTGTTTTATATTCGATACACCGAAGTTGTGGGCTAACTTGATTGCATGAGCTGAATATTGGTATAATATTTTGAAACACAAGCAACACTATTCAAGATATTATATGGGTGGGATCCACCTCACTTGATACATTATGGGCAAAGTACCACACCGGTATCCAACATTGATCAGTACTTGGAGGAGAGGGACATGATACTAGCAAAACGCAAGGACATTTACTGAGAGCTCAACTAATCATGAAGAGGAAGGTGGACGACATGAGATGTGCAATTTGAACTAGGAGATATGGTCTACTTGAAACTGAGACCCTATCGACAAAAGACTTTGGTCATGAGGAGAAGTGAAAAACTTTCACCGCAATACTTTGGGCCTTATGAGGTGATGACACATTGTGGCAGTAGCCTACAGTTTGAAGTTACCACTATCGTTCGAACTACACCCGCTCTTCCATGTATCAAATATGAAAGGTGCGATTGGAGATCACTTGCCTTCGTTTACAGTACCGGCAACATTGACAGAGGACTTGAAAGTGATTCTGGAATCGCTAGAGATCGAATGACTACGTCGAAGAGTAGGGGGAGCAAAGGAGGTATTTGTTAAGTGTAAAAGATTGTCAGATTATGAAGCAACATGAGGGACTTATGAGGTGATTCACAAGCAGTTTTCATCCTCCCACCTTAAGGATAAGGTATGTCTTTGGGAGGAGAGTATTGTTATGCCCGTAACAGGCTTAAGAGGACTGGTCCCACCTGGACCGGTCGGACACCACCCAATCGACCCGCTCTTTAAACCGGCTGGCGGGTCCTCGTCGAGTGAAGAGGCCGAGCGGCTTATTGCCACAACAGAAAAGAGGGGGGAGCAAGTGGGGGTCCACTAGGCCCTAATCTCATACTCAAGGAGGAGGAATTGAGGGAGTTTTGAGAGAAATTTGTAAGGAAGTTTTTAAATATTGCGAGGGGAATCTTTCAAGGGGAATAACCTAGGGTTGCTTTCTTTATGCATGTTTTTATTTTGGCTGTTATTTTCTTTCTTCGTGTGGTCTTCCTAACGGCGTTTAGGGTGTGGGAGAGATGATCTACCTCTCAAAAAGTAGATCAACCTTATATCTTGCTTGTTTTCCTTTGATTTTCGTAAGAGCAGCCCTTATTTGTGTTTTTCCAACCAATCTATTGCCGTTTCATTGTATTTTGTTCACTGCTTTTGGTGTCAAGGCGTACCAAATTTCTAATTAGCATTAATGTTCATTTGCATCAAACTTTCATTACATGCATACCTTCAAGTGCTTTAACTTCATATAAAAATTATGTTTCAAAATATCAGTTAGTCGATTCAAAACTTGATACTCGCTTAGGCACAATTTTGTATTCCTTATATCTAAAATAGTAGCTAGGGTAATATCTGGTGAACTTAAAAACTCAGCTTGATAAATAGTTATAAAATATGATTCAAATATCCTATAAATTGAACTAATATGATGTGCTAATCATGGTCTTTATACGATAATTAAAATAAAATATAAACTAGTCTAGTGCATTGCTTGTAATCATTATAAAGTGCGCATTTCTAAATAATAAATTTCATAATAGTATGTAAGATAATTCTACTGAATAAAATTAAAAGAGATGTTTAATTTTCAATCATAGTATGCACTTATGCTAGCCAAACTTACAGATGCCAATATAAGCGAATTTTTTTCTTATAATATTCAATTATTTCTTGACATGAGTTATCTTTTTTTATTCTTATAATATTTCATGTATGTCTAGGTTAATTGATCATCATAACACAATGGAGTAGTATCGAATCAAAACTATATATCATAAAATTTTAAAATTCAATCGAAAGGCTATATATTTAAAACCTTTTTGCCTCTGTAAGGGATCACCATTATCACCAATCCATACAAATCATCATTAACACATTAACTTGAGTAAAAGTTTGCTATGGTAACGAGTCACGTTTGTCACCCTCTTTGTACGTGTTGTTATCTTACGCATGCTATTACCTGCCTATCCTCAAATATGACTTCTCTTAAGCTCATTGATTTTTTTTAATCAAACATTAAAATATATCTATATATTTATTTGTTGAACAGACTAATTATTATTTTGAATCAATAATTATTTTATGTGCATGCTATCCTACTTTGGAAATACATTATTTTAATAAAATGCTACCATAAATTTAATACTTCAAACTTATGCAATTCATAATTTAAACTAATGTGAAATTATTTAATCACAAATTTCAGGACATAAATGTGCATTTTATATTATGAAAATCTTTCTTCACGTAGCCTTACAAATGAGTTTAAAAGTTTCTACATGTAGCCTTACAAATGAGTTTAACTTATAAGTTGTATACAAGTGACTAAGCAATTTCTGTTATCTAACTAGCTAATAACTATAGGACATACCTCCTTGCAACAACCACCTCGGAACCTTGTCTTTTGTTTACCATCTAAAATGTAGATTTCTCAATTTACAAGCTTTCCTAAGTAACAACTCAAATTTGAATCAGTATAATCTCAAAACACACTCTAATACAAGTCTTAAAGCCTATCAACTTTAACCTATAGTTATTGAGTAGGACATATTACCAAAAACTGGATTTTTTCCTGACCAACCTAGCCTCTTCCTTTCCTTGTTCTTCTTCACCCCTTCGACCTAAGGGAGTGATGGTAATCTGAGTAATCAACTTTACGCACACACACACACACTTATTTATATATTCTTATCACACTTAAAAACCATCACAACCTTTACTTTTAACGTCTATCATTTGCAAATTAGTGAATAGTATGATTTATTATTAAGACAACGTACGCGCACGCACACAAACACACGCACATATACGGAGGTAGACCCCGGAATGATTTAGATATTTATATATATGGGATGGCAATTTGATCTTTTTGCCTATTAGTTTTGCCTCTTTTAAAATATCATTTTGCTTTTCGTTTCCCTAGCTCCTCCTATATTGTGT